>JAJEJO010002615.1:128197-157893 GCA_020662805.1 Glaucomys volans
GCTGCTCAATTCACAATAGCTAGATTGTGGAACCAACCTAGATGCTCTTCAATAGATGAATGGCTAAAGAAACTGTGGTATATATACACAATGGAATATTACTCAGCCATAAAGAAGAATAAAATTATGGCATTTGTAGGTAAATGGATGATGTTGGAGACTGTTATGCTAAGTGAGATCAGCCAATCCCCAAAATCCAAAGGCCGAATGGTCTCTCTGATAAGTGAATGATGATGCATAATGTGGGGGGGAAGGGTGGCAAGAATGGAGGAAGGATAGATAGCATAGAGAGAAGGGAGGGGTGGGGTCGGGGTGGGGGGGTAAGGATAATAACAGAATGTGTGACAGACATCATTGCCCTGTGTACATGTATGAATGCACAGATGGTGTGATTCTACTTTGTGTACAACCAGTGAAACAATAGCTGTACTCCATTTGTGTTCAATGAATCAATAAGCAAATAAAAAAAAAGGTGTGGCCCATTTCTAATGAATTTTTATTTCAGGAAGATAGGAGCCATAAATTGGTTGGTCCTAATAATGTGCCAAGGCTACAACAAACATGTCCAGAACTACAGACTTTGGAAAGCATTTTCTTCAGCATAAGCTCCGTGGATTCTCACAAAACTCTGTGAGCTCATTAAAGAAGGAAATCTAATCCCCGTCTCACAAGTCACTGAGGTGCAGAGATTTTAATGCATGGGGAAATATACCAAATCCACAGAGAAGATTCAGTATCACAAAGATGGCCCTTCTTCCTAAAGTAATCTGTAACTTCAATGCCATTCCAAAAAAATCCCAACAGGAATTTTCATGGGACTTAATAAGCTAATCCTCAAATTCTTATGGAATAATAAAGGGCTAAGTATAGCCAAAGAATTTTAAAAAGATTAAGAGTGGACTGGACTCCATAGAGATATCAAGACTTATTTTAAAGTTATAAGAATATTGAAAAGTGTGGTAATGGCACAAGTGGAACAGAAATACTATTAATGACACAAAAACTTCATGTGAAAAAAGTACCATTACAAATCAGTAAGCATAAATGAAATAGTCAATGGATGGTGCTGTGATGACTGTCCACATGGAAATGGGAAAATTAGATCTCTGACTTAAGTAATACACAAAAATTCTAAATAACTTAAAGACCCGAACATTAAAATTTTTAAAATCTTAAAACTTTTAGAAGAATATAAACCATAAAGGAAAAATCAATGTATTTGATCACATAATAAAGTTGATAAATTTGACCACATTAAAATTTTGAAATTTGTGAATGAATAAAAAAAATGTAAAAAATGGAATCAGGTGTTCACAAAGCATGCAATTAACAATGAATTAATTGGTATCCAAAATATATAAAGACTCCAAATAATAAGCAAATGACAAATATACCAATGAAAAAATGGACAAAACATATGAAAAGATAATTCATAGAAGAAAATAGAAGTGGCCAAAGTTCATAGAAGTGACCAAAAACATGGAGAAATGTTCAACCTCACTAGAAATCAAGGAAATGGAAATCTAATCCATGGTGAGAGTCCATTTCTCACCCAATAATTGAGCAATACCAAATGTTGGTATGGACCCGTGGAAACCTTTATCTGTTCTCGTCAGAATGTAAGCTGGACAGCAATGTGTCAATGCTTGGAAAAGCTGCAAAAGCAGAAACCTCACCAGCCAGCAATTCCTTTTTTTTTTTTTAATTTACTTATTGATTCATTGAACACAAATGGAGTACAGCTATTGTTTCTCTAGTTGTACACAAAGTAGAGTCACACCATCTGTGCATTCATACATGTTCACAGGGCAATGATGTCTGTCACACATTCTGTTATTATCCTTACCCCCCCACCCCGACCCCACCCCTCCCTTCTCTCTATGCTATCTATCCTTCCTCCATTCTTGCCACCCTTCCCCCCCACATTATGCATCATCATTCACTTATCAGAGAGACCATTCGGCCTTTGGATTTTGGGGATTGGCTGATCTCACTTAGCATAACAGTCTCCAACATTATCCATTTACCTACAAATGCCATAATTTTATTCTTCTTTATGGCTGAATAATACTCCATTGTGTATATATACCACAGTTTCTTTAGCCATTCATCTATTGAAGGGCATCTAGGTTGGTTCCACAATCTAGCTATTGTGAACTGAGCAGCTATGAACATTGATAGTAATCACTGTAGTAATCTGATTTTAAGTCTTTTGGGTATAGGCCAAGGAATGGGAGATAGAGCACTAATCTCCAGAATCTACAAAGTACTCAAAAATCTTTACACCAAGAATACTAATAACCCAGTCAATAAATGGGCCAAGGAAATGAACAGACACTTTACAGAGGAAGATCTGCAAGCAATCAACAGATTTATGAAAAAATGTTCAACATCCCTTGTTATAAGAGAAATGCAAATCAAAACCACCTTAAGATTTCATCTTACCCCAATTAGAATGTCTCTTATTAAGAATACAGGCAACAATAAGTGTTGACGAGGATGTGGGGAAAAGGGTACGCTCATACATTGCTGGTGGGAGTGCAAGTTGGTGCAGCTACTCTGGAAAGCAGTGTGGAGATTCCTTATAAAACTTGGAATGGATCCACCATTTGACCCAGCAATTCGTCTTCTAGCCACAGATCCATTCTCACACTTGTACCCAGAGACCATACAAGGCTGCTGGGTGCCTCTTGTGGCCGTGCTTATAATGGTTTAAAAAAAAAAGTGAAAATAGAAACTTACCAATTTCCCTCAGTAGGAAAGTGTATACATAAACTGAATAATCCCTACAATGAAATATAAGGTATACAAAATGAATCAATTAGTTTACACATATCAATGTGAATAAATATTAAAAAAAAAGCTGAGTGGGGTGGGGGAGAAAGTTGCAAAAGCAAATAACCAGTTATGTAAAAAAGAAAAAAAATTAAGATGGGTCTCACTATATTGCCCAGCCTGGCCTGAAACTCCTGGGCTCAAGTAATTCTAGTTGAGACTCTACTTCAACTACCTATAAAATCTTAAGACACAAAGAAACAATATTATGTATTGCATACAGATAGATACACACACATGCCCGCACGCACACATACACACCATACACAGAAAAAATGTAAAAACCTACATAGAAATAATACATGTTAATTTCTGATTAGACTTTTATAGAGGCAGAAAAGAAGAAAGGAAAAATGGGTGATCAGGGTAGGGTTTTAGCTAAATCTAACAGTTAGTTGCTTTTAAAAGAAAAAGGGGCTGAGGGTATAACTCATGGTAGAGCCCTTGTCTAGCATGTTCTGGATTTGATATCCAGCCCCACACACACCCAAAAGAAGAGTGACATCAGAAAGAAATGTGACAAAATATTCACGTTTGTTAAATCTGGGAGCTAGGTTTGTCAGTTTCTGGTCTAGTCTTTTCTGTATTTTCAATTTGTTTAGCATCTTGTCTCAAAATTTAAAAGTCAAATTTAAAACTCCACCTTGGTAGAGGTGATGTGTTCAGTGGCCCATGACAGACTTGGAGCACTGTGACAGGAGCAACGTCAGATAGGATGTGACTCAGGGACAGATTGCAGTAGCAGTAGCAATGACAACAAGGTGATGGTCTACTGAGTTTCTGGAGACTGTTATAGTGTCCTCTTGGCTTCAGAGGACTCATCTAAGCAAACATTACTGGAACTGGTCTTTTGACCCCAGTAATCCCCTGGGGAATTTCCTGAGATGTTCACCATATCAGGAACCCTAGAGAGGAACACTAGGGATAGAGTTCAGAGTCAGACTCCCTGCAGAACCACAGTTGCCATCTCAACAAACTCCCAGCATCTCACAGTCCCAAGGGTAAGGGAAGGTTTCCGTTTGGCAGTGTGGCAGGATTGTTGCCTAGAGTTGCAATAATGCTGTAGAATGGCAACAGCTCTCTTTGCCTCTAAGTCCCTGAAGCCTCCTTCAGAATCTGAGATCCTCCCCTCAAATCTGCTGTCTCCAGGTGCACACAGAATCCGCATCCTCACCTTTTAGTTCTTCAGCCTATGGTCAGTTTATTGACTTTCTACCACCAGAATTACAGAACTCAGAGCTGAGAACCTAGAAATATATCTTTTAGTCTATGGATGAGTCCTAGAGACAAGAAGACGGGGTTACCAAGTCAGTGAAAGAGCTGGGAAAACAACTTCAGTCTCTAGATGTGCATATCATTGAGGCTGAAAGCTCCCTGGCAGAGCCAGAAGACACAGGGAACAATTACACAGAGAAGAGAAGAGAGACTCTGAGCCAACTGGGTGATGGAACTCAGAGTGGGAGACAGAATCCATGGCATAGGTCCCTGGAAATGGGGAGTAGTCAGAGGGTCATGAACTCTATAACCCAAAAGGCAGGATCCTAAGGACATTCCTGGGCTTTCACTAATTCTTAGGTCTGCCCAGAGGATACAGTCTGGAGCCAAAGGGCAAAGCAACACCCAGCACCAATAAAGCAATGAGGAGGTGAGGAGAATGGGAGGTAAAGACAGTACCTGAGCCAGCAGGAGTTCACATGGCCAACTTCACAAAGCTGACAGGAGGCTGTCACAGCAGAGTCTGGAGGGGCTGGTCAAAGTGGCTGGCCACTGCCACTCAACTTTATCTTTCTCCAGTTCTATCTATGTTATCCTGATGTAATGGGGAAAATGCAACCTGTAATAGTCAGGGTTCTCCAAAGAAACAGCACTAATAAGATGAATATAGAGAGGAAGGAAGAGATTTCTTAAAAGGAATTGACTCAGGGCTGGGTTGTGGCTCAGTGGTAGGGCACTTGCCTAGCATGTGTGAGGCCCTGGGTCCGATCCTCAGCACCACATAAAAATAAAATAAAGGCATTGTGTCTACCTACAACTAAAAAATATATTTAAAAAAAAAAAAGGAAATGACTCAGCCGGGTGTGGTGGCACATGCCTGTAATCCCAGCGGCTCAGTAGACAGAGGCAGGAGGATCTCAAATTGAAAGCCAGCCTCAGTAATTTAGCAAGGCCTTCATCAACTTAGCGAGTCCCTGTCTCAAAGTTTAAAAATAAAAATAAAAAGGGCTGGGGACCTGACTCAGTGGTTAAGCACTATTGGGTTCCATGACCTGTAAAAAAAAAAAAAAAAAAGGAATTGACTCATGCAATTATGGAGACTGACAAGTCCCAAAATCCACAGATAGCAACCTGGGGACCCAGGAGATCCAATGGCAGAATTTGTCAAACTAAATAAAAAACTATCAGAGAATATTGGGGGAAAAGAAGGAAAAAAAATCATGTTTATTTTTGTCACTCTTATATAGGTCTCCTTTGATAACTGAAAGTGTCCTCTTGCTTTTTCTAATTTAAGAATGTTTCTTGGAATGTAGCATATGCTTAAGAATAAAAGGATTTGGTCAGAAACCCACATCAAAAAAAAAAAAAAAACTATCAGAGAGAGTTCCTCCAAAGAATAATGGTATTTATTTGGAAATAGCAGAGTGTTGCAATGCAAACGCATCTGCAGTAGTAAACTAAGGGCATATTCAAAGAGTTTGAGACAAGGGGAAGTTTTCAAAAAACAAAAATGAAGATTACGTCAGATATTTTGAAACAATAATCCTTGGCCACAGTGACTAATAACAAAATTGTGTCAGTATGAGTTTACTGGACAATTCCTGGGCATGTCCTTCTGGAAAAACTTTTTACATAAGATTGTGGTACCCTCTGCAAACTTGTCATCTGGCAGAGTCTTTTGTGCTGATTACTATCAGGCAGTCCTGTGTAAGAATGCTTCCTTCAGAATCCCCCAGCTTTATTTACTTTTGTTTTGTGTAGAGTTGATACCAGCAACTCCACTTTAATTCTGACAACTTTCATGTCTTTTACATGCCCTAGTCCAAGTCTGAAGGTCTGAGAAACAGACCCCAAACCAGTAGACTCAAGACCAGTTCAAGTCCAAAGGCAGGAAGAAAGAGGTTTCCTGATAGGCAGCAGGAGTTTCCTTTTTCTCAGTCTTTCCATTCTGTTCAGACCTTCAGCTGATTAGGGAGAGCCATCTGCTTTACTCACTCTACTGATTCAAATCTCATCTAGCAACACTCTCATGGACATGCCCAGTATAATGTTTGACCCCATATCTGGGCAGCTCATGGTCCAGTCAAGTTGACATAAAATTAGCTATTGCACAGCTTCTCTATCCAGGAGCTCCAGATGGCTATGGCACCTCTTTGGCCAGCCCCTCTCAATCCCCTTGCTGGCTCTTTTCCCTCCAGAGTAGCTATCTATTGCTGCATAACACATTATCCCAAAACAGCAGCTGGAAACAACCTCATACCATTTCTGAGAATTAGGATCTGGGGAGAAGTTTAAGTAAATGTTGGCCAGGTCTCCAATGGGGCTGTGGATAAGCTCTTGGCTGAGGCTGCCATCATCTGAAATGGCTGGAGGACCCACTTCTAAGATCGCTCATATGCCTATTAGCACATGGTCCCTCCCTGGGGCTTTCCACAGTGTGGCAGTTGACTTACCCCTGAGCAATGACCTGAGAGAGAAAGCACAAGAGAGCAACCAAAAAGGGAGCCCAGAATCTTTTCATCATTTGTCTCAGTAGTGACTTCTCATCACTTCCATCATATTCTATTGGTCACACCAACAGACCTGACACCATGTGACAGGAACTACACAACAGTGTCAATCCCAGGAGACACAACTACTGAGGGTCACCTAGAGGCTGACCACCAAACTCTCTTCCAGACCATTGGTGGTGTCACAGTTCTGTCTCAGATGCCCTGCCCTTTCCCTCTACATTCTCTCTGGAGACAATTCTCCACTCCCATCTATACTCCAACAATTTCCAAATTCATATCTTCTATCCAAACCACTCTTCTAAACTTCAAATATACACATCCTGACTTGACATCCTCACTCAGCTGTCTCCCAGGCATCACAAACTCCATATGTCCAACATTCTTTCCCCCCAACAAAACTTGCTGCCCACTTGTATGCTGCAACTCAGTATGTGGCTCCACCATCCACCCCTTTTCTCAGAAGTAAAATGTGGATTTTCTTCAAATCCAGTGTCAGCACATTCAGTAGACTGTGCGTGCCAAAGAACTCTCAAATCCATTCACTTCTTTCCATCCACTACCACTTCCTAAGCATACACCTAATCATATTTACATGAATTGTTCCTCCCAGTTCCACTTATCTCCCTCAAAGGCATTTTCCATGATGTAATCAATAGTATTTCCAGAAAGCAGATCTGACAGCATTACTGCTTTGCCTAAAACTCATCTATGGATTCCTTTGCCCTTCAACTAAAGGATGAAATCCTTGCTTCAGCCCTCAATCCAGGGTCCTGCTTCCCCTCAGCTTTATCCTCTCCCACTACCCTGCCAGGCTGCTGCCATTAAGTCTCCCAGGACACTGACTCCTGCTTGCCTTCAGGTTTTTCCCACATGCCCTTTCCTCAGCCAGAAAGTCCTTTTTCCCCTCTTTGCTGAGTTCTGGTCATCTTTCAGTGTAAATAGCACTTCCTCCAGCAAAAGTTATATGAATTCCTATAAAAAACTGAGTTCAGCTCTTTCATATTTCCACAGGGCTTTGCACTTGTTTTTCATTACTTAGATATTTTCATGTGCTTATTCAATGTTTATCTCCCTGACTAGAATTTCAGATCCCTGAGAGGAGGGACCATGACTGTCTTCCCCACTGTTCTCTCCCCAGCACTTAATAAATACTAGCTGAATGAAAGGATATAAAGAGAACTGAGTGCAGAGCCACCAAGAAATCTACAAGGATGAAAGGTATCCTGATGGTCTAAAATCCAGGAATTTATTGGTGACTTTGGAAAGTATTGCATCAGGGGAGCAATGGAGGTAGAAACATGATTGTAGCATGTTGGGATAGAAATCAGGGAGCATACTTGACTCTTTCAAACCCTACAGATAAGAAGTATAGGGCAAGATTTGGATGATGTCTCAAAGGAATGTGGTGTCAGGTGTCCAATGAGGGTGTTTTAGGGACTTGGGAAGGACTTGGACATGAACATGGGCTGGGGAGAAGATAGAAAATAGAAGAGAGAGGATGACCAATGGCAAGTTGAGTTGTAGGAAAGTTGGAGTCTATGGTTTACGTGAAGGTTTGCTCTCATAGACTCCTTACTCTCTGAAACCGGGGGAATGAGGAGAGGATAGGTGTGGACATTCACAGGTTTGTGGTTGAGGATAGAGATAGGATTTTGAGAAAGTCCTTACTAAACACTAAGAAAAAAGAAACCATCGGTTTTAATGACTAAATTGGAAGAAGATGAGAAAAAGGAAAAAATTAAGGATGTTTTCAAAATTACTAACTTGAATGCTTGAGTTTACTATGGTCCTGTTCTCTGAAGAAGAGATAAAAAGCCAGAAGAGCAGCAAGTTTGGGGAAGAGGTTGGAAGGAAGAGGGCAAAGGGCAGGAGAAGTTGAGGTGAGAACTGACTGCAGTGAGTGAGAGGTGCCTGTGGGAAATCCAAGCAGAGATACACAGTATGCAATTCTTAAACTCAGACGGGGGCCTGGAGTAGCAATGAAGTTTTAGAAGCAGCAATCAGTCAGAAATGAGAAGAATCAAAGGAACTCTGGGGATCCAGGTAGTAATAACTAATGGCCAGTCTCATTGGGACATACTGACAGGTGAATCATCTCAAAATTCAGGTTCCATAAAGAATACCCTGTTGGTCTCAGGCATCACCCCTTCACCTGGGTAGAGTAGACATCTTAATGATACCTTAATCATGAGGGACTTATGCATGCAAAAAATCTAGAAAAGAGGAAATGGAAGCTTCCAAGGAAGAGCGAGGCATTCAGGAGCCCTCAGCCCAGGTGGTAACATGGAAGTGTTTCTATGGCTAGGTCCTGGAGGATGGGTAATATACAAAGGGGAACAAAATGGAATAGACAGAAGCTTAGTTCAGAAATTCACCTTTAGGGGTTAAATGGTGGCAAGACATGATTTATCAACGACATATATGAACAAGACTGAGGCAGGCTTAGCTCAGCAAGGGTCAAGGCAGAACCCAGCCAGGTGCAGCACATTTAAAGAAAGATCTCCTCTTTGATTTTTTTAGCCCAGCACTTTGAACCATAAAGCCATGGAAATGGTCAAGACCCTCTGAGTTGTGTAGGTGGAATAAAAAGAGAAAAGGAAGGAGGAGCTGAAGGATTCTTTTTCCCTGATGTTCCCTATGCTCACAAAAGTCATTTGCACTCGAAGCCCATTCAGTCACTCTGACTTAACCACTGAGGGGATGGGAGACCGATTTCTCCAAAGGAACTGAAAGGGACACTGAGAATAAAAGCTGTGGTCTCTTCCTCACAGGAATCTAATTTTCATCAACTGTTTCGTACAACCCGGTATTCTATGAAGTACACCAGCCTAAGGATGATTTTGTCCCATTCCCCAATGGGCCACATGCCTTTCCCTTTCAGGCAACTGGGGACCATCCCAGAGAATACAAGGGTTCCCTTTAGTCTTTCCCAGACATCTCCAATCAAACACATGAACACACACACACACACACACACACCCCCATCCCACTTGCCCAGAGATTATACCTACATTGCTTTGCCCCCTATCACACTAACTGGGGAAGACACATCTACTTGAGGGAGGCACAGCGCTTACAGTCCAGTGCTTTATGAGAAGACAGACAACACCCTCTAGCTCTCAAGCAGTCAAGGGAAGAGATGCCATGGGAGGTTTCTGCCACCAGCCATTTGCCTCTTCCTTTCCGCTTTGGAGTTATTTCTGAAAGATTAACAACTGGATTCGGGGAACTCATGCCCAGACACATTAAATCTCAGCTCAGGCAGGATTTACCAGGCAGTACTATGTGTACAACCACCCAGATGAACAGAGAAGATGGTAGACAGAAGAATATTAGAGAATTGTCACTCCCGATAGGGTTGATTCCCATGAGTTTGGATTTCAGAGACCAAAGTGTTGAACTAAAAATCAAAAAGATCTTTCTTTAAATGCTGCACCTGGCTGGATTCTACCTTGGCTCTTGCTGAGCTAAGCCTGCCTCAACCTTGCGTGAACAAGGATGTTATTGATAAATCATGTCTCTTCATCCCTTAATACCTAAAGGTGAACCTATGAACCAAGCTTCTGTCCATCCCTTTGTACTCCCTTTTACATCTTATTCATCCTCTAGGACCTAGATACAGAAACACTTTCTCCTGCAGCACTGGCCGGACCATTGAGTTGGAACCATGCAATTGTGAAATGAGCATGAAATGCAGAAGGAGAATTTTGAATAAATATCTTGTTTACCTAGATTGATGATAAATTCCTAATTTTTATTTGTAAAACATTCAAATACATATTTCAGATGAAATTGCCAATTCAAGAATTTAGGAATGAAGTATGTTGAATGCAATTTACCTTCAAATTATTCAGGAAATGTATATTTGTGTGTGTATACACATATCGATTACATATGTGTATATATAGAGGGTGTGTATATGTATGGATACATATATTTATATATATAAATATGTGTGTGTTTACATAATGGAATCAAAATGGGACTCAGTCACTTCTGTCAACTTTAACAAAATAAATAAACAAAGCTGGGAGGGTATGAAGGAAGGGTTCTCATGCACAATTACTTGATAGTAACTACCACGAAAGACTCTGCCAGGACCACAACCCTTCATTTTAAAAGGTTGTTGCAAGGACATCTACCAAGCAACTGTCTGTTTAACCTTGGACTGGCACCACCCTTGTTATTAATGCCTGTGGCCAAGGACAATTTTTTTTCAAAATATCTCACGGATAGTTATGGGAGTCTTTGTGGCTTTCACTGAAATTTCAAAGGAAAGTTTGGGAAGCCAGGCAGTGTGCTGCAGGGTTGGAGCCTCTGAAAGCAGCCCCTGACAGGGCAATGCCTAGACCAAGGGAGTGAAGGCAAAGCTTTATGGAGTGAAGAAAGAGAGAAGTGCCAGCAATATGCACATCTGCCAAGGTGAGCTGTAGACAGCTGTGAAATCTGCCTGAGAGAGACCATGTGGGCTACAACAAGCAAGGACATAGTAGCAGGGCTTCCCAAACCCTTGAAAGTCCACCTGCCACCACGATGTGCCCAGATCCCAGATATGGAACTTCAGGATTTAATGTTTGCCTTGCTGGGTTTTAGTCTTGCTTCAGGCTGATCCCTCCTTACCATTTTCCTATTCTACCTTTTTGCAACAAGAATATTTACCCTGTATCTGTCCCACTTCCATATCTCGGAAGTACATAATTTTCTTTTTTATTTTTACAGGGTCTCTTAGCTGAGTTTGCCTTATGTCTCAGAGACTTCAGACTTGAACTTTTGAATAGGAAAGACTTAGAGACTCCTGGGGGTGGACTGAATGCACTTTGCATTATGAAATGCACATGAACCTTTGGGTTCCAAGGCAAAATGCGATAATTTAGATGCTGAATGCCCCCAAAAAGGGGACATGTGTTAAAGGTTGCATCACTAGGGTGGCATTTTTGGGAGATTGTAGAATCTTTAAGAAGTGAAGTCCAGTGGGAGGTTCTTAGATCATTGAGGGTATGCTCTTGAAAGGGATTGTGAGATCCTGACCACTTTCAAGAACATGTCCCCTTCCTCTTCCTCTTTTGCTTTCTGGCCATGAGGTGAATAAATTTGCTCTACCACATCCTCCCCACCATTGCTGTTCAGCACCCCTACCACAAGCCTAAAAGCATTGGGTCCACCTAATCATTAACTGAAACCTCTAAAACATGCACAAAAAATAAACTTTTTCTCTTTACAAATTAACTATCTCAAATATGCTGTATAGCAACAGAATCCTGACTATCACAAGAAGGAGAAGAGAAACATTTTCAAGTACTCACTAGTACTAGTCTGACACTTTAAAGGTCTGAATCATCTATATAAGCATTCACTAGAAATTATGATCCTCCCAGAAGAAATCAGGAAAAATTATTAATCTCAAATGTTAATGCTAGGAAAGAATTTTTTTAATCTGCTAAGACAATTCATAACTATAAGATGAACAAAATTTGGAATTGAATGGTCTGAAGAACCTCAAGCAAAGGATTTAGAGTAGTCCTGGATTTGTACAGCTCCCCACCCATTCTGGTTCTTCACAAAAGCAAAACCAAATCCTATTATGATGAACTGTGTTCAACATAGCCACAAAGAATTCCCACAGGAAAAAAAAAAACTAAGAAAAAAAAGTACATGTGATCAAAACTCACAAAGCACTAAATGAAAGAAGATATCATGTGTCAGAGCTGAAATAAACAATGTACAGTAGAATCAGACCCACAAAAACTTTGGGTATTTATAATTATCAGCTGCCATTTTAAAAAATAAATGCATTTCAGCCTCAAGAAAAAAATGTTTAAAGATGAAAAATGTAAGTAAGGAGCAAAAAACTATAAAGAATATCAAAGAATACTTGAAAAGAAATTAAATACAACTTCTAGAAATGAGAAGTATGCAAATTAAAAATTAAAATTTGAGTGAATAATTTTAAAAGTTAAACTAAACAATGGAGATAATTAAAAACTAAAATAGAAATGAGAACTTTTTCAATATTACGGCCTGAAAAGACTTTTTACAAGAATGCATAAAATTGGTTTATAAAATGGAGAGAATAAAGTAAAAAGTCTAACCTAAGTTTGGTCAGAGTCCTAGAATAAGAGGAGAGAGAGAATGAAGGAGGGATAATTTGAGGAAATAAAAGTGGGAATTTTCAGAACTTAAGAAAGACAACAATCCTCAGAATCAAGAACTTAATAAATTTTAAGTGAATTAGATAAAAAGGAAATCCATGTGTCAATATATGGTAATTATACTGCATAACAGCAATGACAAAAATGATCATCCATAAAGGAAGAACAACTAGACTAATGACTTACTTATCAAGAGCAGCAATGAAACTAGAAGATCCATTAATATGTTCAAACTCTAAGAAAAAAAACTTAATAGTCAACTTAGATTTGCATACCCAGAGAAATTATCTTTTGAGAATGAGAAGAAAATTAAAACATTTTCACACAAATAAGAACTTTCATTTTCATACAAAGAGTTTGTCGCCAACAGAACTTCATTAAAGAAAAGCCTAAGGCATATACTTAAAACTAAAGAAACTAAGTCAGGCATGGTGGTGCACACCTGTAATCCCAATGACTTGGGAGGCTGAGGCAGGAGAGTTGCAAATTCAAGGCCAGCCTGGGAAACTTAGTGAGACCCTGTCTCAAAAAGGGCTGGAGATGTAGCTTGTGGTAAAGCACCCCGGGTTCAATCCAGTACTGGAAAAATAATAATAATAAGGAATGTAAATCCCAAAGGAAGGTTCAAATAGCAATGGTGAGTAAAGAAAGTGGCAAGTGCATGGGTAAATGAAAATAAACACTACATGTGACAACAATAATGCACTGTGGAAGATTTGCAAAATAACTGAAAGTAATAATACACAGCGCTGGGTGGGTGAGAAATAAGAAAGTGTTCAAAGGTCCCTGAATTATTCAGGAAAGGATTAAGCATTAACTTTATTTAACTTTAGACTTTGATATGTAAAGTATGCATGTTAAAACTTATAGGTAAACACTTAAGAAACATAATTTAACAACTTTTAAATTTGCAGATTGAAAATGGATTGAAAAAACAAAACAAAAACACAAGAAAAGAAATATATAAAATGTGGGGCACACCTTCCAAGTAGAATTCACAAAGGTCACTGTAGAACCAGATGCATGGCAGTGCCTGGCTTCAGTCTGACCCTGGGAGTTCATTGAGCAAGTCACTCCAGGATAAATTTCAGTCAGGAGAACCTTGTATTCCTCCATAATTCCAACTGGTGAACAAACCAACTAATAGCTATTCCAAGTGGCTCTGGGTCAACACCACTCCCACTGATTGCCAGGCAGTGAGGACAAAAGTAAGAACTTGAGTGAATAGCCCCAAACTTTGCTCTACAAAGAGGTGCAGAGCCAAAGACATGGAAAGAAAAGCTGAGGGCACAAGTATCTATTTGTGACTGTTCCATCGACCACCTCAGCAGAGACAATTGATAGATAGATCATCCAGACCAAAGAAATCTCAAAGTTAAGTTGCACAATAGATCAAATGGATTTTCAAGACATCTACAGAATATACCATTCAATGGCTACAAAATACACATGAATTGCATCAGTACGTGGAACATTCTCCAAAAAGATCACATGTGAGGTCATAAAGCAGATCTTAACAAATGCAAAAGAGAAAGAAAGAATTTCTTGTATGATAGAATGAAACTAGAAATCAACAGCAAAAGAAACTGCAGAAATTATACAAAAATGTGGAGACTGAATAATGCACTTTTGAAAAAGCAGTGGGTTGTTGAAGAAACTGGAAGGAAGGGGATTTAAAAAATTCCTAGAATCAAATGAAAATGGAAACACAACCTACAAGAACCTGTAGGACACAGCAAAAGTTGTTTTAAGAGGGAATTTTATAGCTATTAGTGCCAACTTTAGAAAAACAGAAAGTTCCAAAAAAAAAAGAATACCTAAAGATTGAACCCCAAAATCTCAGAAAAACTAAAACAAACAAACAAAAAAAAACAAATTAGTAGAAGGAAAGAAATAATAAACATCAGAGCAGAAATAAATGAAAAAAGACTAAAAGAATCAAAAGATCAATTAAATAAAGTTGTTCATCTTTGAAAAGATAAACAAAATTCACAAACTCTTAGACAAACTAACAAAAAGAAAAAGAAAGAAGACCCAAGTAAATAAAACTAGAACTAGCAAAGGGAATATTTTATACAAAATATACAACTGAAATCCAAAGTATCATTAGAGAATTTTATTTATTTATTTTATATATTTATTTTTTATTTTTTACTTTATTTATTTTAAATTTTTATAGACTTCATTTTGATTCATTATACACAAATGGGGTACAAATTTTCATTTCTATGGTTGTGCATGATGTTCATTCACACCATTCATATTAATCATACATGTACAATGGGTAATGATGTCTGTCTCATTCCACCAGTTTTCATATCCCCTCCCCCTCCCTCTCTCATTTCCCTCTTCATAATCCAAAATTCCTCCACTCTTCTCTCACCCCCCACATCCCCCAACCTGATTCTGCATCATCATCTATTTATCAGGGAAAACATTCAGCCTTTATTTTTGGAGACTGGCATGATAATCTCCAATTCCATCCATTTATCTGCAAATGCTATAATATTATTCTTCTTTATGGCTGAGTAGCATTCCATTGTGTATATATACTACAGCTTCTTTATCCATTCATCTGCTGAAGGGCATCTAGGTTGGTTCCATAGTCTAGCTATTGTGAATTGAGCTGCTATAAACATTGATGCGGCTGTGTTACTGTAGGATGCTAATTTTAAGTCCTTTGGGTATAAACTGAGGAGTGGGATAACTGGGTCAAAAAGTGGGTCCATTCCAAGTTTTCTGAGGAAATTCCACACTGCTTTCCAGAATGATCAAGTGGGGTTTATCCCAGGGATGCAAGATTGGTTCAACATCTGGAAATCAATAAATGTGATTTATCACATCAATAGACTTAACATTAAGAATCATATGATTATTTCGATAGATGCTGAGAAAGCATTTGATAAAATACAGCACCCCTTTGTGTTCAGAACACTAGAAAAAATAGGGATAGTTGGAACATACCTCAACATTGCAAAGGTTATCTATGCTAAGCCCACGGCCAACATCATTCTAAATGGAGAAAAACTGAAAGCATTCCCTCTAAAAACTGGAACCAGACAGGGATGCCCTCTTTCACCACTTCTATTCAACATTGTCCATGAAACACTAGCCAGAGCAATTAGACAGACCAAAGAAATTAAAGAAATATGAATAGGAAAAGAAGAACTCAAGCTGTCACTATTTGCGGATGACATGATTCTATATCTAGAGGACCCAAAAATCTCCACTAGAAAACTTCTAGAACTAGTAAATGAATTCAGCAAAGTAGCAGGATATAAAATCAACACACATAAATCTAATGCATTTCTTTTCATAAGTGATGAGTCCTCTGAAAGAGAAATTAGGAAAACCACTCCATTCACAATAGCCTCAAAAAAAAAAAAATACTTGGGAATCAATCTAACAAAAGAGGTAAAAGACCTCTACAATGAAAACTACAGAACACTAAAGAAAGAAATTGAAGAAAACCTTAGAAGATGCAAAGATCTCCCATGATCTTGGATAGGCAGAATTAATATTGTCAAAATGGCCATTCTAACAAAGGCACTATACAGATTAAATGCAATTCCAATTAAAATTCCAATGACATCCCTCATAGAAATAGAGAAAGCAATCATGCAATTCATCTGGAAGAATAAGAGACTCAGAATAGCCAAAAAATCTTGAGCAGAAAGAGTGAAGCAAGAGGTATCACAATACCACACCTTAAACTGTACTACAGAGCAATAGTAACAAAAACAGCATGGTACTGGCACCAAAATAGACAGGCAGACCAATGGTACAGAATAGAAGACACAGAGACAAACCCACATAAAAACAGTTACCTCATACTAGACAAAGGAGCTAAAACCATACAATGGAGAAAAAATAGCCTGTTCAAATTGTACTAGGAAAACTGGAAATACATATGCAGCCCAAAATGAAATTAAACCTCTATCTCTCATCCTGCACAAAAATCAACTCAAAATGGATCAAGGACTTAGGAATTAGACCAGAGACTCTGCACCAAATAGAAGAAAAAGTAGGCCTGAATCCTCATCATGTTGGCTTAGGATCAGACTTCCTTAACAAGACTTCCAAAGCACAAGAAATCAAAGCAATAATCAATAAATGGGATGGACTCAAACTTAAAAGCTTTTTCTCAGCAAAGGAAACAATCAGCAATGTGAAGAGAGAGCCTACAGAGTGGGAGAAAATCTTTTCCACACGCACTTCAGATAGAGCGCTAATCTCCAAAATTTATAAAGAACTTACAAAACTTTACACCAAAAATACAAAGAATCCAATCAATAAATGAGCCAAGGATCTGGACAGACACTTTGCAGAAGACACTTTACAGAATATAATATATATTACATATTATATACTATTATATATATATAATAAAGTTTTTAAATCCTCAATAAAATGTTTGCAAATCTAATACAACAACACATTAAAAAGCATACACATTAAAAAACATACACCATTTAAAAACACAAAAACATTAAAAAGCATACACCATGATTGAGTTGGTTTCATTCCAGTGATGCAAAGTTTTATAAAAAATCAACTCAAAATGGATCAAAGACCTTAATTAAGTCCTGAAACTTTGAAATACTAGAGGAAAACAAAGGGAACATTTCAAGATTTGGTACAGGCAACAATTTCCAATAGGACTCCAACAACTCAGGAAATAATAACAAGAATTGACAAATGGGATTACATCAAATTAAAAAGCTCTACACAGCAAAGGATTCAACAGGGTGAAGGGACCACCTACAGAATGGGAAGAGATCTGTGCCACCTTCATCTGACAGAGGACTAATATCCAGTATATATAAAGAACTCAAAATAATTTAACACCAAAAGAACAAATAATCTGATCAATAGATGGACAAATGAGCCAGACAATTCTCAAAAGAAGGAGTACAAATGGCCAATAAATATATGAAAAATGCTCCACATAGTTAGCCATCAGGCAAGCACAACTTAAAACCACACTGAGAGTCCATCTCAACCCAGTCAGAGTAGCTTTATCAAAAAGAAGAAGAAACGCTGGCGAGAAAATGCTGTGAGGATAAAAGGAACTCCCGTGCACTGTTGGTGTGAATGTAGATTAGTACAGCCACTAAGGAAATCCATAAGAAGGTTCCTCAAAACACTAAAAATAGAACTACCATGTGATCCAGGTATACCACTCCTGGGAATATAACCAGAGGAATCAAAATCAGCATACTTGAAAAAAATCTGCATACTATAGAGATAACTGCACACATGTTTATTATGTATCATGGCATTACTCAAAATAGCCAAGTTATGGGACTGGGGTTGTGGCTCAGTGGTAGACCACTTGCCCAGCATGTGTGAGGCATTGGTTTCAATCCTCAGCACCACATAAAAAAATAAATAAATAAAATAAAGTTATTGTGTCCATCTACAACTAAAAATATTTTTTAAATAGCCAAGTTATGGAATCAGCCTTGATGTCCACCAGTGAATAATGAGTAAAGGAAAAAATAATATTTATATATTATTGTGTAATATATATATATATATATGTATATATATATATATATATATATATCTGAGCTATGAGATACTAAGCTACCCTTCACTGAAAGTGAGCAAGCAGAGGCTAGGGCTCCTATCCATGAGGGAACTAAGTCAATGCCCTCTGAGACTCCTTCCTCCCTAGTCCAGACAATAAGACTCCACATTAGCAAAACAGACCAGATGGTGGATGGTGGCCAAATCTCTAGCAAGAACAACCGTGGATCACTAACAGAAGTGCAGGTCAGGGCAAGTGATCAAATTACAGTAATATCATCCTGTGGGTCCTATCCCCCGCCCTTTGGAAGCTTAGGTTTAAGGTGGCTTGTGAGAACTGCAAGAGCTTGCTAAGTACTTTTGTCTCCCTGCTTCACCTCCAACCCTTCCATGGGAACAACTGCCTGACTCTCAGGCCTGGTAATATTTGCTGAGCAAGTTGAAAAAGGTCAAGTGGATTAAACAGGATGGGTGGAATGGTGTTGATGACCTGGGTCAGAGCCATGATCCTGGAGCCAGAAATGGGTACACAGTAGAAAGAGGAGGGAGTGGGAGGTGAAGAATGTGCACAATGAGGGCCAAGAACAAACTCTTCTGAGAATTGCTCTTTAGGGGAGGGGCACTGATGAGCCCAGGGAAGGCTTCACTACTTTAGAATGGGGAGATGTGAGCATTTTAAATACTGAAAGGGATGAGATTGAAGGTGTAGGACAGAGGGAGGAATGAGATGGATCCAGCTCCCAAACATGGAGGAGGACATGAGAGTTATGGTGCAGGACTGGCCATGTCCAGGTGGAGCAGGGGCATGAGAGCAGAGTAGGGAAAGGTCGGTTCTGAGGAGACCAAGGAAGACACTACCTTCTTTTCAGGGTAGAAGGAGCCATGCCTTGGGTAGGGGGAAGGTTGCCAGCCATGAGCAGGGAGAGACGGCAGGAAATGGTGGCTAGCAGAGAAGTCTGAAAATAACCACAGAGAAGGACATGGAAAGAAGCAGAAGTTGGGCCCAGAATTGAGGGACTGAAAGCCACTTGGAGCAGGAGGGCAGAGCCTGTGAAGCTTACAGCAGGCCTGAATGGAGAGGTTGGCCATGTGGCCCATGATGGGGGGCTCTGGGGCCCTGCCTACTGTACCCTACAGCTCCTCCTCAGGGGCTCCTCTTCATCCTCCAAGGCCCAGACTGGGAAGGTTCCTCAGTCCACCTCCACTTCAAGCAGAGTGAATCCCTCCCTCCTGAGAGACCCTGCAGGCCTCTCTTGATATCTGCAAACCTGACAATAACATCAGGAACCCCAAGTTCTTTAGATATGGTTGTTGGATTATTTGAGCAGCAAGAGGGTTTTAACCTTCTTAACACATCCTTCATAGTGAGGAATTATTATTATCTTCATTTTACCAAAGGGGAAGCAGGCTCAGGGAGAAACAGACAATAGCCTAAAGCAACTCAACCAAGACTTGCCCAGGTGATTCTGAGCACAAAGCCTGATCTTTCCCCCTTTACCACTGGGTTAGAACCATCTGAGTGTGAGCATGCCTCCCTGGACTGTGTGCTCTGGGAGCACAGGGGTGGGTACCAGCTTCATCTACACACCACAGGCAGACCCAATGCAGCACACACAGCAAACATTTGTGGAGACCCCAGAGACAGATCCTCTGGCCCAAACTTTCATGTTAAAGATAAAGATATCTGTGAGATCCTTACATCTATCACAGATAAGAAAACAGAGACTCTGGAGGAAGGAAGGGGCTTGGGAGGGCCACACAGCAAATCAGTACTGATGCTGAGTTAAGATGCAGGCCATCTGGCTCTGCAACAAGCTAGCTTCATAGAATGTGGTTTGGTTCCCTCCCTGGGGCTACTCCCTTGCTTGTAACTGCCTAATTATTTGCCCACTAATCTAATTATGTTCTACACACCTTAAGCCTTGAGTCAGAAATGGATTTCAGGCACTGGAAGCACTGCCAACTCCACCTGCCTCCCTCTCTGCCAAAGGAAGTCACCCAGGGAGCAACTCAGCCACCTACCCAGGCAATTCTGGACTGGGAGTTGAGTCAAAGGTTGGGCTGGGGTTCTCTTTGGGACACTAGAGAAGACATAGATCAGAAACATCATCTCTGTGCAGAGAAAGAACCTTGGTTCAACCTAGAGGCCTGGATGTGATTTGAGGAGGTAGCTACAGAGTTGAGACTGAAAGAAAGAACAAAAGAAAACCAGATACAGAGAGCAGGGGAAGGGTATTCCCAGTGAGCAGCAGGAGCAAAGGCTCAGAGAAGAGAGTGTTCAGAAGCTTGCAAGTTCAGGGTGCCACAAGAGGCAGGCAGTAGAGGGGAAAGAAATAGGGCACAGGCTTAGCAAAGCCAGAAAGCCTTCCCATATAAGGAGGGGAATGGCACTGGGCACTTCGGGGGGGGGGGGGGGAATGGAATGAGCAAATACCAAGAAAGAGAGCAGAGAGGCAACAATTTAAGTTATGACACTGCCCTGCCAAGAACCTTCTGATAGGTTCATACTTCTTCCCCTTAGGATGGGAGCCAAACCCTTTGTGTCCCATACCTGGCACAAGCTGGCTCCCAAGAGCCAACCTAGAGCCCACCTACACCCTGCAGTTCCTCCTCAACTTCTGCCCATCACACCCTGAAATGCTCTCCCCAGCTAAAATGCTGCTTCTGTTATGGGCCAGGCTATATGGGCAATGACCAAACAGACTCCATTTTATGCTGAGACTCCATGTCGTATAGGAAATGCTTCTCCTGTGGGAACACCCCACCTCTGTACCCACCAACAGTTACTCAGCATAGCATGTTTGGCAACACAAAATGGCAATTCTTATATAATATGAAATCATTCTCTTTTTGGTTTCTATTTTTCTTGGACAAAATACCCTATCAGAGAATAATTATCTAGGTGTTAGTAACCATTGTTTAACTTGTACCCAACTAAGGTCATTTGACCCACTTTCCCTTCTGCTTATGATTTTAGATCTCATGATGTTAGTTTGTAATTTTGAATCATAGCAACAGACACTTAGGATTAATGTACTGACATGCTTTACTTATGGTATAAAAACGCCTGCAACCCTACACTCGGGGCTGTTCTCTCAATAGCCATTTTGGGGGCATTGTGTGAGACAGTCAGTCAGCCAGCTAATAAAGACCCTCAAATTTGGACTTCTCAGTGGTGATCAGTCTGTTTTTTTTTTTTTAATTATTTACTTATTGATTCATTGAACACAAATGGAGTACAGCTATTGTTTCACTGGTTGTACACAAAGTAAAGTCACACCATCTATGCGTTCATGCATGTACACAGGGCAATGGTATCTGTCACACATTCTGTTATTAATTTTACCCCCCACCTTATTAATTTTACCCCCCACCGATCAGTCTGTTTTTAAGTTGCACTCCACAACACTTCTTCCAGGAAATCTTCTGCAGCCCACTCTTACAACCAGTCTCTCCCTTGTCTCTGTCCTAAGGTCCCCACTGCTGGCCTCTACCATAGTTCTGATTACACAGTTTTGTGGTTTTGGAAAGAAAAAAAGGAGTGTCATTTAAACACTAGACACTGAGGGTGTGGCTCCATGGCAGAGGGATTGCCTAATATGTGCATTGGGGCCCTAGTTTCAATCTACAGTATTGAAAAAACAATTAAATTATATTAAATAGTCACCTGCAATCTGGACCAATTGGTCTAGGAAACAAGTGGAACTGTTCTTAAGAAGAGAATGTTCTCTTGGTTAGAAAAAGACAATAAGGAGTAAATTTTGAAATGAAATTACCTCAGCTATAGGTTTGATGTGAACCAAGCAGACAAATCTCTGTGTGTGACAATAACTTCCAAGTACCATCTGCTATCCATGCATCGCTCTCCCCCTCTCTTCTCAGGCCCCACTCTAACAGGTAGCCCTGAAGGTCTTTGCAATCAGAGTTAAATTCTTAATTTTAGGATTCAAAAGCCTAAGCATGATGGATAAATTCTAAAACATCAAAAACAAACTTGAAGAAATACATGGAGCCACCTTCCTATAGTTGAGACCAGACCTGAACTGAATGGGGCAGCACAGGAAAGAGAGAAGGAGTGAGGATGAGATGAAGACGGACAAGTCTGTGAGAAAGGTCCTTACCTCACCTCTACAAGGAACTCAGGGGGTGAAAAAGGACACGGGCCCTTCCTGGCTCTGGGAAGATGGAATGGAAGGGCCTGCACAGTGCTTCTAGGCTGATGACTCTAAACCGCCTCACAGCAGAGGAGGTACACCCAGCTGGGATTCAGAGGTAGCTGGGAAGGAGTCACAACAGGAGAGGACTTGAATCTGGCAATGAGAAATAGTACAGCAGCCAATTCCATGAAGTAACAACTAAGCATGAGAAAGAACCTTGTACGGCATGCCCATGAGGACAGACACCCCGAACCCCAGCCTCACCAGTGCCATGACTCTTAGAGCTTGACACAAGCTTGGTATTATTGTCTGAATGTTTGTGCCCCCTAAATTCGTGTGTGGAAACCCAATCATCACTGTGATGGCATTAGGAAGTATGGCCTTTAGAGAAGCAGGATCCCTCAGGAAAGTATTGGTGCTTCATAATAAGAACTCAGAGAGTTGCCCGGCCCCTTCCACCATGTGTGGGCACAGCAAAAAATGGCCCACTATGAACCAGGAATCAGGTACTCACCAGACACTGAATCTGCCAGTCCCTTGATCTTGGACTTCCCAGCCTCCAGAGCTGTTTTCCACACAATTGTTTATAAGTCACATAGTCAACAGTACTTTGTTCTATCAACTCAAATGGGTTAAGTCATCTGGAAAGAAGGAGTGAGGAGACCTTAATATTACTGTGGGGAGACCCTGATGTAACTGAGATTTGGTTTTGCCATCTAAAGGAAAGAAGTTTCAATGTGGAGAAATAGCATTTCGTTTCTTGAAGTTTATGGACTCATAACCTAACTGTTGGGTGGCTCTTTATATAGAAATAAGAATGAGTGCGACTAAAAAGGGAAAGGAAGGTAGAAAGGAGATGAGAAAAAGAATCCCAGGATAATTATAGAAACTGAACCTAAGAGTGTAGGGAATCAAAACTTAATAGCTACAGGTGTTCTTGCAAACAAGACACCTTGTAGTCCTTGGTGGAATCTGCCTGTAAACGGGACTTTTTACCAAGAGAGAAATCAGGAGTTTTAATTACAGGTGTTCTTACAAACTAGGGACTTTGTAGTCCTTGGTGGGAATTGCCTGCGAACAAGATTTTCTGCCAAGAGGTCAGAAACAGATAGAGAGAACATTGCTTGCAAACAAGAATGTTTCTCTGGCCCTGAGAAAGGACAGAGCTCAAAATGTTTGAGTCTAGGTTAGATTAAGATGTAGTTCAAGGAGTGGTTATCTGGCTGTTGTGCATTGGCCCTAGCCGTTACTGTTGGTGATTTGCCTGCTTTGCCTGAAATTCATTGCTGTTGGCTTTTTGCCTTCTTTGTCTATAGGGGTATAAAAGGCTAATATCATATGTAACAGGGATAGAAGGATGGAAGGAAAAATAAGAATGGAGAATAAAAAATCATTGCATGCTGACCTGTGTCAGAGATCTCCTTCCCTCCCTTTCCTCCCTTCCCTTCCACCCCTTCCCTTCACATATTTCTCTACATTTGGCATAGTCAGCAGGATCAGCACCAAAAGGGTAAGCACCCCAAGTTTTAAATAATAAAAGGGGAACTTTTAAAATAATAATAATAATAATAATAAATTGTAAAATACTAAAAGCTATCAGTTTGAAAGGGTTTCGCCCCAGTAAGAAAAGGGGGACTTCCAAAATCATAACAATAATAATAATAATAATAACTAAATAATAAAAGCTATCAGCTTAAGGAAGGGTAATCATCCCAGGAATAAAGGGGGACTTCCAAAATCAATGTAAATAATAATAAAAGCTATCAGTACTAAAAGGGTTACATCCCGGTAATAAAAGGGAGACTTTCAACATTTTCGTGGAGAATTCTCATTCATTAAAAGCTCAATATCTAAAATTACTACAGGGGTTAAAAAGCCCTGAGCAACAACTTTCCTCGCCTGACCTTGCTAAAGTCCACTTTGGAATGTGTAGTAAGCTGCAATACGGAAAGATGATTTTTTCTCATGCTATTTTAAATCCTTGATGGCCGTGTCTCTTTTACAGGACTTACTTTTTGTTTAAATTCTGTATCTTCTGAGCTCACAAATTTTTCTTTGTGTGTACTTGTGTGTTATATATTTTTATTTGTCTTTTTGTCATATGTCAAACCGTGTACATGGTATCAAATTAATATAAAGAGAGGTCTCAATTAAATTCAGATTTGGATCCAATCTTTGATTCACGTGATTTAAAAGGTTCAATTTAAATTGACTAAATAAGTAAAAATCAAATGTCTTAACATTACTTTACTCACAGGTTCTTCAAAGTGTTAATAGTACTATTTATTGTAAAATGCCTAATGTCCTTTCTAGAATTTTTCTTCAACAGAGGAGAGAGCAAACACTATTCAATATGCTTGTCTAATATAATTGTTCTTACAAAAAAAAGGAAATTGGTTTTGATATACAAGAGGTTAATTAAATATGTTTGTTAAAGAGATCTGCTCAATTTACAAGGTTAAAATGCTAACTGTTAAATTCTTAACTCCTTACATTCCAGGACTACATGCTTAAACGTCGCTGGTGTTTTCCTAGATTAATAAATTACTTTATATCGTCACTAAAGACAAGGTTAAAGTTAACTCCTAACAAATATATTTCTATTTACAGAGAAATCCAAAAGTTTCAACTGTGTTTCAATCAAGGTACTATACTAACAAAATATTTCATTTTATTAAAATGGAGTAATTTAAGTTCAAAGTTTCACAAAAATGATTTCAAAATGTGAGGAAAAAATAAAGCTAACAGGTAAAAAAATATATATAAAAGATTCAAAACATAAAAATATATTTAGTAAAAGACAAAAGGAGATATAAAAGAGTTTAAAGGGAGTTTTAAGAAGGTTTGCAATGGGAAATTAAACATAAAGCTGATGATAGAAATTTAGATATAAGGCATGGAATAAAAAGAAGATTTATAAATGAAGGTTTGTACAAGTGAAAGTTTTGAGTAAGTGAAAGAGGGTCTGAATAAGTGTTACAAGAGGTCTGAGTAAGTAAAAAAATCTGTAAGTGATAAGAAGTAAAAGGTAAATTTCACAAACTTTGTGATTAAATTGGCTATAATTAACACAGATTTATGTAAACTTTAATGTACTAATATAAAACAAAATCTAAAATGTTGATATGCCCCATCAAGATAATTTTCTTCTATTCGTCAGGTTTTATTACTTGGGAAAACTGAGTTCTAAAAAAAATAAAAAGTGTTCCTGTTCTAAAATCTCAAATAAATACTAAATTACCCTAAACATCAGTTCTCTTAGATTGTATTCCTAAAAACAATCAATCTTATAACTTGGGGGTTTTTATAAATATGGTTAATCAACAGATGTTAAAATGGGTAATCGCCCCAGCTATATTTCATAGCCTAATTTTTCTAAAAGCTAAATTTAGTCAACATCAAAATAATTGTGCTATTACTCCTCTTTATATGTTAAATGTGTTTATATTTTCTAGGTTTACAAACTTCTAAAGCCAAAATTTAAAACAATATCTTTATCTAGCTACTATTCTCCAAACTAAGCTTGTCTGTAATAATAATCTTTAAACTTATATTAATAGTAAACTTTATTAAAGTTTACCTATATCATTTTATATAATATTATCAATAAGATATATAATGCCGATGATCAGATTCAAGATGGCAGGCTAGAGGAAGGCTGCATTCCTACTTGCTCCGTGGATTGCTACTTGCTCGGGATTCAAACAGCAGGAATATGGCTCTCAACGAGATTTTATATTCAAATCACATGTAAGGGGTCCCCGGTCGCCGATCCAGAACCAACTCTGCCGGGCTGGGCTCGGCCTGGCTGCCGGCAGCTACCACCCAGGAGCGCCGGACCCTGCAGCTGCTTCAGAGTCACCGATCTGGGCCTGCGCCAGCCATCAAGTGAGTGCGGGTCCCCAAAAGCGGCTTCAGAGTCACTGGCCAGGCTCCAGCACCAGCCAGCAAGCCATTCTGCAGCTTCCCTGGCTGAGAGAGACCATCTTCAGCTGCCTGAGCCCTCGGAGCTAAGCTCAGGCCGTCCCGCAGGGACATGGCGCTGCGGCTCCGGGTGAGATCTGGCCAGGAGCAGAGCTGGTTGTTGGCTCCAGTGGGGAGTTTGGGCCCTTCGGCGCCATACTGCAGCTTCCCTGGCAGAGAGATCATCTTCAGCTGCCTGAGCCCTCGGAGCTGAGATCAGGCCTTCCGGTGGGGCCACAGTGCTGCGTCTCCTGGTTGCCTCTGCCCAGAAGCATTGATCATTCCCAACCTGGAGGTAGTGGGACAGCAGCTATCTTGGGTCACCACTTGATCAAGCACCTCTCAAACATCTGGTGAGTTACTGGAAATCTGCAGGGACACCTTAAGTCTTTACAGGGAATTTGCAATCCCTCCGATTTGCACTACAAGAGGGGAAGATACATGAGCACCATGAGAAAACACGGGAAGAAAGTGTCCCAAACAAACCTAGAATATACACCAAGAAAACCCAAAAACAGCATGGTAGAAAGAATGACAGAAAGGGAGTTCAGAATGTTCATAATTAAAATGATCCGAGAAGAGAATGAAGTGACAGGAGAGCAGATTCAGGCTATGAATAATCTTCTAAAAGAGCAATTGCAGGAAGCAAATAATCATTTCAATAGAGAGATAGAAGTTCTGAGAAAAAAACAAACAGAAATCCTTGAAGGAAACAAGGAAATGAAGGAAACAATAAACCAAGTCAAAAACTCAATAGAAAGCATAATTAACAGAATAGATCACTTGGAAGACAGAACCTCAGACAATGAAGACAAAATATTTAATCTTGAAAACAAAGTCGAACAAACAGAGAAGATGGTTAGGAATCATGAACAAAGCCTCCAAGAAATATGGGACATCATGAAAAGACCAAATTTAAGAGTTATTGGGATTGAGGAAGGCACAGAGATACAAACCAAGGGTATGAATAATCTGTTCAATGAAATAATATCAGAAAATTTCCCAAATATGATGAATGAGATGGAAAATCAATTACAAGAGGCCTACAGGACACCAAACGCACAGAATTTCAACAGATCCACACCAAGGCACATTATAATGAAAATACCTAACATACAAAACAAAGATAGAATTTTAAAGGCGGCGAGAGAAAAGCATCAGATTACCTACAGGGGGAAGCCAATATGGCTATCAGCAGATTTCTCAGCCCAGACCCTAAAAGCTAGAAGGGCCTGGAACAACATATTTCAAGCTCTGAAAGAAAACGGATGCCAACCAAGAATCTTATACCCAGCAAAACTTACCTTCAGATTTGATGACGAAATAAAATCCTTTCATGATAAACAAAAGCTTAAAGAATTCACAAAGAGAAAGCCTGCCCTACAGAACATTCTCAACAAAATATTCGAAGAGGAAGAAACGAAAAATAACAATCTCAGTCATCATGGGGAGCAATTACCCTAAAGAAAGAGTCAATCAAAGGAGAAACAAGGTTAAGCTAAAAACCCCCAAAAAGCTAAAATGACAGGAAATACAAGTCATATCTCAATAATAACCCTGAATGTAAACGGCCTAAACTCATCAATCAAAACACATAGACTGGCAGACTGGATTAAAAAGAAAGACCCAACAATATGCTGCCTTCAAGAGACTCATCTCATAGAAAAACATGCCCACAAACTAAAGGTGAAAGGTTGGGAAAAAACATACCATGAACATGGACTGAGTAAAAAAGCTGGGGTTTCCATTCTCATTTCAGATAAAGCAGACTTCAAGCCAAAGTTAGTCAGAAGGGATAAAGAAGGACATTTCATACTGCTTAAAGGAAGCATAAATCAGCAAGACATAACAATCATAAATATTTATGCACCAAACAATGGTGCATCCATGTATGTCAATCAGATCCTTCTCAATTTCAGGAATCAAATAGACCAAAACACAATAATACTCAGAGACTTTAACACTCCTCTCTCACCGTTGGACAGATCTTCCAAGCAAAAATTGAACAAAGAAACCATAGGACTCAAGGCCACAATCGCTAATTTGGACTTAACAGACATATATAGAATATTCCATCCATCAAAAAGTGAATACACTTTCTTCTCAGCAGCTCATGGTTCCTTCTCTAAAATAGACCATATGTTATGCCACAAAGCTACTCTTAGCAAATACAAAAACATAGAGATACTACCTTGTGTACTATCAGAGCATAATGGAATGAAATTAGATATCAATGATAAAGTTAGAAACAGAAACTACTCCAAGACCTGGAGATTAAATAATATACTATTGAATGATACATGGATAACAGAAGACATTAGGGGGGAAATTTAAAGATTCTTAGAGGTCAATGAGAACAAAGATACAACATATCAAAATCTCTGGGATACTATGAAAGCAGTGCTAAGAGGAAAATTCATTGCATGGAGTGCATTTAATAAAAGAATGAAAAGTCAACAAATCAATGATCTCACATTACAGCTCAAAGCCCTAGAAAAAGAGGAACAGATCATCACCAAAAGCAGTAGAAGACAGGAAATAATCAAAATCAGAGCTGAAATCAACGAAATTGAAACAAAAGAAACAATTCAAAAAATTGACGAAACAAAAAGTTGGTTCTTTGAAAAAATAAACAAAATTGATAAACCCTTAGCCACGCTAACGAAGAGAAGGAGAGAGAAACTCCAAATTACTAAAATTTGTGATGGAAATGGAAATATTACAACAGACACAATTGAAATACAAAACATAATAAGAAGCTACTTTGAAAATTTATACTCCAACAAAATAGAAAACCTGGAAGACATCAACAGGTTCCTAGAGGCATATGAGCCAACCCAAACTGAATCCGGAGGACATACACAACTTAAATAGATCAATTTCAACCAATGAAATAGAGGAAGTCATCAAAATCATACCAACAAAGAAAAGTCCAGGACCAGATGGATTCACAGCCGAGTTCTACAAGACCTTCAAAGAAGAGCTCATTCCAATACTCCTCAAAGTATTTCATGAAATAGAGGAGGAGGGAACCCTTCCAAACTCATTCTATGAAGCTAATATCACCCTGATACCAAAACCAGAGAAGGACACATCAAGGAAAGAAAATTTCAGACCCATATCTCTAATGAACATAGATGCAAAAATTCTTAACAAAATTTTAGCGAATTGCCTACAAAAGCATATTAAAAAGATAGTGCACCATGATCAAGTGGGTTTCATCCCAGGGATGCAAGGTTGGTTCAACATCCGGAAATCAATAAATGTAATTCACCACATCAACAGACTTAAAGTCAAGAACTACATGATTATTTCAATAGATGCAGAGAAAG
>JAJEJO010002615.1:162893-358585 GCA_020662805.1 Glaucomys volans
AAGAGAAATGCAAATCAAAACCACCTTAAGATTTCATCTTATCCCAATTAGAATGTCTTTTATTAAGAACACAGGCAACAACAGGTGTTGGCGAGGATGTGGGGAAAAGGGTACACTCATACATTGCTGGTGGGAGTGCAAGTTGGTGCAGCCACTCTGGAAAGCAGTGTGGAGATTCCTTAGAAAACTTGGAATGGATCCACCATTTGACCCTGCTATCCCACTCCTTGGCCTATACCCAAAGAACTTAAAATCAGATTGCTACAGTGATGCAGCCACATCAATGTTCATAGCTGCTCAATTCACAATAGTAGATTATGGAATCAACCTAGATGCCCTTCAGTAGATGAATGGATAAAGAAACTGTGGTATATATACACAATGGAATATTACTCAGCCATAAAGAAGAATAAAATTATGGCATTTGTAGGTAAATGGATGATGTTGGAGACTGTTATGCTAAGTGAGATCAGCCAATCCCAAAAATCCAAAGGCCGAATGGTCTCTCTGATAAATGAATGATGATGCATAACGGGGGGGGGAAGGGTGGCAAGAATGGAGAAGGATAGATAGCATAGAGGGAAGGGAGGGGTGGGGTCGGGGTGGGGGGGTAAAAATAATAACAGAAAGTGTGACAGATACCATTGCCCTGTGTACATGCATGAACGCACAGATGGTGTGACTCTACTTTGTGTACAACCAGTGAAACAATAGCTGTACTCCATTTGTGTTCAATGACTCAATAAGTAAACAAAAAAAAAGATATATAATGTCCTCTTACATTGAGGTAACATTTTAAATATATAATTTTTACAGTACAAAGAGAACATAATCTATTTAAAAGTCTATATTATAAAACATAAAAACATTTTGATACTTCAACACAGAAAAGAGAAGTTAAAAGTTCTCTCATTCTTTAATCTATATTTTAAACTTAATAATATGTAATATTAGCTAATACTTAAACTCCAAAAGCAACATATGTAAATGTTACAAGACAATATAACATCTAGAAAAGAACATTAAAAATAATAATAATAATAATAATAATAATAATAAACAATAATACTTAAAATTAAGAGTTACTAATAACTTTTTAGCTGTAAAATAATCTTTTATGAAAAAGTCCAGGATGTCTAACTACTGTAGCAGAACCCTGCATAAAAAAGCTCTGTGTAAAGTCTTATCAATCCTGACCTTGATCACAAGCACACAACTCCTGGAAAAAATTCTTTTACTAAACAACAACAATGTTTCACCAGCTCCACTTCTGCAGTTCCTGCCTGCCTTGTGATAACTTTAAACAGTAAACTTTCTTAAGAGCTACACAGAGCTCCAAATATTACACTTAGCAACTATGAAAAAAAAACTACATAGATGTCATAGTTTCTATAACTTTCCTAAATACAGAAAGTAAAGTTTACTTAGTTTTTAACTTACTAATAAACAAATAAATAAAATATACACTGGTAAATAAATAAATAAAATGTATACAAGTAAAAGTTAATAACATAACTTTTTAAACTTATAAATCTTTATTTTACAGTCCTTCTTTAACCCTCACTGGACCTATAAGCTTAATCAAGCTGTTCATAACAAAAAAGCAAGCTTGACTTCAAAACAAAAATGATTTATCTAAGATTTATAAGGAGCCCTGCCTCAACTGAACTAAGGCTCTGCCTCTACCTTTCAAAATTTTCTAAAAAGTTTCAATATTAAACATATAACAAATATACCCTACAATCCCAAAGGCCAAAGAATCATTAAATAAGCTAATAAAATACTCAAATCCAGTTTAAAAAAGAGGGGGAAAATACACCCCTACATTTTACTTTAAATTTGATTGTACTAGTCCTTTCTACATTAAATTTTTTCACCTTTGATGATAAAGGTCTCTCTCCTATTCATAAACACTGGGGTGCTCTAATGCCACCCCAAGGGACCCACTAACTATCACAAGACATGGTCCACAACCATTGCTAACCCAATGCAGAGGATTTGCTTGTATCTTTCCAGAAACTACAAAAAAGCCTCTGAGGGTACCGGCCAAGAACATTCGTCCTCATGTCCAGGCCCCCGACTCAACAGATGGAGAATTTGTCGCTAAATGACCAACACCCCCCTGATGGTGGACCACACCTGGGGAGACATCAAAAGCCTTAAAGATCAAACAACAGCTATAGCTCCTGACCAAGATCCAGAAGCCGGGACTTTATTTCTCTTAATGTGTGCTATTAATACTGCTAACTCAAGTATTGCTCATGCTGCACCCACTCCTTTAGATGCTCACTATGGCAACAACAAAAGGACTTGGACTATCAGCTACAGATGTGCTTCACCTGCAACAGATGGTTTCCTGGCTTGGAGATCAAGTGACACTTTTAGCCACATGAAGTGTTTTGAAATGTGACTGGAATTCTTCTCATTTTTGCATAACTCCTGTGCTTTATAATATTAGTGACTCTTGGGATAAAGTTCAAAAACAATTACATGGACATCAAAATTTAACTGTAAAAATTATAAAATTAGAAAAAACTATAATAGATACATTTAGTAAAACGTTGCCCGATATTGTGGGGTCTGATATTGTTCAAGGACTTACTACTAGTATTGTTAATTTTAATCCATTGGGTCATATTTCTACTGTGTTGTCTATTTCATTGGGTAATGTTATAATAATTTTTTCTTATTTGTTTTGTTTTATATATAGACTTCTGGCGCTAAAAAAAATGACAGCAATTGAGCAAAAGGGCTTCTCAAATCGCTTCAGCTTTGGCATTTTTTCTAAATCAGAGGGGAGGAGATATAGGGAATCAAAACTTAATAGCTATGGGTGTTCTTGCAAACAAGACACCTTGTAGTCCTTGGTGGAATCTGCCTGCAAACAGGATTTTCTGCCAAGAGGTCAGAAATAGAGAGAACATTGCTTGCAAACAAGAATGTTTCTCTGGCCCTGAGAAAGGACAGAGCTCAAATGTTTGAGTCTAAGTTAGATTAAGATGTAGTTCAAGGAGTGGTTATCTGGCTGTTGCGCATTGGCCCTAGCCGTTACTGTTGGTGATTTGCCTGCTTTGCCTGGAAATTCATTGCTGTTGGCTTTTTGCCTTCTTTGTCTATAGGGGTATAAAAGGCTAATATCATATTTAACAGGGATAGAGAATGGAAGAAGGATAAATAATAATGGAGAATAAAAAATCATTGCATGCTGACCTGTGTCAGAGATCTCCTTCCCTCCCTTTCCTCCCTTCCCTTCCACCCCTTCCCTTCACATATTCCTCTACATAAGGGTGGACTAGACCTGTAATAAATTCACCATGGTGTGGAATGCCTGGGAATTTTCCCTCACATGAGTCTGATACTCAGTTGAAGTTTTCATTTGTTCTGGTCTTTCCTGCATCCCCACCTCTCTGTGGCCCCAAATCTTCAAAATCACCAACTGCACACACTTGCCTTGCATTCGTGATGATTTGCCAGACTGAAGGAGGAGGGAGATGATGTGCATAGGACCAAAGAACAGAGAAAAAAGGACAGCAATTCCAGGCTGTAGGGAGATTACAGTCTGATGGTGACTGGAGCTAGTGTCCTCTCACTTACATGCTGCTCCCATGTCACCTGAGATCTCAACTGCATTCATTGGCCAGAACACACCTGGTTTCTCCATGCATCCTTGGCTTCCTCACAACCTAACAGCTAGATTCCAAAAGAGAAAGAATCCAACAGAAGCGCAACCATCTTCACAACAACCTAGCCTCAGCAATCAAGTGGCATTGCCTCTACCTCCTGTTTATTAAAAGCAAATCACTAAAACCAACTTATACTCACAAAGGGAGGAAAATTAGATTTGGCTCTAGATAGGATGAGAATCAAAGAATATGCAGGCGTTGTTTAAAACCACCCCAAGACCCAGAGGCCACCAGGAGAAGCACAAGCCCTGAAGATAGTGATGGGGAAGGTGGTGCTAGTTTTCCTACCATCCACGGAAATAGATTCCAAGTGATTCTCTTTGAGTGCCAGATGGTAGAGTGACCTCAGAAACTGAAGAACTTTGTGAAATCCAGGGCAGGAATGCCAGCTTGCCTACCTAATACCCCACAGACAGTGATCTCACAACCCTCTACCCTGGGCCTGTGACTATGTTGCTGACTGAGTTACCCAGGGCAACTAGGACTTGGTGGGGTTTCAGTTTCCAAAGGGTACACACATTTGGACTAACTCTAACAAATGTGTAAGGTTTCTGATGCTCAAAGAAACATCATTACAAGAGAGGATACAGAAATCTTAAGACTTAGGAATGTTATCTGGAATTGATTCCAGGACTTGACCAGAGCTCTAGTATACACACCCAGAGGTGGATAATGGTTTCTCCAATGATCAGAACTCCTGAACTAAACAAGGCAGTTAAAATCAGCATAGATGGACAGAAAATTAATCCCTCCATGACATAGTTAGTGTCTAATAATAAAATAAACATGTCTGTGAGTTGGAGAGGACAAGACAAGGACAGAAAACATGGATCAGTTCTCTAAAAGATGACAACAAATTATGGGATTGGGGGATCTGGCTACCTGGGCAGACCTCCCCTCAAGGAGATGCTGAGGTTCCCCACAGTAAATTACCCATCCATTTCCCAGCAGCAAGTGCCAAAGAGGAGAAACTACTTTTGCTTAATCCATACTGTCACTTCACTGACAAGATAGAAGCCCTGGAACATAAAGGTATTTCTCACCTTACCCTATCTCCCTTCTCCCTCTCCCTCTCTCCTGCTAGATGACAGCAATAGTGGATGAGTGATGCAGGAGGCCAGGAGCTGTGTCACATTTTATAGAGACTCAAAGACAGACTTTTGGAGAGGGAAGTGGTTAGTGGAGAAGGGAGGAAACAATGTGCCCAGAGCTGGTGCCAAGGTGAAATTCCACTCTGTCTTGATGTAAAAGCAGGATCTCCCTGTGGCCATGAGGGAGGTGTGCCCTAATTATGAAAGAGTGTCTGGAGGAAGGAGGAGACTGATCAGCAGGGAAACTGAGACTCTTTCTTCATGCACCTTTGTAAAGTTTTCCCATCCCGCAGGAGGAATCTGGAGCAGCAGGAACCTGAAGCCATAAACCTGAGCAGTGAAGACATTCAAGGTCAGGATCAGGCATTCAATAAATGCCCACTAAGCTACTTCTGTGTGCTGAGCTTTGTATGAGGACTAGGGACACAGAAGTACCTCAGACATGGTCCCTGCCCTGCAGGAGCTCAAAGATAAGTGGAAGAGAAAGACAGAATTGATCAAAGTAGACAATTATTTTCAGTGCTGGGACCATGGGGAAGGGAAGGGAAGAATTTGTTCCAGTTGGGGTCATAGAATCCTTTCCAGGAGAGAGGCCACCAGAGCTGATGAATGATACATGAACACCCCCTAGCAGAGGGCATATTGTGGTTAAGCAAGGCCACAGAGGCAGAGGACAGCCAGCCAGTTGTTGGATAAATCCAGGGCAGAGGACATAAGGACAGTGCAGACTGAAGGAAGGGACTAAAGAGGCAGGCCAGGCCCAGGTCATACCTGGTCTTGCAGGCCCCGTTAAGGAACTGAAGCTTTTCTAGGTGATGGGGAGTGCTGGAAGATTCTAAAGGAACTGAGGCATGGCCAGTGAGGCCCACACTGGCCATTATGGGGATTAATGTGGGAAGGTAGAAAGGACTGGAGAGTGGGAAATCAGTGTGAAGGGTTGACGAGAGACGATGGAGGCTTATGCCAGGACATAGCCACTGAGGAGCACCTAGGTGCAGATCAAGCAGCAGAAAGACCTGGATGATCAACAACTGCCAAGAACAGTAGTCAGGGTCCAGCCCAGTTCAGTGTCCAGACTCTACCCAAATATTTGGTGTCTTTTCTGGTTTGAGATGGAAAAGAAGTACTGGAGGCAGCTTCAGAAAAAAGAGAGGAAGCAACATGGAGACACTGGATAGGGACAGAACTGGGAGGTGGGAGGCAGAAACAGAGTAACCTCTTCCCTGTGCTGGGGATCTGCACTCAATTGTACATGGTGTTGACTTGGAGAAGCAAGATTTGGGGAAGGAGGAGGAACATTCCCTGACTTCATTCCACAAGTTAACTCAACAAACACTTGTCCTGGGACTACTAATAGAGAGGCATCTATTCTTGGGAATCAGGAGACCTGGTTTAAACCTCAAGCAAAATATTTACCAACTCCATGACCTCAGTAATTTAATCTCTGAGCCAGTTTCTGTCTGGAAAGTGGAGGTAGTCATCCCTGCCATGCAGAGTTGTTTAAAGATTAGAAATAATGCATATGATAATGATTTAGGCACGCAGTAGGTGTTCAGTAAATGGCTGCCATTGTTATTCATCTAGAACTCTGCTGAAGCTGAATACATTGAGGATGAATTTAAACCAGTCCTAGGCTTCAGATATTTCTGTGTTTCAGTACTTCCCTCTGCTGGTCAAAGGGATAGACACCATAAGGGAGAGAATCACAAGAAGCCAAAACCAAACACAACTCCCTGCCCTTCTAACCAGACTAGGAATCCCCCTACACTGCAGAAGGACATCAGCTTGGCGTGATCTTTCCAGAGGCAGCACACATAGGGTAGCATATAGACCACCAGCTACTCACCAGCAGTGTGAAGTTGCAGGCAACCCTTCACTTCTCTGAGCCTATTTTCTTAGCCGTGAAATGGGGTGATGATCCTTGCCATGTTTCACAGAGTTGCTGTGAATCCCAACTGAGATTATGTCTATGGAATATTTTGGAAAGCCTGAGCCACCCCATGAATTTTAGTCGTCAAGCAATTTTTGATGCCCCTTCCCCACCATTCTGGGTATTGGGGACCCCTGGAAAATCTAGGAAGCTGCCCTTGACAAGCTCCATTTTCTAAAGCTCCAATCAGTCATCCTTCAGGCAAGTACTGGGGTGGTACAGGGACTATGTGTGTCCTGAAGAGTCAAGGAAAAGCCTGGTCTTCTGCCAGTCTGCTCCAAAAACCCCAGTTTTTCAGTCCTAAAGGGACAAAGGTAGAAATCACATCCAGGAGGACAAATCACATCCTCTTTCAGCATAATCCTTCTTTCTGCTCCTCAAACCCATTGCCTCCAAAGCAGAGAAAAGGGAAATGTTGAAGAGAGTCACCGGAGTCAGCCAGCTGAACCACAGCTGCTTCCAAGTATACACCACCTCATATTTGGTAAGACTCTGGAGATGCTGCTGAACTTTGCCACACATTTGCACCCGGTTTCCTGGATCAACTCCTGATGGACTTCCCAGCTACTGTCACCTCCAAAGCTCTGCTTTGAATTCACCCCACTAAATTCGTTAGATCACCATAGGTGGGTTTCCACCTGGGGAATTTATCTTGCCCCCTGCAACCTGTAGAAATTCCTGAGCACATGGATATTGACAAAGAATCATAGAGATAGAGAGAGATAGACAGACAGACTGGGACAAATTGGCAGAGAAACAGATATGTGCTTGAACCTTCCTTAGAATTTAGAATCAATCAGGAAAAAAAAATTTTTGTCTATTGAGAAAAACTATATAACTAAACATTTCCCAAAATAAACTACTAAAAACACTGGTTTCTTGCAAGCTGTCAATAAATTTTCCATGAGAAAAGAGGCTTCACAATCAATCAACTTGAGAAATTCTGAGTAAAAATAAATTTCACTGAAAGATGCCTCTGAACCTTCATTATATAATGCCACTAGGAATCTTCAAATGGGATGTGAGGTGTAATGAATGCAGTGTTTATCAGGTCTATTTGACTAAAAAACTTCTTATTCACCACATGCTTATTAACATCTTATGGGACACAGTAGATTTCATGAAATGAAGTACTGATATCCATTGTGGTTCCCTTTGTGCCTTGGCTTCCAGGAAACTCAATGCAAACCATAATGGTCATTTGTAATTGCAGGAAGCAAGCAAATTAGGTCTGAGGTGCAATTATCCTTTCCCCAATAATATTTCAGGGCTTTTGGACAAACCATAGTTGTCACTTCATAGCAATGCAGGACATAGATAAGAGAGGTCCTACCCCTGACCACTGCTAGGCTCTAGACCAGGCTCACTATTGTGATCCCCTGTATCTTAGAATTGTCTATTCCCAGCCCTATCAAGGATAAAAGCCAGTCTAAGGATAAAAGCAGCCCAAGCCTAGGAGCCAGGGACTGTCCTGGAGGAACTGCGCCCTGGGAATTCTTAAGCTGAAGGCTCACTGCCACTGCTGCTAAATCTGTAACTTGCATAGATGGGGCCATATGATCCCTGAGGAATCAAGCTACCTGTTACTCCTTAGACACAGGAAAAAATCTTAACCCACAATTCAAATTGCCTAAATGTGTAAGGGCTGTGCTAGAATAGCAGCCCCTGTGATGTCCCTACTAGATTATGAGCCCCTAGCATTCTGGAGGAACCCCCAGAATGTAAAATGGACCTCACCACATTGGCAGGGATACCACTAGGACTTCCAGAGATAGCCAGAACCAGCAGCCTTGTGCTCAAAGTTCTCCAGGGAAATAGAGACACAAAGATAACTTCCTAAATCCCCTAGAAATTAAAGGAAGCACCCCAATCATTCCTCCTATCCATTCACTCATTAATTCACTGGGAAAGCAGTAAAAAGAAAACAATGATCAAGAGAAAAATATTAGGACTTATATCTGAGATCAAATTCAAGCTCTGCCTCTTTCTAGTATGTGACCTTTGGTAGGTTGCTTAGCCTCTGTGAGTCTCTGTTTGCTCTTTTTAAAAAAGGAAATAATAATTGTACCCATCTTATAGGGTTGTTTGGAGAATTAAATAAAAATATTTTTGCAAAATTCATAGCATGTCACTCAATAAATATTTGTTATTATTCCCAAACATTTTCTCTGGGCCAAGACTTATTGTGTCAATGTCCTCAAAGAATTCCCATACTAACAAAAGAGATAGACAGTGATCAAACAATAATAGCACAGTACCATCAATCCTATAAGGGAAGCTCAAGGGCTTGCAGAGAACAAAGGAGAAACTTTAGCTCTAAAAAGTGAAAATAAAACATGTTCGGGCATAAATGATTGGAAAGGGAGAAATAAAGCTGTGAATTTGTACACAAAATATGATTGTCTGCATAAAATGAAATAAAACAAAAAATCCATAGACCAATGGTTAGAGTTATTAGGAGTATAGAAAGGCACTTGGATGTAAGGTTAATACACACGTCATTGCATTTCTATACATTGACAACAAAAAATTACTAATGAAAATAATATCAAAGTCGGGTGAGTGGCATATACCTGTAATCTCAGTGACTGGGGAGACTGAAAAAGAGAAGAGCCAGTTCAAGGCCAATCTGGATAACTTAAAGAAACCCTATCTCAAAATTTTAACTATTTTAAAAGGGCTGGGGGTGTAGTTCAGTGTTAGGGCACCCCTAGGTTCAATTTCCAATATTGAAAAAGTAAAGAGAGCAAGAGGGAAAGAAGGAAGGAAGGCAACAATATTCAAAACATGCTATCTATGCAGAAAAGGCATTTGGCAAAATACAGCACCCCTTCATGTTCAAAACACGAGAAAAACTAGGGATAGTAGGAACATACCTCAACATTGTAAAAGCTATGCTAAACCCAAGGCCAACATCTTTCCAAATGGAGAAAAATTGAAAGCATTCCCTCTAAAAACTGGAACAAGATGGGGATGCCCTCTTTCACCACTTCTATTCAACATCATCCTTGAAACTCCAGCCAGAGCAATTAGACAGAAGAAAGAAATTAAAGGGATAAAATAGGAAAAGAAGAACTCAAACTATCACTAACCACTGATGGCATGATCCTATATTTAGAAGATCCAAAAAATCCACCAGAAAACTTCTAGAACTCATAAATGAATTTAGCAAAGTAGCAGGATATGAAATTAACACCTCTAAATCAAATTTGTTCCTGTACATAGGTAATGAATCCACTGAAAGAGAAATTAGGAAAACTACCCCATTCACAATAACCTCAAAAAAATAAAATATTTGGAAGTCAATCTAACAAAAGGAGTGAAAGACCTTTTCAATGAAAACTGGATAACACTAAAGAAAGAAATTAAAGGGAACCTTAGAAGATATAGATCTCTATGTTCTTGGTTAAGCAGAATTAACATTGTCAAAATGGCCATGCTACCAAAAGCATTATACAGATCTAATGCAATCGCTTTTAAAATCCCAAATGACATTCTTTATAGAAATAGAAAAAGCAATCATGAAATTCATTTAGAAAAATAAGAGATCCAGGATAGCCAAAGCAATCCTTAGCAAGAAAAGTAAAGCAGGAGGCATCACAATACCAGACCTTAAATTATACTATAGAACTATAGTAACAAAAACAGCATAGTATTGGCACCAAAACAGATATGTGAACCAATGGTTCAGAATAGAAGACACAGAGACAAACCCACATAAATACAGTTATCTCATACTTAGACAAAGGTGCCAAAAACATACACTGGAGAAAAGGTAGTCTCTTCAACAAATGGTACTGGGAAAACTGGAAATCCATATGTAGTAAAATGAAATTTAGCCCCTATCTCCACCCTGCACAAAACCCAATTCAAAGTGGATCAAGGACTTAGGCACTAGAACAGAGACCCTGCACCTAATAGAAGAAGAGTAGGCACAAATCTCCAGCATGTCAGTTTAGGAACTAACTTCCTTAACAAGACTCCTAAAGCACAAGAAGTAAAACAAGAATCAATAAATGGGATGGAACCAAACTAAAAAGCTTCTTCACAGGAAAAGAAACAATAATGTGAAGAGAGAGCCTACAGAATGGGAGAAAATCTTTACCACATGCACCTCAGATACAGCATTTATCACCAGGATATATTAAGAACTCAAAAAACTTAATACCAAAAGAACAAATAACCCAATCAATAAATGGGCTAAGGAACTAAATAGACACTTCACAGAAGAAGAAATATAATTGATCAACAAACATATGAAAAAATGTTCAACGTCTCTACCAATTAGAGAAATGCAAATCAAAACTACACTGAGATTTCATCTCACTCCAGTCAGAATGGCAATTATCAAGAATACAAGCAACAATAAGTGTTGGAGAGGATGTGGGGAAAAGGTACACTCATACCTTGCTGGTGGGGCTGCAAATTGGTGCAACCACTCTGGAGAGCAGAGTGGAGATTCCTCAGAAAGCTTGGAATGGAACCACCATTTGACCCAGCTATCCCACTTCTTGGTCTATACCTAAAGAACTTAAAGTCAGCATGCCACAGTGCTGCAGTCACATGAATGATTATAGCTGCTCAATTCACAATAGTTAAACTATGGAATCAAACTAGATGCTCTTCAACAGATGAATGGATAAAGAAAATGTGGTACATATACACAGTAGAATATTACTCAGTCTTAAAGAAGAATGAAATTATGGCATTGGCAGGTAAATGAATGGAACCAAAGAATATCGTGCTAAGCAAAATAAGCCAATCCCAAAGAACCAAAGGCCAAATGTTTTCTCTATAAGCAGATGCTGGTTCACAGTGGGGTGTCGGGGGATAGGGAAGAATAAAGGAACTTTGGACTCTACAGAGGGCAGTGAGGAGAGGGGTGGGGTGGTGAGGATGGGAAGGATGGTAGAATGATACAGACATTATTACCCTATATACATGTATGATTGCACCATATACAGACAAAGGAGTAAGAAGTTATGCTCCATTTGTGTACAATGTGTCAAAATGTATTGTCATGTGTAACCAATTAGAACAAATTTTTTTAAAATGTATTCTACTGTCATGTATAACTAATTAGAACAAATTTAAAAAATTTTAAAAGATGCCATCTGTAATAGTAACAAAATTACAGTCATTCTTCAACTTACAATGGGGTTACACCCCAACCAATAAATCCATGGTATGTTGAAAATATCATAAGTCAAAACTGTATTTAATACACTTAACCTACTGAATACCACAGCTGAGCAGCACAGCACACTGTACAGTGTCAGTTATTTACCCTCATGATCACATGGCTAACTGGAGCTAGGACTTGCTGCCACTGCTTTGCATCAAAAGAGGGACAAGTGGAGAATTTTTAATATGGAGTATATATTAAAGAATAAATAATGAATTAGCATTAAATTTCCTGAGTGTGGTAATTATGTTGCACTCATTCTGAAGGACTTAGGGGTTATATGTAGAACTACTGGGAAGTAAATTTCAAAATTTGATAGTAAGTCAGTCTCAAATGTTTCACAATGAAAGAACATGAATGTTTATATTATAGAGCACTAAAGGAAATATTGCAAATATATGTTGATTTACTATTCTTGTGAATGTTCTATAGCCCTGATATTTTTTATGAAATAAACAGTTAAGGGAAAAAAACTTTATTGAAAGATATTGAAGAAGATGGCCAGGCTTGGTAAGACATGCCTGCAATCCCAGCTGAAGCATAACGATGGCAAGTTTGAGGCCAGCTTTGGAAATTTAGTGAGACCCTGTCTCAAAAATAGAATAAAATAAGCTAGGGATGTAACTCAGTGGTAGGATTGAATCCTGGGTTCAATCCTCTATACTGCAACATAAGGGAAAGGAGGAGGGGGAAGAGGAGGAAGGGGAGGGGGAGATGAAATAAATGGAGACAATATTTATTTCATATTCATAAATAAATATACTTAATATGGTTAAAAGGTTGATTTTAGATTGAATGCAACCCCAATTGAAATCCCCACAGGGCTTCTTAAAGAGAAACTTGGCAAGCTTATTATAAATTAACAATGAACAGGAAGAAGCCAAGAATACCCAAGGTATTTCTGAAGAAGAAAAATAGGCACGGAAAATTTGTCTTACCAGCTATCAGAATATATTATGAAACAATGGTAATTAAGACAGTGTCATGATACAAATTGGCCAATATGAATTTAAATAGTCCCAAAAGAGATATATCAAGTGATATGACAGTAATGAAAAAATGAAATTGGATCCCTATTTTTCCCCTATACATACAAAAAGTGTCATCTCAAAATGGACTAAGAACTAATGGAAAGTTAGAAAACTTTAAAGCATTTAATAATAAATGCTTTTATAGGTTAATGTCTTTATAACTGTGACCTAGGAAATTATTTCTTTAACAATTTATCCCCAAAAAGGAGCTAATCATAAAAGAAAAGACTAATAAGTTTAACTGTTAAAATAATTACTTCTGTTGACAAAAAGCAGAAAAGAAAGAAAAGAGTAAATTATCAACTGGGGAGAAATCATTACAACAGATAACCAACAAATGATTTATACCGAGAATCTATAAAATACCTCAAATCATCCAAAGAAAGAAAAACAACAGGAAAAATGAACAAAAGTCACAATCAAACATTTCATAGAAAAGGAAACCTTGTCTTCAATAAGCATTGGTTCTATTTAATTAGTCGGAAGGGAAATGAAAATAAAAGACTACAGTGAAATTCAAATTGACCCATTCAATTTACAAAGATTAAGAAGACTGGCAAAAGCAAAAGCTAGAGAGAATGTGAGTCAACCATTCTACTATACACCACTGATGGGCACGTACTTGGCCACAACCATTTTGAAAAACAACTTAGTATTATCTTGTAAAGCTGAATTTTCACATACTGCACTAATCAGAAATTCCACTTCAATCTTATGGGTACGTGTGTGTGTGACAAGTATGTACAAGAAGACAAGAGCTAGGATACATGTATGACAATATTTTTAGCAGTACTATTTGTAATAGCAAAATAATGGCGACAACTCCAATGCCCATGGAGAGGAAAATGGATGAATAAATTGTGACATATTTACACAAAATAATATTTTATATAAGCCAGTAAAATTGAGTGAACTATAACCCATGTAACAATTCAAATGAAACTTCAATGTTAGGTTGAAATAAAAAACAAGTCTCAGAAGATTGCATACAGCAAGATGCCCTTTATATAAACTTCAGTAACAACTAAAATAAATATGTATTTATTTTTAAAATTTTTTTTAGTTGTCAATGGACCTTTATTTTTTATTTATTTATATGTGGTGCTGAGAACAGAACCCAGAGCTCCACACATACTAGGCAAGTGCTTTACCACTGAACTACAACCCCAGCCCCAAGCTATGTATTTATTTTTAATCAAGAAAATTACAAATACAAATTTCAGGAGAGTGTTTACCAGGGGATGAAGAAAGAGGGGGATGGCTGCTAAAATGTAAATTAATGTTGATATTATTTATTGAATTGAGTTTGGTTTTGAGTTCCTGAGCCAAGTGAGGATGGAGGAGGGGAAGAGAGAGGGAGAGGGACAGAGAGAAAGAGGAAGGAAGGAAAAAAGGAAGGGGAGGAAGGAGTAAGGAAAAAAGGGAATAGGTCTATAAAAGGACCAGTAAGGACAGTTGTCAGGAGCCAAGACTATAAATCAATTTTGTGCATTGTAGTCAATTAATAAGAAGTGGGGAGGGAATGGGGATTTAGCTCAGTGGCAGAGTTCTTGCCTAGCTTGTGCAAGGCCCTGAGTTCAGTCCTCAGCCCTGGCTGGGAGCGAGGGGTTGAGAGGAGGATACACCTAAAAAACCTGGGAGGGATCCATGAAGGCTTTCTGGAAACAGGTACACTTCACCTAAACTAGGATTATTCATATGAAGGAAGCATAAAGGGACTTTTCAGGAAAAGTTAACATGCAAAGACAAAATGACAAAATGTTTGGGCCTACAGGTTACACAGATTAGCTATTGAGAAAAGAGGCAACTAAGCCACTATGAGAAACAAGACTAAGGAGCCAGGCAAACCCTGAGCCACCTCCAAGTCATCAATCATAGTGGTGCGGTGGAACCTTGGAAAGTGACTGGATCAGAGCCCTCCAGTTCCCTAGATATGAAGACTTTCTCCGTCTGTCTGGTCAAACAACTGCAACATGGGAGATCTAAATAGAGGTGAAGCCAGCACACATCCCCAGGCATCTTTTACTAGAACCCAACACTACACATGGGAGGATGCTGGGCTTGATTCTTTGTTGGTCAGGAGATCTGAGATGGGAATGTCAGTGTGCCCTCCAGAGGCGGTAATGGGAACTAACACATAAGCACCATGGACAGAACCCCTAGCATTTTTCTTTTCTTTTCTTTCCTTTTCTTTTCTTTTCTTTTCTTTCCTTCTCTTTTCTTTTCTTTTCTCTTCTTTTCCTTTCTCTTTTCTTTTCTTGGTTCAGGCCAAGCCAAGAATATACAAATAGAATATTTGGCAGACAAATCCCTGGAGACTTTGATGCTGGAGGAGCCCAGGGACAGAGAAATCCCATATCAAGAAACCATAGACCAGTATCTAGCCTAATAAAATGACCTCATACTTGCTCTTGCCTCTTGCCTGATTTTCCTGCCCAAGGGTTCTGCCCCACCCTAACCTCCATTTTATCCCCTGGGTGCTGCCAGAGAAGCCTTTCTAAATTATGAATCTGAGTTGGGCATGGTGGCACACACCCTATAATCCCAGTAGCTCAGGGGACTGAGGTAGGAGGATTGCAAATTCAAAGCCAGTCTCAACAACTTAGTGAGGCTCTAAGCAACTTAGTGAGCCCTCTCTTAAATTTTTTTTAAAATGAAATAAAAGGGCTGGGGATGTAGCTCAGTAGTAAAGTACCTCTGGGTTCAGATAAATAAATAAGTAAATAAATAAATAATAATCTGACCATGATTCTGTCTCTTCAGAAACCCTTCAGTGATGTCCCTACCCTGGCATTTGAGGCCCTTCATGACCTCCACATCTTTACTTTTAGCACTGATGATAGTGTCTGTCACTCTACACCTTTGCTCATGCCCAGGCTACCTACTTCTGTGATAGTTCCTCCCAAGAACATAAGCTAGGGATTAAAGGATCCCCAGGGTTCAGTCCATGAGAACTCTTGTTCTATTTCCACTCATCGCAGAGCAATCTAATCTAGTCCTAAGGCTTTAAATATATTTGGAATTTAAACCCCTACCCTGAACTTCAGATTCAATATCTCTAACTAATGACTACATTATAGATCCATTTGAATGTCCAATAGGCATCTCAAACTTAATGAGTCTATAACAAAATACTTGATCTACTCCTTCCAAAATGACTCCTTCTGCCATCTTCCCCATCTCAATACTTAACAACTCTGCCTCCCAGTTGCTTGGGCCTTAACTTCTCTCTTCTTTCCTTCCTTTCCTCCTTCCTTCCTTCCATTATTCTTTCCTTCTTTCTTCCTATCTTTTTCCTTTCTTTCTCCTTCCTATCCCATATCCAATTCATCAGCAAATTTAGTCAACTTTACCTTCAAAATGTATCTATAAACCAACCAATTGATATCACCTCCACCTTGGTCCACACCACCATCATCTCTATGTTATTGCATATAGCCTCTAACTTACTCCCCTGCTTCTGCCCTAGCTCCCTTTCATTCCATTCTGAACCTGGCAACCAGAGCAATACCAGTAAAACATTAAGAGAGATCACATAACTCCTTTTATCAAAATTCTCTAATTGCTCTCTAATTCACTTAGAATAAAAGCCATAATCTTTACAAGATCTTACGTAGCCCTAAATTACCTGGCTTTCTGTTACCTGTCTGACCTCATCTTCAGCTACTCTCCACCTCCATCATTTTGTGCAGCCACATTGGTATCCTTGCTGCTCCTCAAACGTGCCAGATGTGCCTACCATAGGTCCCTTCTCCCTGCTGGAGGCACTTTCTCCCCAGATTTCTATGTGATTTGTTCCCTCACTTTCTTTGCATCTCAATTACTGTTAAATTCTGTTAAGTCTTGAAATCAAATAACATAAATCTTCCAACTTTTTTCTTCTTTTTCAAAAGTTTTTGACTATCTTAGTTTCTGTGCATTTTCATATATAGTAATGTTTTTTAATTGACAAGGCTTATATTGTCAATTTCTTTCAAAAAGAGAAAAAAGCAAAAGCCTATTGGCATTTTGCTCAAGACAGAAATGAATCTATAGTTCAATTAGGGAATAATTGGTATCTAAATAACGTCTTCCAATCTATGAGCATAGAACACATGTTCATTTATTTAGATCTTATTTTAGTCTCTCAGCAATATTTTGTAGTTTCAATGCACAGATTTTTTTCATAACTTGTGAAACCCATAAATATTCCATGTTTTTGTGCTATTGTAAATGTTTTTTTAAATTTTACAATTACTAGGAGTTATTAGAAGATTCCTTTCCTAAGACATAGAAAACAATTGACTTTTATAAATTGCCTTTTATCCTGTGACTTTGCTAAATTAATACATTAGTTCTAATAGTTCTTTTGAAGATGCCTTAAGATCCTCTACTTTGTATGATCAAATAGTGTGTAAATAAAGACAACTTTACTTCTTCACATCCAGCTATGTGGTTTTGGTTTTGGGGTTTTATTTTGTATTGGGATTTGTTTGTTTGTTTGTTTGTTTGTTTGATGGTGGTGTTGTTGTTGGTGGTGGTGGTGGTGGTATTGTTATTGTTTGCAGAGGGGGGTGTTGTTGTTTATGGCTTATGGCACTGACTGGGACCTTGGTACTAGGTGGAATAGAAATGGTGAGAGCAGTGTTCCCAGGAACTCAGGAGACTGAGGCAGGAGGATAGCAAGTTTAAGGCCAGCCTCAGCAACTTCGCAAGATTGTCTCAAAATTTTAAAAAAGGGCCCTAGGTTCTACCCTCAGTACTGAAAGTAAAAAAAGTAGTGAAAGCGTTCTTACTCTTTAATCTAAGATAAAAGGCATTCTAATTTTCATCATTAAGTATAACATTTAACTGCAGGCTTCTCATAGATTCCCTTTTTCCCCTTCCTCAATGGGAAAGGTTGTCTAAAGCTATTTTTTGCATATATTGTGATGATTATAATTGCTTTCCTCCTTTATTTTATAACATTATAATTAAAGTGATTTTCAAATGCAAAACCAATCTTTCATTTCTAGGATGAAGCCCATTTGGTCATGATATGTCCTTTTTATATATTGTTAGTTTTGATTTGCTAATTTTCATACCATTTTTTCTTAAGAGAACATGTTCATCTGTAGTTTTCTTTCCTTGTAATGTTTTATTGGCTTTTAATGTCAGGATAACACTGACCTCAAAAAATAAGTTGGTGAATTTCCTTCCGCCCACATTTTTTTAATGAATTTGTGTTTAGTATTTTTTCTTCCTTGCTTTTCTTTATTTTTAGTTATAGGTAGACACAATACCTTTATTTTATTTATTTGTTTGTTTTATGTGGTGCTGAAGATTGAACCCAGAGCCTCACACGTGCTAGGCAAGGGCTCTACCACTGAGCCACAACCCCAGCCCCCTCTTCCTTGTTTTTTATTTTATTTTAGGCCAGTCTTTTCTTTTCCTTTTTTTTAATGTGGGGGGATTCTAATTACAGATTTGACTTATTTAATAGATATAAGGCTATTTAGGTCATACTTTTTCTTTCCCTTGAGTAAGCTTTGGCAGTTTGTGATTTTTAAAGGAATTTGTCTGTTTCATCAAACTTATTGAAATAAAGTTTCTCATGATGTTACCTCTTCATACTTTTCACGTCTGAAGGCTATGTCATAAAGTTCCCTCTTTCATTCCCATATGGATAATTTGTGTCTTCTGTTTTCCCTAGATTGGTCTAGCTAGAAGTGTATCAATTATATTGGTATCTTCAGAGAACCAGTCTTGGCTTAATGTTTTGTTTCCTATTTAACTGATTTCCACTCAGATCTTCATTATCTCCTTTCTTTTATTTATTTTGAGTTTAATCTTCTCTTTTTTGGTAGCATATTAAGATAGAAATTTATATACATGATTTTCAACCTTTTTTCTAATGTATTTAAAGCTATAAATTGTTTAAGTAATTTTAGCCACTCCGTCAAATTTTAGTTTCACTTTTTCCCTTTCCCTGTCTTATTTTGGATGGACTATCTTTTACTATTTTACTTTATTTCTGCCATTAGTTTATTAGCTATAATCTCTTATTTTAGTAGCTTCTCCAGGGTTTCCACCATTCAATCTACCTTCAAACCACAGTGTATTGCATCACACATATTGAAGAAAACCACAATATGCTTCAGGATTCTTCATTCTTCCTTGTATTGTCACACATTTTACTTCTGCATATTATAAACCCCTAATGCATTCTTTTTTTTTTTTTAAACTGGGGATTGAACTCAGGAGCACTCCACCACTGAGCCACATCCCCAGCCCTATTTTGTATTTTATTTAGAGACAGGGTCTCACTGAGTTGCTTAGGGCCTTGCTAAGTTGCTGAGACTGGCTTTGAACTCGAAATCCTCCTGCCTCAGCCTCCCAAGTGCTGGGATTACAGGCATGCGCCACCGCGCCTGGCCCCATAATACATTCTTGCTGCTGTTGCTTTAAGCAAATAAATTTTTTTAAAACCAAGAAAATTGGTTCTTTATTTAATATTATCAGTGCTCTTCATTCCTTTGTATAGATCCAAATTTCCAGCTAGTGTTATTTTATTGCAGTCCAAAGAATTTGTTTTAACATACAATACAGAACTGTTGACATGAATTCTCTCAACTTTTGTTTGTCTAAAACTGTATTTATTTTGCTTTCATTTTTGAAGAGTATTTTCACTAGATGTAGAATTACAGTTTGGCTTGTATTTTTGGCTTTGGTTTTAGTTTTGGTTTGTTTGGTCTTTTTTTCCCCTGTGATACAGTTTGGATATTTTCTATTGTCATGTCTTCAAGTTCGCTGATCTTTTCTTTGATATATGATCTGCTAGTAAACTCTACAGTGCATTTTTAGTTCAGAATTATACTGTTAAATTCTAGAAGTTCCCTTTGGTAACTTCTACTTCTTTCCTCATTAGGTTCATGTTTTCATTTAAATCTTTTACATGTATTTGGAATAGCTGCTTCAAAATCTGTGTCTGCTGATCCCATCATATAGGTCATTTTGGCAACTATTTCTTTAGAGTGATTTTTCCTCCTGATTGTAGGTCATAGTTTATGGGTTCTTTACAGATCTAATCATTTTATAGAACATTGGACATTGAAATGTCCCATTGTTAAGGGTTCAAATTTTTGTTTCCTTCCTTTGAAGAATGCTTCAATTTGTTTCATTTAGGTAGACAATTACGTTACTTGTGAATCAACCTTTTTCCTTTTGAAACTTATTGTTAATCTTTATTTGGGTGATGCTAGGATCTTTACTGTAAGACTAGTTTAGCTCTACTACCATGACCCTTTTGAGGTCTCTACTGAATGTTCCAAGTTCTCATCAAGTTCTCTCCACTCTGCCAATCCCTCCTTGAATGTTTCCCAGCCCTGACTGAATCCCACAAGCTCTTCTTCTTAGAGCTTCCCAGAAGGTTTTATTTGCTTACACTCGTAAATTTTACCCTACATGTGCACAACTTTTTAGACCGATTCAGGGAGCTCTTTTTTCTGAATAGCTCCTTCCTTTTAGCACTCTTCCCTGCAAATTCTAGTGTCTCCATCTTTCCCAAACCAATGTCGTGTCTTCTGCACAAAAAGGCTCCCATTCTCTACTTGGGTTCCCCTCCCTGCTCTGCCAGAATGTGCCTTCAGGTAAAAAGCACAAATGATCACCAGGCTCATTTTCGTTTTTTTCTTTCTCTCAGGGATCACAGTCCTGTGCTGACTGTTGTCTCATGTCTAAACAGTTATTTCTTACATTTGTCCAGTTTTATAGTTATTTATGTGAGACAGAATTCCAGTACCACTACTCAATTATGTTCAGAGGCTAAATTTTCTCTCCCTTGGGTCTTTATTCAAATGTTACTTCAGAAGTTGTGATCATCCCAAAAGTACTCCCTTTCCTCCCTCCTTGTTTCATTTTTCTCCTTAGTACTCATCCTTCAATACCATATAAACATACCTGTCTTATTTATTGTTTTCCTTCATTAGAATGTAAACTCCATGCAGGCAAGTATTCTTGTATAATCTCTCCCATTTCGTAGCTCCAGAACAAATATTAGAGCTTACAATACATTAAGTACTGACTAAACATGTTTAATGAATTTTTGAATCAATGAATTAATTAATTAAGGTCATCACCATTTGAAAACTTTTCCTCATACCATTCCTATCTCTTTTGCACATTGTTTCATGGTGATTATCACAATTTTCTTGTTCATGTGTATATGTGTGTGTCTCCAAACGCACATGCACACAGAAGTAAGTCCTTCAGCAGCAAAAATATTATCTTGTCTACCTGTGGTGGACCTAACACAGAACTGAACAGGGGAGGATCTTTGTAGGTGAATGGGAAGGGACTCAGGTATGAAGTGTTGCTGTTCAGAAACCAGCAGAGGGCAGCACAGGCTGCACTTGCCTTTACTGTCTCCCTGGCACCAGTCTTCTCCAGTGAGGAGGGGCGGATATCAATTGGAGCTGGATGCTACTGGACCAGAGCTGTTCCCTCAGAAGAGAACTCCAGGAGAGCCCAGGCAGGCTTTATTAGGATCCTTCACATAGCCTTGCTGACTCAGAGTCTCCCATTTACCCATCATCCACAAACACTGAGGCTTGTTGGAAGGAGCAGCATGCACAGAATGAGCAAACACACACACACACACACACACACACACGCACCAGGCCCTTCTTTAGTGGACGAACCCTCCCTTTCTGATCCAAACATCTCTTCAGACTGTGCTAAGTTCCCTGTTTCAAAAGGGATTTCTCCATGGCTGGCCTCCCAGTACAATCAGTGCACTGAGCAATTCCCTTGAAGCCCTTTAAAGCCTACCACATAAATGTAATCCTTACCACAGACACTGCCAGAAGGTGAACAATTGTTAGTTCCAATTTACAGATGAGGAGCTGGGCTCAGAAAAAAGAATTTGCCTAAGGTCACACGGCTAGCAAATGGAGAGACTGAAACTCAAATCCAATGCTGCCAGCCCAGGGCTCCTTCCAGGGCCTTTTGAAGCCTTCTCTCCAGCCCAAACCCCAGGGGAAGAAGGCCAGAGTGGAGGCCCAGAGTAGGTGGGCTGGAGACCATGGCAAGTTCCTTTCATTCCAGGATAATTATTCTCATCCTAAAATAAACCTAGTCACTTCAGGCTTACTTTTTTCTACAAGCCTTTCTGCAACATTTATGCTGAGATGGTGGGGATGGACATTGCCTGCTCCTTGGAACTCTTGCTGGGTAGAGTCTAAGTATCATTGTACTCCAGGACAGCACACAAGGCCTTGAAAGTAAGTAGGGGCTCTCTTGGAGACAGATGAATGGATTGATGGGATCACCAAGAAAAACAATGACTGAAAATTCTTTAATCTCATCAAATCCAATAGTTCAAGTAAGCAAAGCAACCCTTCATTTTCCCCAGTCCTGGGTTCTGTTCTGACACTAAAGACACAGTTTGTAGATTGGGAAACCAAGGCTTCAACTAAGCAGTGGCACAAAAACTTGCAGCAGTTCAGAGAAGGCTGTGCCTAGAACAGAATTCCAGCCAGGGGCAGTCTCACCCCTTCCCACAATAATGCTGGGAACCAGTTGCTGCTTCCGGCTTCTTGGGACACATGGGGGGAAAAGTCATTGTTCATCTTGGTGCTTGGCCCCTTTCCTACCACCTAATCCTTCCCCTTCCCATTGTGCTCAGACCCCTTCATCAGGGTACAGGATGCAGCTGCTGGTGCAGCAGCAAAGATGGGAAGGGGCTGGGGGAAAACCGATGAGGCCATCCCAGGAGAGAAGAGAGGCTTCAACTGGCAGTCCCTTTTCAGGTGAGCTATGGACAAAGGCATCAGGCAACAGGCTCTGCCACATGGTGCTGGACACTGATGCAGAAATCAGGCTTCAGAGGTAGACAGATCCAGATTCAAGCCACAGTGTCTACCACTGATTTAGTGTGTGTCCCTGGGCAAAGCCTCTTTCGATCTCCAAGCATTAATTTCCTTCTCCATGTGAGCAAGAATAAGATGTGTGCCTAGTGAGAACTAACTTATTGCAGTGAGGATTAACACAAAAAAAGCCTGATACCGGAGTATGTAAAAATGCTCACTTCTGTTCCTTCCTCCCACTTCAACTATGGCAAAGCATCAAGAAAGAGAATGCCAAAGAGGGATCTTCTAGCAAGTATAAGCAGCACTTCCTATTAGGTGAATGGAAATGTATTCCCACATCTGAAGCATCATCATAGTCACATTTAATAAATCTATAAATCACTATTAATCATTTATAATTGCATTAATGGGACAATTGACATTTACTGGGCAATTACTTCCTATGTGTCAGGCACATTACTTTTGCACAACTACTCTGTGAACCCAGTACTATTGAGCCAGTTTGACAATCATGTGACCAGTGCAGCTGCAGAGTGCACCAATCAGAAGGGAGCTCCACAAGTGGGGTTTAATGCTCTAGGTTAGCCCTCTTGAAATTCTTGTTTTGTATGTGAAGTCTGATGGAATAATGGAGGATACACTGGGTATTTGGAGCCTCAGTTCACACAAGGTTGTCTCTTTTCTCCTCTATACCTCCCCGTCCCTAAAAGGATTCTCAGCTGTCTGTCTCCCAGATCCCCTGCCAAGCTCTACTCCCTGTAATCCCCTGAGTCTGTGGGGTCTGGATGCAGGAACAGGAAGAGGAAGGGAAGAGGTGCATGCCAAGTTATGGGACAGGGACCTACACCCCTGTGATGGTCTACACTCACCTTGTACTACCAGACCCAAGGAAGAACATTAGATAGTGAATGATAAACAGCATGACAGGTTGAGAAAAAAAATCACAGAAGAGAGGACAAAAGCTTTTTTCCAGCTTTTTTAACAAGAGGCTCTCCATTTTCATTTGCACTTGTTCCCACAAATTATGCAGCCAATCCTGAGTACTGTTATTATGATCTCTTCAAAAAACTTGACAATGAGGTTCAGAGAGGCTCAGTAATTTGTCCAAGATCACAGAGCTGCCAAGTGGCAGCATTCAGAGACTTAGATCCCAGAAGAGAAAGAGAACTCTGAGATCTTAAAGAGCTTTAGCCCAGGAACCAGGAGACTTGCATTCAACTTCTAACCATGACTGGGCAAGCTGCCCACTCTACCTCATTTCTCCTCAGTAAAAGCACTCTGTGTAATCTTTGGCAGCACAGGTCTCAAGATTTGGCTTTACCACTTACATAGGATGTGACTTTTGAATTCAAGGAAATCATTCACCCCTCTTCCCCAGAGAGCTGCCATGAGTATTCAGCAGATGACAGTCACTCACCCTCATGACACCAGATGTTATATAAAGCACTTTCATGCCACTCCCTCCCCCAGACAGCACTGAGCAGAAGCTGGAAAAGAAGTATTATTTTCCCCATCGTACAGACAGGAATGCTGAAGCATCAGAACTGTAAAGTGACTTCATCCAGCTCATACTGCTTTTCAAGCAAGTTTTGAATAGGTTAACAGGGCTTCACAATCACAGAGTCATAACATGAACATCCCCGAAAGAGAAACTGGGTCACCACTTTGGGCATTCCTGGCATGGAAGGACAGCATGGGCCTCCAGAACAGGAGCCCCAGATCTGAGGGAATTGGCTTCACCTCTGGTCTTGAGGGTCCCAGGTCTAAAGGAGGAGGCCAGAGAGGCATCCAGGAGCTCCTGAGAGAAAAGAAATACCAGGTCAGCAGCATTTGAAGGGTGACTCAGCATCCTGGAAGATACTTATCCAACACAAGCAGGGCACGACCTCCAGAGCATACACAAACAGGCAAACAGAAGGATTGAGGGACCATCACAGCAGAAGCCTCAGCCTCTCCACTCAGGACCAGTCCACAGGCAGTCCTGGGGAAGGTTTCTGTTGTGAGTGAGTTATATCATTAACACAGACCAAACATGTTTGTGTCTTTCCACAATGTCAGGATTTATTGAATAACCATAAATCCATAGCTATACCACTTTCAGGTGTAGCAGTTCGCTAAATACTAGGGTGGTCACCTGAGGCAATCACAGGTACTTTTATTTCAATCTTAACTACTAATATCTATAACACTCAATTCACACATGAGAGAGGGAGAGAGAGAAGGAAATATCTTACAGAAGGTGGTCACAGGGTTCAGGAGGCTAAACTGAGAACAAAGTCAGAGAGCAGATACAATGCAAAGAATCATGGTAGATTAAGATTACTTATTCAGGGTGAAGAGCGGTCAAAGTGCAGGAACTTATTCTAGGTCAGGTTCCAAAGAGCAGTTCCAGAGTGTCAGCGTGGAGTGAGCTGTACATGGTCTTCACTGGCAACAGCAACCAGATTGTACTGAAGTCCCAAGACAGAAAATTGGAGGTTCATCACTGTGGTGATTTTCCTGGGTAAGGCTACTGACAAGTGACTAACAGGGTCAGTGTGCCACTGTGTCCCATCTTGGGGTGCTCCTCCTTTTGTAGGCCTCGGGTGGGGGTAATTGCTTCATTTGGTGGTGAAGTGTTTTGATAAGCTCATGGGCCTGGTTTTTCTGATATGAGTTTGATACACCCATGCATCCATGTGCTTCTGATTCAGTAAGTTCACAGGTGATCATTTTTATTAGCACAATGAATTTATCAGTTTTATGGTTGTGCTAGGCAGAGAGTGGTTGTTTACTTGTACAAACAAGGTATAGCTCATTCTACCTCAGCACTGAACCTCAAAATGGAGTTAGTCATGGCAAACTACTGCTTTTTAAAATGGAGTAACTCTGGGTTAGGCACAATCTGAAAACTACTGTTCTACACATCCTGAAGTAACTCAAAGTAGAGCAAAGCCTGCTCTCCATAGTCTCCACCTATAGAGAGGGTGAGGTCTGGGTGACCAGAAGTCACAGAAGCCTGGTGGTGCATCCTTGGTCCTACCCCTTACCCCTGGGTTACTCAGTCCCCAGTTCCCATGTTAAGGACATAGCATTTACAATACAGGACCCCTCCCCCTGACAGCCTCCTCTTTTGCTGGGGTTTCAGGTAACTACAAGATGCATCTGTGAAATGGTTCCCGAAATCACCTATTTCCAGTCCTTCAAGAAAGCACAGTACAGAACTGTCTAATAAACTTTCTGAGACGATGGAATTATAAAATTTATATTTCACTTTAAGTCAAATGTACATTTAAGTTGTCAAATGTGGCTAATGGCTACTGTACTTGGACAGCAAAGCTTTATAAATAGGGACAATAAAATTGTAACAAATGTACCATGATTTGGGGTTTCAAAAGCACTGTCACAAACACCTTCTCACTGTCTGTCCTGCAAAGAGGTATTTATGCCCATTTTACAGAGAGGAAAAATGAAGCTCAGAAAAAATAAATGGCTTCCATACCATCAGTTAGTTTAAAATAGGATATAATCCCAGATCTCAATTCCAAAATTCTGCCCATACCTCTGTGCAACACTACCCAGTTATGCAGTCATCACATATTTATGGGTCATTGTATTAGGTGTATACCTCTGAGCTAAATACTTAAAGACAAATAAGACACAGCTCAGACTTTGGGTGTAACTCCTTGGACAAAGGCAGTACAATTGCCACAAAAGGAATATGGGTGTAAAAAATATTTTGACTCTCAGGTAGTTCAAAGCAGCCATTTATGCCTCATGACTCCCCAATTTATATTTCAGGTCCCAATCTCCACCCAGAATTCCCAATGGATATACCAAGCAGCCATATTGTACATTCCTAATTGAATATCCCCTGGCTTCTCAAGCTTGTCCCAAACCTCCCCCCACACACACAACTCCTCTCAGTAAATGGAAGCACACTTCTTCCAGTTGTTCCACCTCAAGCTTCCGGAGTCACCCATGGTTCCTCTTTTTTTCATGCCTTTCATTTAATCCATCATCAAATGCTGTTAGCTCTGTCTTGAAAAAGCATCCAGAATGCTCACCATCTCTACTGCGGCCACCCTCACCTATCATCATCGCTCAGATAGGCTGGAGCAAACTGGTCTCTTGTGTCCCTCACTCTCTCTGATCCTTTTTTCCACACAGTAACAAAAGTGATCTTTTCTTTTAAAACTAAAAAGTCAGAATATGTCTCGTCTCAGCTTAAAGCCCCCTATGGTTTCCCTAAGTCCTTATGTAAGGTCCCAGAGGGTCTCGGACTTTTAAAGTGTCTCTCCAACCTCATTACCTACCAGTCTCCCACTTTACAGGTCCAGCTACCCCAGGTCTTCCTAGTCACTCTTTCCTGCAGCTGTTGCCCACTTCACTCTCTTCTTCAGGACCTCTAATCAAAGGTCCCCTTATAACAGAGGCATAACACTCATCACCTCCTGACATGAATATGTTTGCCGGTTGTTGCTCTCCTCCCACTCGAATGAGGGCTGCAAAGATAAACATATAAAATACAAGATATCTAGATGAATTTGAATTTCGGATTGGCAATGTATTTTTCAGTCCCAGGTGTTGCTTATACTTAAAAAAAAAAAAAATCCTGTTTATCTGAAATTTAAACTTTACTGAATGACCCGTATATTACTTGATAATTCTGGCAACCCTGTTCAGAAAGGCAAGGACAATGGTTATTTTGTTCATTGCGGTATTCCCAGCATTAGAACAGCTCTTGAAATGTCGTCCTCAACAAACATTGAATGAATGAATTTGTTCAACCGTATCATTAATCCGAAACACGCCCAAAGTTTTAATGAACAGCTTGGGAGTCAGAGGGGTGGAGGCTATAGACTAGATTAGAACCTGGACAAGGGCCTGGACAGCTGATAAACTTTCCAAGCAGGTCTAGCAGCCCGGTGCTTCGCCTACCCGCGTCCGGGCTCCTCCGCAAACAAAACTCCACCCCCGCTCAGATGAGCCGCAGATCTCAGGTGGCCCTCCTGGGGGCGGGGCCTCCCTAACCAGCAGGCCCGACCCAGCCCTCGCCTAGAGCCAAGTCCCCCTCTAACGCCCCGCCTCCCTGCCATCATTCGCACCCGCCTGCGTGACGTCACCCAGCGGGTGACCAATGGGGGCCCGGCTTACTGGCAGGCGGTGCCGGGGGCCACTGCCAAAGGGGAAGTGAGCTGAGGCTGGAGCGATGGCCGGGGTCTGGAGCCCGCGGCCGCCGCCGCCGTCGCTACCAGCGCGTCGGGAGCAGCCGCGGCCGGAGCCGGAACGGGGGCTGAAGTCGCGGCTGGAGTGGGAGCGGCGAGTGTGAGTTGCCCAAGTCGCCTGTGTCGCAACACCTCAAACTCAGCCGGAGCGCTTCAGGCGGGCTGAGCGACGGTCACCCCCTCAGCACCGCGCCCCCCAGGCCCAGAGAGCAGGGCTGGGGTCTCCCAGACACCGGACTAGCTGCTGTCCCGCCAGGCCTTCCGACCCGGACTCCCTTCAAACTCAGGACGGAGGTCAGAGAACGGTGATCATCCCAAACCCCCTCCGGCTTCCCGGCCGGAGCATTTTTCTCCGCGCCCCGGCAGTGTTCCGGGTTGTAGTGCGGCTGGGCAAACACACCTCCTGCTGCCACCTCTCTATCCAGCGAGTTCCCACCGTCTTGCTCTGCATCGCCTCTTCGCCTCCCTTTTCAAGAACAAGTCCTGTCCCAGTTGCTCAAAGTACCTATTCTGTGTGTCCTTCCCCAGCTCCTGGAGCACTCTTAGAAATATTGCCTATTTACCTGGGCTGAGAATCTCTCGTTCTTGACAGCTTTTCTCTCCTGTGGGAGATAAAGGTTGCCCCCTTTCCACTCTCTTAACCTACACTTCATGACCTGGGCTTTATCCATTTGGATCACCAGAGTCTTGGCCATCTCTATGTGACTTCCCCACCTATTTGAGTTCCAGTATCCTCTGGGCTCCATTCTCCAGCCCCCAGCGGATCTGGTCAGTCCCGCCCCTGGGTGGGAGTGACCAGGGGGCTCTGGCCCAGGATTTCCCACCCTGGAAGGTAGTAGCTCTAAAGTAGCAAGAGAATTGGGCGTCGGGTACGAACCTGGCAGCTCAGGAGTGGGTGCTCCACCCACCCCACACAAGAAGATGAAAAAGCGCAAAGAGCTTAATGCATTGATCGGTTTGTCTGGGGACAGCCGGAGAAAGAAGCCCAAGAAAGGCTCAAGCAGCCACCGTCTGCTTCGCACTGAGCCTCCTGACTCAGACTCCGATTCCAGCTCAGAGGAGGAAGAGGAATTCGGTGTTGTTGGAAATCGCTCTCGCTTTGTCAAGTGAGTAATGCAGTGATGAGGGCTGGGGTGGGTAAGAGCCATCTCCTTGCACTACCAATGGGACAAATCAGTGGGAAGAAGGAAGTTCATAGGAAGAAAAAAGGAGGTAAACCTTGGAAAGCAAAGAGGGAGAAAAGGTGTTCAGATCCTGAATGAAGGATCAGTTGGAGGTCAGTCTTTAGGTATTGAAAGAAGACCCTCAAGTGTAGGGTGAAGATGTGGACTTGGGGAATGTGCCAGGGTCCTTGGAAGACTTAAAGAGGCTAAGAAGAGAGGGGCAGAGAAACTTTTGGGATTAGGCCTTTAAAGAAAAAATGTAGGAGAGTCCAGGACCTTCAAACTGCTAATTATTTTTTGTACTCATGATGAGTCTAAATCTTGGTAATGGTAGAAAATGGTGAGGGACATACTATATAAAGTATGAGACTTGAAAGAAGATGGAGGTGAAAGACAAAAAAGCAACTTTTTCCCAAACTGTTTTTAGTTGGAGCAGTCATTGAACAAGTAGTGAGCTTTGAGCATGTTGGAAATTGGAGCTGAAACTGGAAAATGGCTAAAGGGAAACTCAAAGGTACCCTCGGATCTTGTTAGAAGGCACACTAAAAGAAAAGGAGATTCTGCTGAGGATATGGAAGCAAGAGCTAGGCAGAAATTTGGTATGCCAGAAGAGATTGGATCCTTTGTGTGTTTATTTAGAATGTCTACCTTTCTTTATTTTGTTAAAGAAGAGTTTGGTTTCTAGTGACTTTGTCAGATTTGGTACTTAATCTTGTGTTTGGGGTATGAAGGTTTAATGATGGGTTAATTTTGAAATAGTTACCTTACTGGGTTAGTTTAGACCTTGAGGTATGGATGAGTTTGGTGTGAAATCTAACATGCTTCTCTTTCCTTCCTTCTGAGCCAATAAACTAGAGTGCACCAGGTGTCCACTTAACCCTACAGATCCTATTTCTTTCATTCCATTTTAGTAAAACTTGTTCAAAAGTTTGTGAAGTTTCAATAACCTGAAACAAGGTCCCCTGGAGTGAGCAAATATGTATCTAAGAGAGAAAAATAGGTAAATTACAGTGCAGTGATAATTGAAGAGAACCACTGGTTTTTATACATTTACTAAGCTTTTCTCCAAAGACCTCTTGCCTGAATTGATGTTGATGGCAGTGTTCTTATGATAGGGGAGACTACTTACGATGCTACAAGATCTGTTATCCTCTCTGTGCTTTTGTCATCCTCGCGGCCTGTGTCGTAGCCTGTGTTGGCTTGGTGTGGATGCAAGTTGCTCTGAAGGAGGATCTAGATACCCTCAAGGAAAGATTTAGAACAAGTAAGTGGTCGCCCTTTTCTGAAGATAATCTCAAACTCTTTTCCAGATTCAAGGACAAATTGGACCAAGCTGTATTAAGAGTTTTGCCCACTCTGGTAAAGCAATTAATTGTACATTCTTTTTAGCATGTTTATACTCTTTTTCAGCTGTCAACTTGAATGTTTATAACAATTGTTTTTTGTTTTGTTGGGGAGGTAGTAGGGATTAAACCCAGGAATGCTTTACCATTGAGCTACATTCCCAGTCCTTTTTTATTTTTTATTTTGAAATGGGGTCTTATTAAGTTGCTGAGACTGGCCTCAAATGTATAATTCTCCTGTCTTGGCCTCCCAGGTTGTTGGGATTACACCTGCCCAATTATTTCTTTTTTAAACCCATAAACAAAAGACAGTGCTATGTACCACTAGGACAAGTAGCATCTGAAATACATTGCAGTTGACTAAAATACAGAAGGGAAGAGCAGTTTTGTGCCTTGGTTAACCTCCACCTGTAACTTGAACTTCACTAAGTGAAGTGGCAGTGGAAGGCTCTTTCCTTCCACCTTACAGGACCAGTTGAGAAGGTGTGTAGCTGTTTCTGTCAAATGATTTTCTCTTAAGAAAAAACATGTAAAAACACAGGAATGAGTGATGATAATAACCAACATTTATGGAATGCCTATGGAAAAAAACATGTAGAAACACAGGAATGAGCAATGATAATAACCAACATTTATGGAATGGATAAAAACCAACATTTATATGCCATGTCCCAAATAAATCATTTTATTCCCAAAATAGTCCTATGCAATAAATATTACTTTTATTATTAATGTACTCTTAAAAGCAAAGAGGCTTAGAAAGATTAAGTAACTTATTCAATGATTAAGTGTAGCAGAGCTGACATTTGTACCTGGTCCTCTTGCCCCGTTGCTGCCCAGGTCCTTGTGTATAACCACTAGTATACTAAATCACTGCTGCCAGTGGTTGTGTAAGTCCTCACTCATTTTTCCAAATGCCCATAGATTTCTTTGATGTTAACTTTAGTCAATAATCTAAGAGAAGTTTAGTAGAAGTACTAGAAGAGCTGATTTTCTGCATGTTTATCAATGTTCTATCATAGAGCAAAAACAGATTTCTTTCTTATCCTTATCTATGCTTGTTGTGGTGATTTTCTGTTTTAAGGAAAAGACTTCAAATACCTGTGATAATGAGTGTTATCGTTCCAAAGTTTTAGGAAACCTTTGTGATTCTTTGAATTAAATTACATGAAGAGCTTGCAGTAACCATAATAGTGCCTACCTTGAACAATATACAGCTGGCAGAAATCTCTCTCATGAATGAGTGTCAAGGTTTAAGAGACTTTTCAAGTTATAAAGTATTAATATATTCTAGTTATGAAGTTGTATTTTACACATTTAAATTATTTTTTATGAAAGATGTGTTTGCATGGTTGCTTCCACCATATTTTACCTCAATATCTTTGATTGGCAACACTGAAATTTTGGGTTCTAGATTTCATGGGTTAATTTTCTAAACTGAGGAATTAATCTAAACTTAATCACAAATACCTACCCTAGATAGCATTAGCACACTGGGAAACTGATCAGTCTTTCTCAAGGTCACAAAGAAAACTGGCTTCAGAACTGGAATTAGAGTTCTTATTTCTATCTTAAGCCTGGGCGATCACAACATCTGACCTTTTCTTCACCCCAACTTCTCTTTGCTGCCTGCAGTTATTCAAGTTTTGAACCTGATCTAGGGATAGCTAACCCTTAGTGTGCTAATTATGTGCCTAGTGATGTTGCTTGGGAAAAAAATGTTGAAATGCTCACTTTGGTTTTCTTCAGATTCAGGAATGCATTGAGTAAAACCACAATTTTCTGCCAGTATCATCCTGACCTATATATTTTATCAACTGGTTGAATAATAGAAAAAAAAATGAGAATTATGCCCTATGTTTGTTTTTTTTCTGGCTTAATGGTTGTCCTTGCAGTATTGCAAAGTGTTTCTAAGGCCAGTGTTTTCTTTATATATAAGTAGCAATCAGAAATTGAAAACAAGGTTCTCAGAAACAGTGTTTAACCATAAGTAACCACTGAACACTACTATCTATGCCATCATCTCTCCATAATTGGACTTCATAGGCTTGTGCCACAGCTTGTTTTGATCATGTATAGCAATTTTACATTTATACATGTCAAAACATTACTCGGTTCTGCCCTCTAGGGATTCCTTTCTCTAACTGCTCTATGTCTCTATTTGTAGGACACCCAGGTAATTTATACCTTAGCTAAGCTTTTCAGGGAATTTCTTAATTTGGAGAATGTAGGGCATGTGGTAGGCCTGACAGTAAATTAGTCAACAAATATTTAGCGAACACTTGTTAATACCAATCTCTGGAAATAGTGTATTTTGGAGATGCTGAGGATTATGCCCTGGACCATGGAGCTGGCTTTCTCACAATGAGCAGCATTCCCCTGGGATCCTGTCTACATTTGTCAGCCAGCTAAGTGAAGCAGATTTGGATTTAGCAATCCACCTCTTTTGATGTCTTTGATTTGCTACAACAGAAATGCCATCATTTCAGCATCTGAAAGCAGGACTTCCTCAGAGAGGATAGAGAACAGGATGGGGCCTGGGGCAGTCAGTCCATAGATTAGGCTATTGTGGACTGCTTGCCCAAGAGTTTTTTTGTGAAAAGCAATTATCGATGGTTTCAAACCAATTTTATCTATGGTATCTTGACTAAATGGGGTCACTCTTATGAAGCTTAAATAATCTTTCTTTGAATTATGCTTCTACTTTAAATATGTTTCAATAAGTTAATTTACTTTTTAGTTTTCAAGGAGACAGTGGAATTCATTGACTTGAATAAGATCATCATCTTACCTGGCTTTAATACTTTTTTGAGAAATTCAGAGCACCTCATTCTTTATTTTGGTAAATTTCCCAAGGTACTTGTGAGGTAAGGAAGTGGGGTTGCTAAAATATCTGAAATAGTAAAACAGATAGGCTTGGCATTTTCCTTTGTAGTCAAGGAATAACTTAATCCTTGAGTTAAAAGTACTGGCTGGGGCTGGGTTTATGGCTCAGTGGTACAGCACTTGCCTAGCATGTGTGAGGCACTGGGTTCGATTCTCAGCCCTGCATATATATATATATATATATATATATATATATATATATATATATAAATAAATAAATGTCCATTGACAATAAGAAAATATTAAAAAAAAATAAAAAGTACTGGCTGGCCTTAAAACTCTTGGCTCAGTGTCCTTTTTACAGAAGCAGGTACTTTGAAAGACCTCCACAGTTACTCTAAGAAAAATTCTGTTCCCAGCTATCCTTCTTTATCACTCAAGTGTGAAACATTTGAGTAAAGGGAAAGAATTTGGAAGAGAAGAATAGTATTAATATATTAGGTATCTCCTTTTCTGGCTATACAGGCAAAGAAGTGGTTTGATATTTAGTATATAGAACTTAAAAATGATCTTATGCTAATGAAGGCATTAGGATATATCTGTGACCTCTGGAGTGTACTCAAAAGAGTATTGACCTTTGGAGCAGAAAATTTGAATCGTGGTTTCTCATTATTGGTTATAAAATTTAAACAAGTCACTTATTCCTTCTGAGCTTTAATTTTCTCATAAAAATATATTTGTGCCACCAAAGCACTTTGGGCATTCCTCTGTTATAACATTGGTCACACTATATAGTAATCCATGCCTCACTTCCCCTCTAGACTTAGAACTAAAGGATCTTTTGTATACAGTGGTGCCAAGTGCAAGACTGACACATGGTAAAGGTTCAATAACAAATTGTTTAATAATGGTTACATAAAGTTTATTGCAAATTGTAAAGACATTGTATAAATAAAAAGTACTGCTATCAACATTATATATGTTCTACTTGAAAGGTATGTACAGAAATTCCCATCTCCTAACCTTATATATTAAAAAATCAACTGGGTAAATTCTTTTGAGAATTAACATATTAAATTTTAAATGAGTTGCTTTCCATGTTGAAAGAACATGAATTAGTAAAAAGTTGTTTGTTCACTACTCTTCCTCTCATTTATATAGTAACCGTATGTCTGCTTAGCGGTATCTCCTAAAAAGCCCAAATCAGATAATGATTATGATCCCCTCTTGATTCAAACAAGCCTTAGGACACAGTGTTTTCAGGACTTATCATTTTTATATATTTGTTAGTTAATACTTGTAACCCAGGTTATTGTTCGTCTTATTTTCCGTTCCACTTCTAACTCCTACTTAATGCATACAGACTTAAGAAAAGAAAGAAAACTTTCCTTCTTTGGAATTTTCAACCACCTAAATATGAACATTCATGGACAGGTTTTTCTTTTCAATTTTACTGAGAATGTATAAGAAATTCAGTAACATGCTAAGAGCTTCATTAGTTTAGACTAAATGGTAAAATATTCTTACTATGTGAGATGGATGTATTCCTACAAACCATGTGTAAATCAAATGCCACATTAAAGGTACTTAGGAAAGTCTGTTACTTAAAATCCTTTGGCAAGTGTTTTTGAAAAATAAATAAAAATATCTAATTTCATTATTCTAAATTTTCATATAATGGACCTGTATGAAACACCTCCTACTATCCTCCGTTTTTTGTGGGAGTTTTTGTTGTTAATTATGTTTGTTTGGAAGTTTTATTTGTTGAAGTTTTCTTTATTAGATTGAAGATGTAGACACAGTGGAGTGCCTGAAATGTGCCAGATGGATTTTTAAGAGTTGACTTTTTTTTTTCTTTCAATACCTTTATTTCTATTTATTTTTATGTGGTGCTAAGGATTGAACCCAATGCCTTGCACATGCTAAGCAAGCGCTCTACCACTGAGCCACAGACCCAGCCCATGCCAGGTGTATTCTAACTGCAGACCATACAGAAATGAAAAGACCCAACCTTGGAGTTTACATTTTAGTAGATTGTTTTATATTGGTACTTTGTATAGGTTTTTGGTTTAAAAGAAAGCATGTAATGACTAATCAGGTGGTCTGTAACTTTAAAAAAAAAAGGTGAAGGTTTTATTCTGGTGGACCAGCCATTGTCAATATTCTGTTTTCCATTAGATGGAAGAATGCTTTTTCAAGAAGAGAAAGCACTCTCAGGCCTCTGCCTTCAGGCTGGTAAACCTCTCAACCATCCAGGAGAGAGTGTTTCCTAAGGAAAAGACCAAATATCACCCCGTACTTCACCTAGCATATTCTTTATCTTCTACTTCATCTGGAGCTTTTGGGTTGATGTCAGATTTTAGAAAACACTGTGCTATTTATGAAAAACATTGAAAACCTCAGTCCTCACAACAGTTTTTGAAAAGTGATAAGACCCCTTGCAGTTGGCTGATTTAAGATAGAAAAATAAATTTAAGCATTTAAAAATATAACTTATCAATTGATGTCTCTTGAGCATTAATGAAGCTTTATAAATCTTCATTGACTAATTGAAAAACTTCTTAACTGAGTTGGTAGGTGCTAAATATTTATGTATCTCTTCTTGTAGGCTTGGCCAGCTGTGTTCTGTGCTTTACATCCATTCTCACTTAATTTTAATAATCCTGGGAAGTACATCTCATCATTGTATTACAAAAGAGAAAACTGAATTCAAAGAATTTGAATAATTTGCTCAAAATCATAATAAGTTACAAAGTTTCAAATCTAACTCCTCTGCTTGTGTTTTTTGTTTTAATTTTTTAACCACCTGATTATTAAAAACTGCAAAGTCAATAATGAAATAGCTCCAGTTAAAATGGGGGCTTAGTGTTACAGATATACATTTACATAAATAAAAAACAGTGTAGTTGGTAAGTATGAATTTGATCATTATCATCCCAGAGTAAATTTTTATTAATTCATCTTCTTTCCAACTGTGTGGTTATTTTTTTTTTCATCCTGGGACATGAGGAAAGCTTGTGTCTATTAATGATTTTTTTTTTCCCTTTTAGTGGAATCTAATCAGAAAAGCTCATTCCAGGAAATCCCCAAACTTAATGAAGAACTACTCAGCGAACAGAAACAACTTGAGAAGATTGAATCTGGAGAGCTGGGCTTGAATGATGTTTGGCTCAACATCACAGAAATGAATAAGCAGGTAGCAGTGATTTTATTTCTGTATTAGCTATGAGGGTATAGAGAATTCACTTCAGGTTGTTTGACTTTTTAAATTGGGGTTTTGCATACTGTGATACCAATACATTAAAATACATATTAGTTATGCATTTACCAAACATTTAAAATGTTAACCCTTTCTGTAAATGAACAGAGTTCCTCCAAGTTAGAACAGTGTAGAGGGAGTTGGAAATTGTTGACTTGGCTTTTCCTATGAGGCAATATAGGTATCAAATAAAAAAGGAGTGTCATCCAACCCGCAAGAAAAATGGATAACCTGTATTTAGTAGACTGTGAGGGCTTTATTTCATTTAATAGAGTTGATAGTGCTATATACTATGCTGAACCAAATCTGGAAATCATAACTAATGGTGGTCATTCTAGAGCAGCTTAGGAGCAGGTGGTAAAGTTAGCTAAATACCTTGGCTGGGCAAGCAAACCTAGAATATAAACTTTTCCAGTCCCTAAGTTATCTAGAGCACAGTAGGCCTTACTTCCAAAAGAAGGACTGTGCCAGAGAAAAAGGGCTTATTCTAAGGATGTTGACTATGTTTCATATATATAAGGAGCTGTTATTGCCACTGGGTAACTATAGCCCCTCTCTGCAGTTTATTCAGTTTACTTAGGAAAGATGTGGTCATTGAAAAGAAAACTCAGGTAACAAATGAATTAAAATAAAAAATGAGCAGTTTGGCCAGAGATCATATCAGGTGAAAGCAGACTACACTGAAACCCTGAGAGATAATTAGCATCTCTCCTGTGTCAATCTGAGGATTCCAGTAGCCAATCATGGAGTTAGCTATCCTGAGATAAGGATGAGATTGTTTAGCATGAAGAGGCAAAATGCCTAAAAATTGGTGTATCACCTTTTTGGAACTATCAGGATATTCTTTCCTTCAGAGGGGAGTCACAAAGGTCAAAATGAGCCAAACAGTGGGAGTTTGCTGTGGGAGAGAGCACTGTGCTAGAAGAAGTACTTGTGATTATTTCTGAAGCTACATCTTTCAAGAGTGGTTCAGGAGCCAAGTACTTCAGTACATAGTACCAAAGATCAATGGCCTCCTCCACATTGCTTTCAAACTTTGGCCTGGAACCCACAGTAAGGATTGTTTTACATCATTACTCAGTAAACACATACATACACATATTCTGTAGTTTGAGTGTGTCCCCCAGTAGTTCATGTACTGGAAACTTTATCACCAGATTCAATGCTAATTGTATATGGAGATATACTTTTAGGGAGGGAATTAGAATTATATGAGGCCATGAGAATAGAGCCCCCAATGATCATATACTAAGAAGAAGGAGAGAAATGAAAGCTGGCACACTGTTCTGTCTCATCACATTCATTTGATGTCCTCCATTATGTTTCCATGCAGCAGGAAGGCCCTCACCAGACACTGGTACCATGCTCTTGGGCTTTCCAACCCTCCAGAACCATGAGCTAAATAAACCCCTATTCTTTATAAATTACCCAGTCTCTGGTGTTCAGTTATAGCAACAGAAATTGTCTTAAGACACTTCATGTAACTGATAAAAGTTTCTGAAAACAACACACCCTAAATATGTATGATGCCTTATGGTGTGTTATTTCCTACTCAGTTCTATTTTGTAATTTATGAGATAATTGATAGGCTATAGCACCTAGTACTTATAGTTACCATTTATCCTTAGACTCTTAGTAGTTAAAAACAAGAAGGTATTCACTCCTTTCATATAAAAAGAATAAGATAAACTGTGGTCTTGCTTATGTTCACACAGAAAATGAGCAGTTTGGCCAGAGATTACATCAGGTAAAAGTAGACTACACTGAAACCCTATGAGATAATTAGCATCTCTCCTGAGGCAATCTGTTGATTCCAGTAGCCAGTCATGGAGTTAACTATTGTGAGATGAGAATGAGATTGTTTAACATGTAAAAGCAATATCAGCTATTTTCCATCTCCTGATAAGTGACATTATAGGAAAATCAAAGGGGAATTGGTTCTTAGTGTGAGAAGACACGGATTTTTCACATCTTTGGGATATATTTTGATTTCAAATTCTCTTTGACCAGTAATCTGGACATAAAAGAATCACTTTTATTTCTGGCCTGGCCATTATTTTTCATGCAAAAGTATCTGGTAAGACAGGTATAGAGAGAAGTTTACTTCAGTCCTGGAGTCTTATATATAAAACTGGGGAAGATTGAACTGCAACCTTTTCCATTTTAGCTTCAGTATACCTTCAGAGATGCTGGTAGTGACTAATGAAGCCAGCCTAACACAGTAGTTCTTTGCTGGCCTGGGCCCAAACAGTGGATGGGTGATGGTGAAGCAGAGCTTCACGTTGTTTCCAAAGGGAACTCAGCATTCTGAGTGTTTTTCTAAAATTAGTTCTATGCATCTCTGACTGCCTGTTCAAGTAAGAGGCATCTGTCCTAAACCAAAATAAGTATAAAAATAAAATTAATATTTAACTATGTTTCTATATCTAAAAGTAACTCTGTCCATTAAGATGCTTTTAGTGGCATTTTTAAAAGTAATTCAAACTGACTTAAACAACAAGAAAATGTATTTCATCACTTAACAAAGCACTGTCCTTACCACAATGTAAGTTGAAGTTAACGCAGTTTTTAAAACAAAAGCCATCAGTTTGAAAAACTTAAAATCTTACTCTCCCTTGAAAAAATCTTTAAACTAGTAGTTGAAATGTCCTTTACATTTTTGTTTTATTCCTAAAAACCTCTGAATTTACACCCATTCCTTCTTGACCATTATAGGGAATCTCCACTTTCTTTGAAGATTATTAATTCCACAAATGTTTATTGAGCTGCTTTTATGGAAGTAATCTTGGGTTCTCGTTTAGTTCATTCAGGTTACTATAACAAAATATCTCTAAAAAAAAGACTAGGTAACTTGTAAACAACAGCAACTTATTGTTCACAGTTCTAGAGGCTGGGAAGTTCAAAAGCAAGGCACCAGCAGGTTTGAATCTAGTGAATGTTTGTTTCTCTGCTTCATACATGCTGCCTTCTTATTATGTCCTCACATGTCAGAAAGGGTGAACAAGCTACCTTGGACCTCTTCTGTGAAGACACTAATTCCATTCATGAGGGTGGAGTTCACATCATGTCTCAGACGCTTCACCAATTAATGCCACCACATTAGGGAGTAAGTTTCACCATATAAGTTTTAGGGTGACACAAAATTCATAGCATAGTAGATTTTAAGCCAAAAAGATGTAATTTCTTTCCTCAAGGGTCTTACCAAAAAAATGAAAGAGATTTTTTAAAAGGTAGAAACAGTTGTAAACAGCCTAATAAACAACAAACAGGTTCAAGTGAGTACTGTGAGGGCATATTTAAGTATATATTCAACCAAGGCTATGGTCATGTGAGGTTTCCTAAAGATGTTGAGCTGAGTCCTGAAGGACATACAGAAGTTGGCCAGGTGAATTTTACAGAAAGAGAAGAGGGTACTTAGCTAAAAAAAAATCTTAGTACAGCCTATCCTCATAATTTTTAAATTCCATATTTGTAAATTCACATACTCACTAAAATTTTTTTATAACCCCCAAGTCTGTACTTGTGAGGCTTTTGCAGTCACTCACTGACATGTTCACAGAAGTAAAAGTTTGAGTCACTCAGTACACATGTTTACAGCTGAGGTTGAACAATACAACACACTGCCTTCTTATTTCAGGTCTTATACTATAAACAAGTGTATTTTTTATGGTATATTTATTGCCACATATTTCACATTTTTTTGTTGGTAATTTTACTGTTTAAATGTCCCCGAGTCCTAGTGATAAAGTGCTGTGGTGTTCTTAAATGCAAGGAGACTGTGGTGTGCCATATGAAGTAAGTACATATATTAGGTTAGGCTTCCTTCAAGCATGACTTATAGTGTTGCTATGAGTTCAATGGTTAGTGAGTCAACAATATGCATTAAATAAGATGTTTTTAAACAAAAACATACATAAAACAAAATTATGTATTATAGCAATCAGTTGACAAAAATGTGACCAAGAGGCCTGGCAGGAATCTTACCCTATGTTTCGCCCAGAAGCAGTGGTTTAGCATTCAATTGTTCAATGTTTGCTCTAACTTTTCTAGACGATAAATACCATTAGTAATGAGAATGAAATTTATATGCAAAAGAATAGATGAATTGAAACAGTATATTTAGGGAATTTTAGTCATTCATTATAGCTCTTTCTTGATGAAAAGAAGCCAGAGATCAAATCCATCAACAAGAATCATTATCAAGAAGAACCTTGTGTACTCTTCTGTAGTACTCCCTATATCTTTAAGCACGTGGTCCAAATACCTTATGTGATGATTGCTCACCTGTGTTCTAACTGCATAGAAGGTTATACACTGTACTGTGAGCCATAAGCATGATGATGAAAATGATGGTGATGATGGCAGTTATAGGTTACCAGGTAATGATAACTATCATTCATTGAGTGTTCTCTTCGTGCAGGCCACTTTAGATGCACTGCATCTGTGATCTTCTTTCTTTGTTTCTATAAGCCTATAAAGTAGAAAGTGGTTTCTCCATTTTACTGGTAAGAAAACTAAGTGTCAAAGAGGTTAAGTAGATTTCAGAAGATCACACAGCTGTATAGCAGTGCTAATATCAAAGTAAGTGTTGAGCACCTCTTTCCCATTTCCCATTTCCCATTCTGCCTCCCATCTTTATGTCCCTTTCAGGATTCAGTAGGTGCTTGGTAGATAAAGTTGAAAGGATAAGATGCTGGGTACCTACTAGGGTGGGGTTCCTACTCATACTTATTCACCCTGATGATTGTTGTAGTAACTTTTTCCTTACTATTTAAAGAACACTTAATTTCAACCCCAAAGCAAAAAAAAAAAGCACCATTTTTTACTTTGTAGTATAAAGTGATCTATTAAACAGATGATCTACAGTGGCTATTTTTAATTTTGCTAATGAAAAGTCATGTAATATGCATAAAAGTCATGACTCATCTTTTGGCTGAAATGTGAATTTTTTTAATGGTTTCTATTTAATTCAACTTTTTAGACTCTTCAGATTGCAAAATGTGACTTAGTGATAAGTTCTGTAATACTTGAATCAGATCTTACATTCTAGAATGCACCTGTTAGAAGCCAGGGCAGTTCCAGAGATAGTAATGGGAAGGTGCCCCTCATTTCTCCTTTGCAGGTACACACATAGTTTTGCTATAATTTTCCAGAGATTTTAGCATTGTCCCCTGAAGGAACTGTAAAATGGAATCCAACCTTGTAATTTACAGGGATATAGTTGAGTCTCAGTGATTGACCATGTGTGATCCAGGTCTTTATATTTAGATAGATAGATAGATAGATAGATAGATAGATAGATAGATAGATAGATAGATAGATAATAGATAGATAGATAGATGATAGATTGATAGATAGATGATAGATAGATAGATAGATAGATAGATAGATAGATAGATAGATATAGAGATATATAGTCGTAGATGGACACAATACCTTTATTTTATTTATTTATTTTTCTGTGGTGCTGAGGATCAAACACAGTCCCTCACACATGCCAGGCAAACACTCTACCACTGAGCTACAACCTAATAAGCCACGAGTTTGTTGGGTAACTGCAGAGTTGATGTTCAGCTCTTCAGAGCATACTCTTTCAGTGATACAACTGAAACCCTAGGCCTAGAGTGTTTGTGGTATGGGGAGAGGAGAAACAATACCTCGTCTAATTTTACCTGCATTAGCTTCTAGCTACTTCTCTGGTTTTGGGTGAAATGACATGTGCCAAATAACCACACTGGCCCTTTGTGAGGCCATTACCATTCCTAATCTACTTCTGACTAGTTCTTCCATAACCTCAGGATGTTGAGGAATCAGGGACAATAGTTTCAAACCTAGATCACTCTACCCAGAGAAATTTGTTGTTGCTTTAGAAGGCCAGTTGTCAGGGGGAGAAATTTGTTCCTTCTGGTGGCCAAAAGGTAATCACATAATTGATAGGGCATTTGGAGTAACTATGTTCTTACCCATCAAATTGGTTTTGAGCCAACTGCATACAGACTGTGGGATACTTGGAGGAGGAATCCCTCCTTCCTCTTTATAATTGGACACACTCAGGTGATCTTAGAAGGTCCAGTTTAGGGCAGCTGAGGAGACCATCAAACCCTTCTAAAGTTATGTGGTATCTTTTTCATATGTGTGTATTTTTCCTCAAACTTTTGTCTTTTAAAAAATTTCATAAATAGTATATTAATATATTCTTATATAAGATTTAAATGATAAAATACATATAGAACTCCTACACACACTCTACTTAGGTTCCCATCTGATTGTACCCTGATCTATTAAACACATACACACACACACACACACACACACTCTCTCACATATATATTTGTGTTCCCTGCCCCTGTAGTTGTCCACTATCAATAATATGAGCTGCATCTTTCCATTTGTCTTCCTATGTATTTAGAAAACCATAACAGCTCTTAAATGAATCTGCTTATAGGTTAGCGTGTATGTATGGAATAAATGGGGTCCTTTGATATGTATTGTTCTACAACTTAGCTTTGTTCAATTCAAGTAACTGTATCCTTAGTGATAGATGTTTAGATGGTTTCTAGTGCTTTGCTATTACACATAAGAAAGACCTTAATATCCTTGTGCATATATCTTTGTATACATGAGCAGTGATATTCAGGATAGCTTTCAAGAAATAAAATTGCCGAATAAAAGATATGAACATTTCAAATTTTGAAGGATATTCCTAGATAACCTTCTAACACAGCTTTTCCGATATGTACTCCCATGAACAAATGCCTGAGAATGCCTTTTTCCTTATGTCTTTTTTGAATCTTAGTATTATTCATGTCTTCTTAAAGGCCTGGGTAAAAACCTTCTTAATGTAATTGCTACTCTTTAGAGGTCTTTGCTGGAAATCTATCTCTGTGGGCTGAGATTTCTCATCTTTTTGTTTTTACAGTTAGGATGTTGATGAGTGGTCTGAATATTTTGGAACACTTATGGAGAATCACCTAAGTGCTTATTAAAGTATACTGCTAAGGAACTGTTGCTTAGTTGATGTTTTGTTTGTACCAGGTACTGTGCTTTAGTTATGTATGTGATTCAGTCCTCATAACCTATATTAGTCATCTGTCGCTCGGTTACATGTTATCCTAAAACTTCATGGCTTAAAACACCAACACTCATTATCTCAGAATTTCTGTAATCAGGAATTGGAGAGTAGTTTAGCAGAGTGGTTTTAACTAGCATCTCTAAGGTTGCAGCAAAGATGTCAACCAGGGCTTCAACATATGAAGGCCTAACTGGGGTAAGAGGGTAACTGTCGGCAAGAGACCTCCGTTCCCCCAATGTGGACTTCAACCTAAGGGTGTTTGCCTGCCCTCACAATGTGGCAGCTAGCATTCCCAGAATGAGTGATCCAAGCAAGAAGAGAGGAAGCCATAAGGCCTTTTATGTATGACCTGGTTTCCAAAGCTGCCAATTCTTCCTACCATTTGATTCTGTTCACTAAAAGCAAATCATTTTAGTCCAGGACACACTCAAGGGGAAGACTCTCAAATAATTTTTAAACATATTTTAAAACTATCACACATCCCTCTGATACAGTTGTTAAACATTAGTTGTTGTTATGCATACTATATTGATGAGAAAAATAAGTTTACTGCTTACTTCGCCTTACATCCTGCTTTTTGGCCTCTCTCCCTATTCTGCTTGGATTAGCCATCTCAGTGTTCATCCTAGACAGAGTGTTTATTCTCAGCTATTCATTTATTCAGTAAATGCTTACCTAATTCCTGTCTTTCTGACAAGCATACTCTGGAAGATATAGCAGACATTTTCCTTGATCACATGGAGCATACAGTCTTGTGGAGGAGAGAAACCTTAATCAAATAATCACACAAATAAGTCATCTTGTTTAGTACCTTGAGAAGTACTATGAAGAAAAAGTACCTCTGAGCCTATTCATGTTGTTGTTCCCTATCTATTCCCTAATGCCACTGTCATCCTTCTAACCTAGGAAGAATGCCTGTGTTATTTTTTGGGGTATAAAACTTAATTTTTCCATCAGAGTCTGAGTTAGGAGAGGCTTCATTAAAGCCTATTTCCCTCCTAATATTATTTCAGAACTTTACCCAATATCAATCTGCATTCTTATCTAGAATTTGGAATGGGAAAACAGTTTGGATCTGAGATCTGTGAAGAGTTTTTTGAGCTATACTGCAATCCTTGTTCAGAATATTATCTCTGCAGCCTGAAATTGAATGTTATAAAAGTTCCCCCGGTCTCCATGCAAGAGAGAAGTTCAGCTATTTAGAATTCTATCCCTAAGTAGCAGAAGGGAAGCCACATTTTATTTTGATTCAATTCCTATTTTAATACATTCATTGAATCAGTCAATGAGTCAGTGGTATTTATTGAGCCCCTTCAGGGTACAAAGTAGTGCTTTGGCTGAGTTATTGAGTTTGAAATATTAATCACATTATTAAACCAAAACCAAATCCCTAAGTAGTTGAAAGTGCTGTTCAAATTGTCAAGATGTAGTTCCTGTAGACTATATTTTGTAATGATGGGCTTTTACTTTATAAAATATATTCCCACATGAACTGGAACAAAAGTCGGTTAAATAACTGAGGGTGTTATATTTTACCAAAATGAAACCTTGAAGTGGTCCTTGATCATTGGCTTTCTTCTTGTCTAACTATTGAAGAATTGTGTGTAATCACTGCATCTTTTGGGTAATTTAAGATTTTAGACCTTAAAACTGCCAGGACTAGGGTAAAGAATAATAACTTCTCTTTCCCTCTTTGGCACTAGTTTAAATTGGGCAGGGAAAGAAGGTATTATTGTGGCCTCCTGAATCTCTACTCTATCCAAGATACTTTAAGTTCCTTAATCCTGAGAACTGAAAGGGTACCTTGACTTCATCAGTTACGTAGTTTGTGAAGGAAACATGTCTACAAGTTCTGTTTTCATTGTTTGTTTTTCCTTTTCCTTCCAGATTTCTCTGTTGACTTCTGCAGTAAACCACCTTAAAGCCAATGTTAAATCAGCTGCAGACTTAATTAGCCTGCCTACCACTGTGGAAGGACTTCAGAAAGTAAGTGCTTTATATGAATACTGAGGTTAACCTACTTCTGGAATTCTAGCTTCTTCTAAGTTTTCTTTGAAAGTCTGGCATTTAAAATCAGCTGTTCAGAGAGGGCAATAACAAAATGTTATCATTGTGTTCTACAGAATTCAGAAAACTTTGTTTTGGTCTGGTTAATTGAACCTTTAATTTACAACATGTTACTATAATGATGGTTTATAGGGTTCACACATTTTTATTTGTCTTTCACAGTCCTCAATTTACTCTGCTGAGACTGGTGTTAGCTTCTGTGGTCCTGCTTTTCAAAACTTGCCTTTTCAATTTTTTCATTCATTGTCTTTATGAAAAGACATTGTCTTTATGAAAGCAGACCATTTGTACATGAGTGTTGCCCTAAATCTCTGCTATTTTCCATGGTTTACAAAGGGTTGGTTTTGGGTTTTGTTTCCAGAGATACAGATGTATTTAGGAAATCAGGTACACATCCAAAGGAGAATGAAGCCCATGTCCAGAGGGAAAGATAGCCAAGAGTTGGGTTTTTTTCCCTTAAAAATGACCTAAGGGAATGCAAAAGGTAAGAATTCAAGGAACAAGTGTTGCTGAAGATGTGAAGCAAACATTCCTGCTGAGAGTTTAAATTGAAAAAAAAATCACTTTGGTAAACAGTGTGACATTTTATAAAGGTAAATGTACACATCCTCTAAGCAGTTCACTTGTAAGTATATACATAGATTCTAGGGGCTATACAAACAAATAGTTCAGAATTTCTCTTTACTTATCCCTAGGATTCAGGCCTAGAGCAGGAGGCAAGAACCAACCAGATGGATGATACTCAGGAATCCTTAGAACTGGATGGGGGTTGGAAGGGGAAAGAATGTACCTAACTGAACATAAGGAACATATCCCTGCAACAGGAAATGGAAGAAAGGAATCAGGAGTAAGAGAACCCCAAACAGTGGGTATCAAGTTTAGGATCATTGACTTTTAAAAGTTCATATGTGATAAGTTTGATTCAGTTATATGTCAGTCTTTATCTATAAATTTTTAAGTTGTTTCAAAACAGAGTAACAAATTCTTGAGCGGCAAACAAAAATAAAACTTGCTATTTTATAGCCACAGCATCAGTATGTGCTGTCTTTAGTTTGCAACTTGCCTGTTATGGTGATCTACTTTAAATATTTTTTAAAAAAAATAGTAAGGACAGCTTTGATAAAGCCAGATTCTTGCCATTATTCCCAAAGGCCAAGTAGGATAAAGGCCTCTATAGGCATTAGTACAGAAGCAACTCTGACAGTCTTTCATTAAATAAGGAAACTGACGTATTCTGACATTCATTAATTCAACAAATATTTGTGCAGCTTCCTCCAGTGTGTACCAGGCTCTCTGCAGTTGGTGGCAATACTAGTTTCAGAGTTTCATTCCAGAGTTTACATGGTTCTGTCAGCTGCTTTCTTTAAAAAAATCTCTAAACAAGAGCTTACTATCTTTGGGCATCCTGCTGGGCTCATACATCCAGCCAGTGAGGATTTTCTAACAGTAGGTGCCTTTGAATGTCTGTATCTTTTGTAACAACAGAGCTTACATAGCATTCCAACTTAGAGACTTCTACTTCTTGTCTTTTTGCAAATTCTTATATTGATAGTGCTAGATACTGCTTTTTTTTTAACAAGTGGCTCAGTTTTGAAGCAGTAAGTCATCTCAGATACCTAACTTCAATGGATGTCATGTGGTTGTTTTTTTAGTGTTGGAAATTCTGTCTCTTATTTTCTTGGAGTCTTGTATATCAGTATGATAAAATATTACCTTGGTTAAAAGTACTAATATGACACTACAAATTGTCAGAATGTTTTTATAAAAGGCCAGAACCCTCCAAATAGTAACATTCTTTGTTCCCTTAGGACAGGGCTTTTTTAAAAGATGGCTTCTGAATCATGGCCCCAGTACACTTGGGCTCCTTAGGTCTAATTAAAGCAAAATAAGTTGCTCCATGTACTCAACTCTACTCGGTAGTTGCTGATAGGATTCTACAGAAATGGATTTTTTTTTCCTTCATCTCTGCAATACTGGGTTTCTCAGAGCTAAAAATTGTTCCCGCCCATTTTTGCTCAAAAATCATCATTTACTCCTAACCCCGTGGCAGTCCACAGTGTTGTACCTGGCCATCTGCCCACCCACAGCAGGGCCTGATAGAATCAGTTTGTGAATGAACCTTATCTCAGGGTCCCACATTTATAAACCAATATCTTTTCTTTAGGAAAAAATTCATTTTTCTCTAGAAAAAGTTCTTTAAACTGAGAAAATTTGTTGGTTTTATATACATAGGAAATTATACATATTAGAATTCATAGTTTGAAGATATTTTAAATAATTAAAAATACTTATCTATATTTAGTTAGTATTTAATGTAAATTAAAAACACAGTATACCACTGCACTTCCATTAGAATGGCTAAAATTGAAAGGACTGATGGTACCAGTTTCAGTGGGGATATGGAGTAATGGGAATTCTCATACACTGCTGGTGGAACTGCAAAATAGCATAACCATTCTAGAAGATGGTTTGGCAGTTTTTTACAGAGATTAAAGCATAGATCAGCCATATGATCAGCCATTCACTTCTTAGGTATTGTGATGATGAGAAAGCATATGATGAGGGGAAATGAATACTTAAGTCCACATTAAACTTATACATGAATGTTTATGGCAACTTTATTTGTAATAGTCAAATACTGAAAACAACCTAAATGTCCATCAACAGGTAAGAAAAAAACTGACAGGGCCATACAATAGAATGCAGCATCCAAAGTAGCTATAACGTGAATGAATCTCAACTATGCTGAGTGAAGGATGCCATACTTTAAAAGTGTATACTCACTCACTGGTCTTCTCATGTAACATTCTAGAAAGTGAAACTGGTATACAGTAACAGAAAGTGTATTAGTGGTTGCCTAGAAAGAGGATGGGAGGAATTACAGAAGGGCATGAAGAAACTTCTGAGAGTGATAAATGTTTATTGACTTGATTGTGGTAAAAGTTTTACTGGTGTATTTCTGTCAAAATAATCAAACCATTTTGAATATGTACAGTTTCTCACATATCTTAATAGAGCTGTTAAAAAGGAAAAAAATGACATTCCTACATGTTTCTGTTCAGAGTGTAGCTTCCATTGGCAATACTTTAAACAGTGTCCATCTAGCTGTGGAGGCAATACAGAAAACTGTGGATGAACACAAGGAAACCATGGAACTGCTGCAAAGTGATATGGTAAGGAGATCAGCAGATACTACAGAAAGGCAGCATGCTTCTCATCCTTTTCTGTATAAGAGTCATGATGCCAACTTTCCACTGATCTGAACAGGCCCTCTCTGCGTACCTTTTTAAAATACCTATTAAGCAATATGTACTGACGGTTCTTCAGTCTGTAAAGTAGAAGTTAAGGAAAATAGAATTGAAGGCTAAATTTTTTGTAAACATGGTGCTGGAGGAGACAGTGGCAAAACCCAGTTCCTGAGGATAGAATGGGTAGGATAGAAGACAGAAAATAAGGAAAGGGATATGGAGAATTGTCTCAGCTTATTGCTGTATAACAAACCACCTCATTATTATTTCTGATTATTCTGAGCATCAGGAATTTGGGCAGCTCCAGCCTGTTATCAATGAAATGCAGCCATATGTGTGATCTCACTCTATACCACATAGAGCAGAACTACCTCTCCCATCTCAGCTGAGCATAATCACAGAATCATGAGAAGTAATAAATTGTTGTTTGTTATTATTTTAGGCTACAAAGTTTGGGTTGATTTGTTATTCAGCAACAAATAGCTGGGATGGAAGTAAACCCCTGCAGTGCTCAGGAATTGTTTTCAAATGTCTCCATGAAGGAGCTGCCTTGCTGAAGAGATGAGTTACATGTTTGAAAGCAGGACTATTCAAAGCACATACACGTTCCCCAGCCTGTCTAGATCTGCCCCACATCCTCTCTACAAACTTCAGAATTCTGAGTTTAAATTGGGCAGTTTGTACCAAGGGAACCAGAGCTCTTTCAGAGAGCTTAGTAGGGAGGATTTTTCATTTTCTTCAGAAACAAAAATTCTCCTTATTTAATGGGGCTAACCCAAAGGAAAAAGCATTGATCTAGGTGTCCAGACGATTGACTTCTGGTTGGATCTGCCACTGAAGAACTCTCTGACCCATAATAATAAGGACCCCTCTAACTTAGCAGTTCTTTTATCTTGAGTGTATTTTCCAGTAATTAATCATTTTCTGAAATACTTTTTCCTAATTGAAAAATTCCTGCTTTCTAGAACCATTGGTTTTCCCTCCTTTTCTCTTTAATGTTGCTTTTTTCCCCTCATAAAACCAGAGTTGGTAAAAGCCTAGGTTGTCAGATTTCAAGAAAAACAATTTACTTTCACCAATTACATTCTGTTGGTAAATAAGTGTGCCTCTTTTTAAACTTCCATGGCTGCCAATAGTAATCCTACTGACATACTTTATGCTAAGTCATAGTTACAGGTTGTGAAGGATTAAGCTGTGCAGTTTTTCCCACTAATAGGAAAAAATACTTCAGTCTCTAACAGAGTGACTAGAGCAGTGGGGAAGGAACAGAAAAGAAGGGGTGATCCTCAAACACAGATCTTGGTGTATGCTATAAGAAAAAAACTAAAAATGTTCATGGTGGGTATGTGGCTGGCTAGCTACTCTTATCCAAACCCCTTAAGGCCTGTGGAAATGACTGCATCCTTCCAGGTTTAGACTGAGTTGGTCACAGGAATATTCTGGTGATTATAATTTCTCTGGGTGTATGGTGATGAGGGAGCAGAGAAATGGTTTGTAGGGTGTTCATTACATTAAGATACTGAGAAGCAGAGTAGGAGGATCTCAGTTTCTTGGGGCAATCTGGGTGCTACTGCTCCAGCCCATGCATTTAGACTGAATATCCCCAAAAGTCCACGATGCCTTCAGAGCCTAGCACAAGACTAGTCACACCATAGGTACTTAGGAAATGCCTGTAGGTTACTCTGTAGGTACACTGTGGGGGAGGCTAGACTGTTCCAGGACCTTCACAGACAGTTAAATAGACTTAGTAATTGTTGCCTACCCCAACATCCGTTTGTGTTAACAGAATCAGCAGTTCTCAAAGAGGACCAATGGAAGCAAGCAAATCATTCCATCACCTTCAGCTACATCAGAACCTGAAAATAAAACCCACAGTGAGAATTTGAAACAGGTACTTTTGATTCCTGGCCCACAATAAGCTGTGGTAGAGGCCTGAGGAGTTTGGACCTCACTCCATAGTGCCTCAGCAGGCATATCTAACCTCTGTTCACTTGCCAGAGAGCTAAGCAGAGAGGGATGCATGTTGAAATTTTGGGATCCAGAATGTGCCCTGTCTCTTTTTTGGCATTCTACTTTTTCCCCTGCATGTCAATCAGTGGAGTAAATTCCTTTTCACATCTTGAAAGACATAGAATAACCAGATTATCCTGAAACTATGAAAAAGAGCAATCTGGGCAAGTCAGAGATGGATGGATAGCAGATTAATCCAGAGTGATGGCTATTTTAAGCTACAGTAAATTCTAAGAACGTTAGGAAGCATATCCTTGAAAATCGGGATTTTCTAAAGTCTGTAGACGAAAGGCAAGAGGGGAGAAAAAAGGATATTGAGTTTGGAATCACATTAAGGAGAATAAAGGAAATCTTCACTAAGAAGAATTTCTGTCCCGACTTTAATGCCCTTTAAAACCTGTAGTCATCATTCCTTTTTAAGTAGCAATCAGTTCTTAAGGATGTCAATAAAAATAATTGAATCTTGTACTAAATAATGCACTACTTGTTATGGTTTTGTTACAAGCCAATTCAGTAATTGGTATTGTTCCTAAGGTAGTTTTGTACTGACAAATTAGGTTACTGGAACTTTCAGTTAATAACCCAGCAGGCTTTCCTGCCAGCAGGTAAGATAAAGATTGGGAAATTAATTCCCAAATGCTCTGCTTTCTAGGACCAGAAAGTGAATTATGTAAGTAGTCCTCTTTCCCCTCCCCTCCTGTTGAGCTGAGATCAAACAATTCCAGAGGGAGTAAACTAGGAACAATTTATAGTGGGAGGGACAAAGCAGAGACAGACAATTGGTGATCACAACCAGGAAAAGGAGTTTACTTCAGTAATTTGACATAATGTTATTTGGTGCTACTCCTCTGCTTTGCCTAATATTCATCTTTAGCTGGATTCTGCAACTTGCTTTATTTCCACTCCAGGATATCCTGTACCTGAATAACTCTTTAGAGGAGGTAAACAGTGCCCTAGTGGCATACCAGAGACAGAGTGATCTTAAACTCGAGGGGATGAATGAGACACTCAGTAACCTCACTCAGAGAATCAATCTGATAGAAAACAATATGGTTACTCTGAGTGAGGTAGAAAACACAGCAAACCTGACCTCCAGCATGGTAAGCCTTTTCAGATCTTTTGTGACATATTTGTGTTGCACTGTGTACTATTTGTACCTAGATGGCATTCCATCACCTTTGAGAGCAGTCTTCTGGCATATTTGAGAGGCTGCACTTTTGTACTGTGCTTAGTCCATGTCTCCATTAGTCCTTACACTAGTTCTGTGATGTGAGTAGCGCAGCAGTGCTAGGCTAGATTTGGAGAGGGAGGTGTGGAGGAGTGAGGTTGTTTGTCAAGGCCTCACCATAAGTTGTTGGCAAAGATGACAAGTTTATTATGTTACCAGTGCCCCATCTGCTAGGGAAGTTCTGGCACATACTTCCAAAGGAGGTCTTACTGATCTTTTCTGAGTCATTAAAGGCAGGAGCAGTGACAGTTACCAAAAATCTTTTGCTATTTCTTTCTTTTTGTGGAGGGGTGCAGGGTAGAGTACTGAGGAGGGAATTTACGGGCATTCAACCTCTGAGTATTTTGTATTTTACTTAGAGACAGGGTCTCACTGAGTTACTTAGGGCCTCACTAAATTGCTAAAGCTGGCTTTGAGCTCAAAATCCCCCTGCCTCAGCCTCCTTGGCCACTGGGATTACAGGAGTGTGCCACCATGCCCAGCTATCTTTCGCTATTTATTTATTTATTTATTTATTTATTTATTTATTTTATTTATTTATTTTTTTTGGTACTGGGGATTGAACCCAGGGCACTCCACCACTGAGCCACATCCCCAGCCCTATTTTGTATTTTATTTAGAGACAGGGTCTCACTGAGTTGCTTAGGGCCTCACTAAGTTGCTGAGGCTGGCTTTGAACTCACGATCCTCCTGCCTCAGCCTCCCAAATGCTGGGATTATAGGCAAGGGCCACCGTGCCCGGCTTTTCTTTCACTATTTCTTTAAGCCTGAATTTGGTTTTCAGATTTATCTTACTTCTCTCTGCATGTTTCTGGGAACCTTTTGCATATAACGTCAGGAAATCCATTTAAAACAGATCAGGTCAGACCAGCTTAACTTAATGGGGTCACTGAGTACATTCCCTTGTTTTATATATGAGGAAACCAAGTAACCTACTAAATCACTGATGCTCCCTAACTCTGCAGTTTTCATGTTCTCAATGAATAGAATGTGATTTGTTTGGGTTTTATTGTTGTTGTTGTTTGTTTTGCTCTAATTACCTTTTATGTACATTATGCTGGGATCCCTGTAGATTATTTTCTTAACAGCTGTCGGCCCTCCCCTTAAACAATTTTATACAGCAAAGACAGACATATATAAAAATATGAAACCAAATACAGGAAATTGTACTATAAATTCAAGTAAACAGCAAAGCCGGAAGCAAGCCCACACATAAAGTCAAACCCTGGCAGATGGCAAGGAGTGTTTGAACTGGCTCTGCCACAGTGGAGCCTTGGCAAGTTGCCTAGATATGGCTTTGAAGGGTGGAATAGGAAGACCTGTCGTCCACCTCCCCTTCCTGCTTTACAGGGGTGTGTAATTTACTACAAAGCTGTGAAGATTAAAGGAGCCCTATATTTTTAAAGCCCTTTTGAACTCAGCTAATCTAAGCAGGAGCTGAGAACCTTGAATGATTTGATGAATGTTATACCTTGAAGGTTTTCAAGGCTTATGTGAAAACTTAACACCCTCAGACTTCCTGTACTGTCTCTGCTTTCCCATTTCATTTTTCTCTAACACAGAAAATTGGTAATAGTATCTGTCTGTCCTACTACTTCTTCCAATGGCAGCCTGCCCAGCCTATATCAGGGTAAAAGTTCTGTCACCTTTTATACTTCAAAGTTTAAAGTTTGTGACTGAACCAACTAGAAGCACCAGTTTCCACTTGGTCTCTCTGTAACCTTCCTCCCTCACTCTTCCCATTCTCCCACTCCTTTGCCATTTCTCTTGAAAGTGTTCTAAGACCCTTTAAATAACTTTGACCAATTTTTTTAAAGTATTAGATGTCATTCAAGTTTTAATATTTATTTAATCTTTTCCTCTTGTTCCTTTTGTCCTCTAAGATGAGTGATAGAGCTGCCATTCTGAAAAGAGAGTCTTTGGATCAAGTGACCAACAGAACTGATACCATAAAAACCCAAAACATAAAGGTAAATAACAGGAGGCTTACTGTGAAGTAGAAATAAATGCATCAGTATCTCTCTGCTTGTGACGTGCTACTTTCTTTTCACAAGTAGCACTTAGGTCTCACTACTAAAACCTCAAGACAAATTAGTAAATTAGTATATTAGTGCATAAATGAATATTGTATCAGGTAAGTATCTTGTGCCAAGCTAGGAGGGCCATAGTGAGCAGGATAAACGTGACCCTTATTCTAGTGAAACTCAAAGTTCATTAGTCAAAAAAATCTTTAACACAGAAGTGCACAGATAACTAATCACAAGTCTGATAAATGCTATAAAGGAAATATATAGGGTATGTTGAGAGAGTTCTAAGAGATCAGGAAGGCTTCCCTAGAGAAATGACTTAAGCTAAGAAAGTCAATTATCAATACTAATGATGGAGGACAAAGGTATAGATCATCTGAAAACAGTTCCAGCCTCAAAATCATTTCCCGTGTTTAGATTACAGTCTTAATACATTCATACATTAATATGCTTGTGTCAGCCAGTTCCCTTCACCTTGTACCTTTCCCTTTTTTGTTCTACCCAGACATATTGTCAAGATAAAATAAGCAATCTATGATATGCTTTGATATCCCAAGGAAATTTGATTGCAGCATTCTCTGATTAGAGTGTTGTTTAATATTATAAGTCCTAGGCTAAGATAAAGGAAAAACCAGGAAGATTGTTACTAAATTACTAGTGTCATCTGAGATGCACCTTGCATTTGAGAAGTTCAGAGGATATGAGGTTCAGAGGAAATGAATTTGGAGTAGAACCATAGTGCAGGCTTGATGTAATGCTTTCCATCTTATTTTTTCATCCTTAGCACTTTTGTATCATCCAAAGTCATATATTTAACATTTTAATGCAGTGTAAGCTGGGCTCTTATTGAATTTTCTGCCTCTGCAAATTTTTTTTAAACCTCACTTAGAGAATAAGAAAATTTAAGAGCCAGATAGAGAAGTGTTGAGCACAAAAGTAACAGTTGCTTACTATTAGAAAGTAGTAGTAGTTTCAGCAATAGTTCACATTTTAACAAAATATTAGAGCACAATACCAAGTATACACTTTCACCTAAATTTCTTGGATTTACTTTTGGACCTATTGTGTTTTTAACTGTCATCCCAGTGTACCACTTCCTTTGTCCTACCTCATTTAAGCATCCTAACCAGATATAATTTGTTCTTACCATTCTTCAATCATTTAATACCTTGTTTTCATTACATGGGTTCATATTGGAACTCCTAAATAAACAGAGTGACCTACTGTACAGTTACTATTAGGATAGAAGTAGCGATAAAAGAGAGAAAAATAAATACATATTGAATAAAGGAAATGTGAGATGAACTAATGTTCTAATACACATGAGATGAGGCCTCTCTTCACAGTAGCAAGCAGAAACTAGCCTTATAGAAGGCAGACTTCTCTCTCTTTATAATTAAATTTATTTTTATGTGCCACTCTAGATCTTCCTAGGAATAAAATAAAATGTAGGGTGAAAACTTTTAAAAGGTTTAAACAAATAATACTTTAAATTAGAACTATTATAGCTCCTTCTTTATTTTTCTGTCAGTTGTTGCTATCAGTTGACCATCACCATAGGGGAACAAAGGGAAGTAATAGGGGAATACTCGCAGTGTGTTTGTGTTCAGCTGTTTTGTTGTGGTTTTGTTCTTTGTTTTTTGGTTGGGGGTGGTTTGAGCATAAAGCTCTGCCTCAAGTGGTCTGGTCACAATGTAGTCTGAGATATTGAAGACAGTTATTTAGTTCGTGTGATATAGCTCCTAGAAAACAATATCCTCATTTAGGAAATGGGTGTCTCACAGGTACCTGAGCAAGGGTACATTTTCTTTACTGCTGACCATGCATGCCTTCTCCCATCAGCCAAATGTTCCCAGCAAATCAGATCATCTGGAGCATAATGTTGCCTTAATGGTCTAACCTCAAATCCAGCTAGACACACGTCAACACTGAACAACAAAGATATCCCTGGTATTTGTTCATTCATTCCTTCAGTGCCTATAGAGGGAACTTTCTGAGGGTCAGGGATTGTACTGGAGAACTTAGTTGAGGTCTTACTTCTACCTTAAACCTTCTTTGATCTTTTGTTTTGGGCAGAAGGAAGATAGTCCAAATTCTCAGGTATCCAAGCTTCGAGAGAAACTGCAGCTGATCAGTGCTCTCACAAACAAACCTGAGAGCAACAGGCCTCCAGAGATTGCAGTCGAAGGTGAGCACGGGGCTGACTTCTGAATATTTCATGCAGGCTTGGGCAGCTTGCTCCCACACAGGGAGTGGGAAAGGTGTTTCAGCAGCACTGATCGAACCAAGTGAGTGATGCCTGAGCGCACCGAGATGAAGCTGATGTACTTTGCTTTCATTTAGAAAAAGCCCATTTTGTACATGATTTGTACTCTGGTCTATTAAGGGAAGAATGGGTAATGTTTAGCTGGAAATAGACTTCTCCATGCTGTCTGCATCCAATTATAGGCAAAAATGTTACTGTCATAACATATTAAACCAGCCCTAAATGTTGTTTATGGGACTTTTCATTTCTGTATAAAATTTACTTAAAAATAAATTTTAGTCCTTCTGAAAATCATTAGCATATAATGATCAGATTATTAGATTAGAAGGACACTTGACTTTGGTTTAGTAGGGACATAACTAATTAATATTAGCAGATGCATTGACCTCCATTATGGACATAACAAAGGCACTATACTGTGTTGACTTTGATCCTTCCTCCAACAAGTATTATTCAGTTTGAAAAAGCAATATAGCCTCCCTTGGATTCTTTTGGTTGGGAAACAGAACTACAATGGGAGTCCTTGTCCTAATATTTGGTACTGCATAATCTCATGGTAACACTCCTCTAGCATCAGCTTACCTGGTAGCACGTACTCCCAGACCAGGCTTATTGCACAGCTCCCAGAATGTTAAAAGATCTTTAACATCCAGCTTTTATGCTATTGTCATTTGGCTGTTTAAAGTCTTACCTTCTAAATATGTATAATGCTAACTGTACTATAGCTTAAGTATCCCTTATCCAAAATGTTTGGGACTGGAAGTGTTTCAGATTTTCAGATTTTGGTATATTTGCATTACATAATGAGGTATCTTGGGTATGGGTAGTCAAGTCTCAACATGAAACTTATTTACATTTCATGTACGTCTTATACATAGAACCTGATAGTTGTTGGGAGGTGGCAAACTCTTGGAGTTGTTGGGAGGTGGCAGACTCGTGGGGTTTTTCCCCCTTTTTTTTTTTTGGAACCGGGGATTGAACTCAGGGGCACTTGGCCATTGAGCCACATCCCCAGTCCTATTTTGTATTTTATTTAGAGACAGGGTCTCACTTAGTTGCTTTGGGCCTCGCTAAGTTGCTGAGGCTGGCTTTGAACTCGAGATCCTCCTGTCTCAGCCTCCCGAGTTGCTGGGATTACATGCATGCACCACCATACCCAGTGCACCTTCATTTTGACTGAGACCCATCACATGAGAAATTTTCCACTTGTGTCCATTGGCACTTAAAAAGTTTCAGATGCTCCAAAGAGCATTTCAGATTTTTTAATTAGGAATGTTCAACCTGTATAACATATTCCAATGGGACTTCTACTTGAAAACTTAATGTAATCTTGATTCACCTTCACTTGTCTATAGACATCTCAATCCAAGCCTTTAACTTCATGTAGTCACTATGCTACTTAATTCTCAACTATTTCTCTTAAATTAAGTGCGTAACAATTGCTCTTAAAAGATGACCTTTGATACTAGTTTAATTGGATGTTAGGTTTGATTATACTAAAGCATATGTGTTTGTTACAGAACAAGTACAGAGTTTCACATCAAAACCATCAGCATTGCCAAAATTTTCACAGTTTCTTGGAGACCAAATTGAGAAAGCTGCCCAACTAAGGCCTATCTCCCTACCAGGAATTTCTAGCATTGAAGGTAAATTTTTATACTTTGGGATAATTGTGGGAATTTTTAAAGTAATAACTTCTTAATGTTTTTTAACTTATGAAAAAATACATCTAACATTTATTGAGTACTTCCTGTGGATACTGGATATATATCATGTCGTATAATCCTGATGACTATCCTGTGAACATAAGTATTCATGCATTTTACTAAAAGAGAAGCTGCCTAAATCTGAACAGCAAATAATTGGTTAAGGCAGAATTCAAGCTGCGACTGTATAACACCAAAGCTTGCATTCTTAACCAGTACACCATCTGGTTTCTCCATTAATGTTTCTTATGCGCTTCATTCATTTACTGAGTGCCTCATTGGACCACATAGTAAGCAGTGAATACAATATGAGATGCCGTCTCTCTTTCTTCACAGGTATTATAGTGTAGTGTAGAGGGCAGAAAAGCAAATACGATACTGTGAGATTAGTAAAATAAAGTAAAAATTGACCAAGTTTTTCAGGGCCCTCCAAAAATGAGGGGCCTTTTTTTCTGAATATTAGCAAAATAAACATAGGAAGTATATGATTCACAGAAAATTATATTTGCATTATATCCAATAATATGTTCTACTCATTGATATCAAGACCTTTTTGTATTTGCTTACTCCCTGGAAAATCACCCATTCCTTCCATCTACCTTTCTCTTGCTCTTCACTTTCACTTAAATACCATTCCACCGGGAAACATTACCTCTCCTCCTATATGCTGCTGTTTGAGTTTGCCCATGTTTAGGACATGTCACTCTTGTGATTTCCTGGGATGATATAAAATTTAACTTCCATGGACACTTTCAGTCCCTAACCTCTAGTGTAATTCCTGGTACACACAAATATATGTTAAACAAATGAATGAGTTACCTACACACTGCAATTAATGCTTAAAGCAGAGAACACTTAAAGATTTAAATCACCATTTAAATGTGATCATTTGTGTTTTCCTATCCCTGAATTTTTTTTGTCCTATTATCAGGGTAAGGACAGGGAAGAGTGTGGCATTTAAGGGCAAAATAAGTTGTCTCTCCACTCTCCATTATTATATCAAGAACTGATGAGTATGAATGACAGAAGGACTGTTCGATCAGATTATGGAATAGCAGTCTGAAAATTTGCACTTCAGTCTTCAACACGGGCATTAGACACTTTTGAAATGACCCAAAGCATCTATCGTTTTTATTTGAATTCTGCTACAAAATACATAGCACCAAAATACATGACACCAAAATATATATATACATACATATATATATGTATACACACATATACATATATATATGTATATATATATATGTATACACACACACATATATATATATTGTTTTTTCTTCTAGCCACTTGGTGGCAGGCATGGAAAAGTATCCTACTTGCTTTTCTGGCTTTCAGAGAGCTTTTGATGTTTTACTTGCTACATAACTGTGACAGTAATGAGAATATTGTTCTGTTGGTAAATTGTTTACAAGACAATTGTTGGACTGGACCTTGCACTGCAACGGTTTTCCCTCCCTTTGGGACATTTTCATTCTTTCCAGGTTCCAAACAGCATAAGGCTCATTGAATGTAAGTGTAGTCTTAAATAAATGAAGAAGGAAAATTCATTAAATAAATGAAGAAGGAAAAAAAGAATTTAGGAAGGTTTTTAAAGACATATAAGCCACATTGACATTCTTTAGTATTAGAGACTAAGTCTTTGACAGTTGGAAAAAAGTGAAGTCCTTTTAAGTGTTAGACTTTTGTTAGAAATTCTCCAATCCAGTTAGCTGAAATAGTGCCTTAGAAATGAAAAAGATACATTGCTTTGTTTCTTAACTACAAGAAAGAAAGTTGGAGGGAGCAGTGTGGTGGGGAGTAGAAAAAGAGAGAAAGAAAGAGAATGCTTTGAAAAGATACAGTCTTTGGGGCTGGGGCTTTAGCTCAGTGGCAGAGCAATTGCCTAGCACGTGTGAGGCACTGGGTTCGATCCTTAGCACCACATAAAAATGAAACAAAGGCATGCTACAACTAAAAAAAATTTTTTTAAAGATATTGTCTTTGAAGACTATATAGTCTTCTGGGTTTTTTTGTTAATTGAAATAAAATTCACATATTGTAACAGTCACCCTTTTAAAATGTGAAATTGAGGGTTTTTAGTGTATTCAGAGAGTTATGCAACCATCACCAGTATCTAATTCCACAAAATTTTCATCACCCTAGAAGGAAACTCTGTACCCATTGAACAGTCATTCCCCAGCTACCTCTCTCTGTTTGGGGTGTTTCATATGAACGGAATCATAATATGTGGCCTTGTGTATACTTCTTTTAGTGTAATGTTTTCATGATCTATTCATGTGGCATGTAGCAGTACTTCATTCCTTTTTTTGGCTGAGTAATATTCCATTGCATGGACATAGCACATTTTATTTATCCATTCATGAGTTGATTAGTGTTTGAATTGTTTCCACATTGGAACTATTAGAAATAATACTGCTGTATATATTAGTGTGTAGGGTTTTGTAGACTGTTTTTTCATTCCCTTGAATATATGCCTAGGAATGGAATCACTGGATCATTGCTGGTAACTTAACTTTTTGAACGACTGCCAAACTATTTTTCAAAGTAGCTGCACCATTTTACATTCTCATCAGCAATATATGAGGATTTGATCTGATTTCTCCATATACTCACCAACACTTTTTGATGACCACCATCCTAGTAATTACGAAATGGTATCTCATTGTATTCTTGAGTTCCTGGGTCTTGAGCTACTCAATTTCTGGACCCAAGGAGACAGGGTTCCATAGATAATAAGAAAACTGTACTCTAGTATATATCTATCCACGTAGGAGTTACATGACCTTAGGTAAATTATTTTCCTTTTTGAGCTTTGGTTTTTCTTTCAAAACTGAGAGAACTTTGAATTTTGGGTTTTGTTACTGCTTGTAGATGTCCAAGACATTCTTCCAATCCTCACACAGCCATCCAGTGAGAAATATCACAATATATCTGTTTTACAGACTAGCGCCTGTCACACGGGCCTCTGCATTCCTTCAACATAGATTAAAATCTGGAAAATCTAGAGGAAATACCCTGGACAGAGAGAAAGTCAGGTCATGCATTTCTCCCACAGCTGTCTATCGCTGCTTCTATTTTGGGGGGTTGATGTCATATAATATTCCTCTCATTCTTACAGGATCAAAAATTAGTCTTTCTGATTTAGTGAAATCCTAAATGTTGTCTTCTGGAAACAAATCTGCAAAGTAGCTTTCTTTTCAATGCTTTAAGAGCCTACTCTTAACTGAATTTGTCTGTGTGGTAGACATATACATTTTTCATAATTCCTTTTTGACAGATCTTCAGGATTTATTCCACAAGACTGGCCAGGATGTGGATGGGAAGCTGACCTACCAGGAAATCTGGAACTCCCTAGGTTCTACCTTGCCAGAACCAGAGAGCTTGAGAGCATTTGATTCCAATGGAGATGGAAGATACTCATTCCTGGAGCTAAGAGTAGCTTTAGGTGTCTAGCCTCGTCAAGCATATTTTAGGAATGGATGTATACCCTAGACTACCTAAAATCTACTTAAATAACAAAAACAACCCTTTTACACATCAGCCCTCTAGTCCTCCAAACTATTGTAGCAGACACATTGCCACCTTCTAACTTGTTTGAAAAGCTATATAAAAGTTATTTTTTTAAAAAAAAGAAAACCATTTTATTTATAATCTGACGTTCAGAAATCTATGATTTCCTGAAACCAGTAATATCTTACATTTTAAAATTGCCAGGAAAAGAAATAATAGCCCTCTTTTTTTTCTCCTTCCTTTTTTTGAGGGGAGGAGACCTTATCTTTTAAAACTGGAAAAATGTATATATAGAGAGAATAAACCACCTTTTATATTTCATATAAATTTGCCTTAAATAGCTGCACTTTATAGAGACTCAGAAAATGTCTTGTCTTTAAAAGATAGGCCTTTTCTGTTTGTAAATATTTAAAATGAAAGAAAAATTGTGCATATTGTGTGGAAAGTAGAATGATTTTGAGCAGGATGTGAACAAATGACTTATTAAAAAATCACTTATCTGGATAGCAGCTGAAACTATGTTCACATGTACTTAACTCATCCCTCAAAGGCCAAGGTGCTGCCATGGGGGTTAGCCTGCAGACAGGGGCACTGATTCAGGGACTGGATGCTGTAGGAACAGTGCCAACTTCAGGGTTAGGAAAGTTGGATTCTGATGTAAGTTGGATTCTGAGTGTTTATTCCTATTCTCTCAATGAATCCCAACCTGTGAACCACAGAAGTCTTGTTGGAGATTTTTCTAATTTTTAATCCTCTTTAGGATTTATGAACATAAAAAGTGATCCAGTGGCAAGCTACATTTTCCCTCAAGAGAGTTAGATTGTCTTCCCTTACTCTCCTACCACAAGTCTATCTTAAGGCTGTAACTGGCTCCTACCTTCAGTACCATCTCCATTCTGAATGGCAAAATGCAAGTCCCTAGTCACTATCTCAGACTAGCCACCCAGAGCATTAGAGGAAAGGGGTACATCTATTTTTAACACAAGAAACTTGAGGTTTTACCTGGGAGCTAACCAAGAACACTGATAGATTTCTTGGTGAGATGACTAAGGCCAAAAAAAGTTGTGAAATGAAATGTGTGAAATCATATTGTTTCCTTACAGATATCAGCTCAGAAGTAGATAGAGGCTTTCTGTCCAGAGGATGCCAAACTATAGCTGGCACTACAGCAGGAGCCTTCATATGATGGTAGCAAGTGCAATACTTCTCCCTTATGTGTTCCTGGCACAGCAGGTTCCTGGACTGGAAGGAATAGTACCTCCATGTCACCTGTATATTGAGTTACATTTGCTCTGTTGTTCCCAGAAGCAGTCTTTGGGCAACACAAAAGGAAAACTTACTTATACAAAACTTAACTTTGCTGAAGCCAAGTCAGGGAGGAACTAGAGGAGCTCTCATGGCACCGACTTCTCTAGTAGAGTTCATTTCATTTAACTTATCCAAGTTGACCTGTGAGCCAATGCAGTCCAGTACCCTTAAATATGTAAAGGCTGGGTTTTTTTCTTTACATAACATTCAGCTTGGTGTTGGCTAACCTTAAAATATTTTCTAGAAGAATTAAAATTCTGTTAAAGCAAGACGTCTTTTCTAATGAATGTGTCTGCTTGTCATTACTGCTTATGTTTCTCCCTTTTAAAATGTTTTTCTTTAACATTTCCCTTGCCCATCTATGTTAGTTCACTTTCATGGAAAGGTTAAAATATAGTTAAAATTAGCCTGGCACTTTAGGAAACTTGAATATAATTTTTTGCTCTTCCGGCTGCTTTCCATGCCCTCCTCCTTTTTAATATATACACCCTTACATATTTTGTAACAACCAAATAAAGTTCTAGCAATAAATTGAATTATACTGCTATGTTTGTATATACTGTACCATAAATAGTATGTCTGTACCTGGAAGGTATTTTTTTGATAACTGATTTATATGAAATATACTTGAGGGTAATGTAGCTTGTCCTTTTTAGTTTCAAGTTCTTATTCATAGGCAAATACTTTCAGGACACCTTAACTCTTTGTAGTATGTACTTTCCTTTTACATTCAATAGCTATATCCATGGAAAACTCGTTTTTTTTAGTTTCTCTTGTGTTCTTCCCACCTCAAGCTTGTCTGCTATCATCACCCCTGAGCTGTGTGTAGTGCTATCCCCTCCCTTGCCAAGTCTGCCAGAGGCACCCATACTGCACTCAGGCCTGTGATATCCTTGTCATCCTGCCTGAGAAACTACCATGTCTCCCAGACAGAGGTAGGTATCTCAACTTCCTTTGTTCTAGTGGAGCAGACTCACCAGCCTACAAGCCCCAGAAACCTATCACTTGGTGTTAATTTGGAATTTACAGCTGTATGCTGTCCTCACTTACCCAGCCTGTGCCTTGTGTTGAGTTATAGTCAAGCCTCACCTGCCACATTCTCAGCTCTGTGAGAAAGATTGGGTAGTGGTATGAGTATGGCTTTCATTTTAAATCCTTTTACCTATTCAGTCTGGCAGCTCCTACTGCTTCTCTCCTTAGTTTCCCAAAGCACTACTTCTTGATCCTTTTATTCTATTGCCTTATATTTCTGTCTGGCATAATGTTTACTTAAAGAGCCTCCCCATAAGTCAGAGAGGCAAACAGATACTGTAGAAAGAGAAGACCCAAAGGAATAAAGTGCCTGGCTTCAAGATGACTGCAGAGTACCTGGCACTCAGGAATGGGTCTGAGGCAACAAAGCTGAGGACTGCATACCCTTCCCCTGCTGCCAGCTGTTTTGCATTCTGCTGCAGTTTCCTTTCTTTGCAGTTGCTGGACATAAGCCCTACAGCCCCCCTTGCTGGTCCTGCCGGTCACAGTTGAGGATTTTGACTATGATGGGCTCATACTCGTAATGGCCTGTTGAGTTGTTTTTAGTGACAGCTTTTGTTTGCTGCACACCTCATTGGCTTGCTTACCAACACCAACTAGATGTGGTTTCTTTCATAACCAAACCAGAACACATTTGGGTATCTTGAGATTTTATAGAGCGTGTATTGTTTGTTATATGAACCTAACCTACCTTGTTTTCTCATATTAAGAAATGCAAATCTACTTTGTTCTAGTGGAGCTATTTTGGTAACATAAGCAATTTTGGTTCTGTTTAGGGAGTAAATTCAAGGTTTTCATGACTCAAGTTGAGATTTATTATCAGTGATATAACCATTTTAATTTATCTAAATAAAACATTTCCTTTTTCTCTCATTGTGTCTTACTGAAGCCTCCCTCAATCCCCTGCTTCTTAAGAGAAAGAAAATCTGCTTTGATCCCAATGTTTATGGATTCCTTCCTCCTTTGAAAGCAAGGGCTAACAGATGGTGGGCACAAAGTAGTATTCTAGAATCAGAGTATTGGTCTTGAAGAAGTGAAGACTGTAGATCTTGAGGCACCTGCAGGGTTGAAGGGGGGGTAAGGTGAAGAGGGGGCAAGGTAAGGGAGCAGTGAACCTGTGCCCCTGTTCTACCAGAGAAGATCCACTTAGTCCTGTTTTATATTTTGAAAAAAAGTATATAAGATCATGTTTACAAAGGAAACAAAATGTTCCACTTATCTTTAAAAATATAAAAAAGGCTTAAAATCCATTGCTAGAAAGAGGTCATATAGATAAGGCTAGGGCTTTCTATGCAGTTGCTGGGCCTAATCCCTTCAGCCCACATACAGGAAAAAAGAAAAAATTAACTACGTTTACTAAGTTCTGAGAATCACACACACACACACACACACCACACACCACACACCACACACCACACACTCCACAATATAGGCAAAAACTGGCCCTTCAGGGAAGTCTACATTTAAAGTTTAGTTCAAATATGGTGAGTGGGTTTTCTCACTTCCAAAGTAAATGGGAAAACTTTGTGAGAGAACTGGGCTTTCTTATCTTTAAACTGGGGCCAAATAGCTCATAATTATCTTTGTCTCTCCTTTTAGGACCATTTCCAGAAAGTATAAAAATTATTAACATTCCCATGTAGTAGAGTGACAAGCAGCCATAGATCTCTTAAGATACACACTATTGATGTATTTCTGTGTATAATTTAAGGAGGTACTCACCAGCCCTTCCCCTAAGCCAATCTGTAGACCAAGCTGATGACACTACACACCCTAAGGCATTCACCAAATATATTTTAACAAGACATGATTAGGGAAGGGATGCCATTGGGTATAGTGGAAAGACCAGGAACTTTAATGCCAGGCAGATGTAAATTGGAGAACTGGATCGGCAACAAAAAAAATCTAATGGCATATGCCCTTGGAACCTGTCTCTTCATCAGTAGAGAAGAATCATGATAGCCATTTTGCAGTGTTCTTGTATTAGAAATAATATACAGAGACAATCACCTAAGAATCAATACACCATAGATATCAGAATCAATACATCATAGATATCAGCCCATAGTGTGGTGCAGTTCATGAGCTTCATGACTTGTTTGGCTTGTGGCATAGCCACTGGATTGCCATAGCTATGTGCCCTCAGCAACTGTCACTCTTGTGGCAATTGTACTTCCCATCCTCCCCAGAGCAGTGCCTTGGGGGACCTTGCCCATGGTCTTGCACACATCTGAGCTTAAATACTAGAGGGAGGGAATTGAGCTCCTCCACAAGTATTGGTTCAATGTGTCTCTTCAAAGCCAATCTCCAGTTATTGTATTGGTGAGACTTGTGCCCCCATCAAACAGAGGAAGGACCTCTGTCCTCCTAACAGCAAATGAGACACAGAACACTCTTGAATGTTTAAAAAATCTTTAATAATGCCACAGCAAAATGGGCTCTGACCTCTCGTGTCAATATCACTTCCCTGAAGTTGGCTCCATTTTCTACTAATACCCCTAGTACCTGAAGCTTCCACCTTCAGTGAAAGGAGGCTACAACTCTGAAGCAAAAGACTTCACATTGAAACAATTCATGCCGTGGGCCAGTGTGGGAACGGAATGGAAGTGGACATTCCTTTCGGGACAGTTGGCCAATGGGTAGGAGGCAGAGTGACTCAGCATGGGAAGTAGGTTGTGGAGGAGTAGGGCAAAGGGTATCTCCTAAAAGACGGGAATCGGGAATGGGGATCAGGTCTGATGCAGCAGCATCCAGTTAGATAGGGGCAGCTGTAAGACCACCAGGAGTAGGTTGCAGGGGAACAGGGGCCTCTGCATTAGGGCTGCTGTCTCTGATGGCATAACACCTGCTTTGAGGGGTGTCCAGCTCCTTCAGAGAATCCAGAATCTGGACTTTAATCTCAGTTTTGGTAACGGGGTGGTGGGGGGCGGGAGAGTGTTGAGAACTGCATTCTTGCCATGGTGCCTTCACTTGTTTACCCAGTACAGTAGTGGGCTGTAAGTGAAGGTGGCAGCTCTCATCACTTCCACCCACTGTTGGGCACGCTTCTCCCGCCACATGTTCTTCTTCCAGTGCAGAAAGAGAATACAGCCACCAGTTATCACAGACCACAACCCCAGGAATCCAAAGTACAGTGAGACCCACACTGAGGCAGTAAAAGAAAGACAAACATCATTGCCGTGTGCATGTATGAATGCACAGATGGTGTGACTCTACTTTGTGTACAACCAGAGAAACAATAGCTGTACTCCATTTGTGTTCAATGAATCAAAATTAAATAAATTTAAAAAAGAAAGAAAGAAAAAAGAGGCAGGCTGACTGACAGCTCTAGCTTGGGACCTGAACTGTTTCTTATTCCCCTCCTTGATTTGTTCATTCATCCATTCCTTCCCTCCCTCTTCAACACTTGCCTCATCATTTTCTTATTCAGTCAAAGCTAGATTTACAGGGAGTCTAAGAGACCACTTTAGCTTTTTATAGACAAGGAACACTAGGTATGACCTGCCCATCAAACTGAGAAGCCTCACTTGACAAGGACACCAATGTATCTTCTGGTTGGGCAGAACATATCTCTGCCTTCTAGGAATCCTTAGTTTCCTAGAGAAGTCTATCTCTTTAACTATTTAGCACTCCATGCAGGCAGCCACCACCCCAACCGTGCAAAAATCTTTCCTGAAAGTTTGTCCCCACACTCAAAGGACTGGAGAGGTACTAACTGCCAGGAAGGCCCAGGTCCTCCATTTGGGAATCCATAAGGCCTATGGCTCTGCACAAAATGAACTCACCTGCTCATCTGTTCACCGATGGGAATCATTAGAAGGTCCACGTCCCATTGTTCCCTAAAGAAGTCACCAGGTTCTGAGCACTGGGAATTCCAGGGGTGGTGCTTGTGGAGTGGCTCTGAGTTGATGGAAGGAAGGGACTCCATCTGGTGGCATCTCATGAGCATAGTTGTCTTCCATCAAAGACTGGTCCACCACAGAATTGTCTGTTCCCAACTTCTTACGGTGAACTCACAGAACAGCCCCCAGGAAAGGGCCCTCACACTCTCAGAAGCTTATATTTATGGTTGTTAGGGAGCCATTTCTGGATACCTTTTCCAGTGGGGAGTGAAGTAGGGAGCACAGTGAACATTGTGCAGCCCTGCCCTCAAGAAGTTTCTGACCAAGTTGTTAGGGAAAAAACTGCTCAGGGGAACCAAGTGGTCAAAACCTCCTTCTCTGGCTCCTACAATCTTTTTGTTTCTTCAATGAGTGCTGGCAACTGTTTCCTGTGCTTCATCAGACCCTGTGGGAGCTCCCCCCATGTGGTCCTGCATCTCTTTCCTGCTTCATCTTCCCATCCTTCAAATACCTTTCCCTTCTGGTCATGCCAGATTCCCCAAAGACCCTGTTTATTCACCTCTGGAGTTTGACTCATACTGCTTCTTCACTCAGGAGTGCTTCTCCCCACATTTCCACCACTGAACACCTCCTTAGCCTCCCAGGTAGTCAACCCCCCTACTCTGAGGCAAATAGTCCTTTCAGTTGATTTCCCTGAACTACATCATCTCTAGTTTGAAGAGACTTGGAGAGTTGTACAATCCAACTTCCATCAGACGCTTGAGTGCTGAGGGCAGAACTTCCCTTCTCAGCAATCAACCCCTCAGGGTTGAGGCAGTTTGCTTCATTTATGACCAGTTAGAAAGCCATTTCCTAATCAAGCCTAGAACAACCTCCCAGTAAGTTGTACCACTGGTCCTGGCTTGACTCCTTAGCACCTTAGCATTGACTTACTACCATCTTTATCAGTAGCCAGAATGATCCATTTGAGAATAGATCATGTTACTCTGCAAAAACATACATTGATTTCCCTTCTCACTCAGATTTAAAACCACAATCTTTGACCAAGGCCTCCAAATTCCTAAACAATCTAACCAATCACTCCCATACATCCTTAATCTCATTTCTACTGCTGTCCCCCTCACTCATTCAGATAGATAACCTCCTTGCTGTTCTACAAGCAGGGTACACATGCTCCTGCTTCAGGGTGTTTGCACTTGCTGTTCCCCTTTTCTGGAAAGCTGTTCTCTCAGATGTCTATACTTTTCCTTTAGGTCTGTACTTGTGTTGTACCTGACGAAATAAGATCATCCAAGTTGATCATGTAAAGCCAAAAGAAGCCTTTATTTTTTAAGCTGGCCAGCCACGATTACGCCTAAAAGCGGCATTTCTAGGGCAAGTGAAGGGATTAGGGCGGGGCTATAGGAAAGGGAGGGATTAGGGTGGGGCTGACTCTCCTGATGGCACTGGAGAATCTTTTGGGGAAGTATAACACTTGAATGTCCCCTTACCTCCATCTCTCTTAGCCTGCTTTGTTTCTTCAGTATAGCATGTATCATGTATTTATTTATTGTCTGTCTCGACTGGCATGTAAGTACTTCGAGTTAATGTAAACAACAATCTAAGAATTTGAGATAGTGAAAACTGCTATGAAGATAATAAAGGAGGGTAAAATAGTAAGACAAAATAAGGTTAAAAAAAAAGGATGGGAAAGTTTATCAATAAAGGTTCCTATGAGGTGCTGACATGGGAACTGAGCCCTAGATGATGAGGAGGCAGCCAGTGCAGATCTATGCAGGGAGAACAAGTGCAGTGATTCTGAGCCAGGTACAGGCCAGCACACCTAGACTTCTTAATCCTCCATTGCTCCCAATACACAGCAAGGCAGATTTTCATGAGTATAGGTTTGATTGAGCAGAGTAGGAGGCTCTGTCCCTGCCTCAGGTGGGGTTTCAATCAGAAAAGACCAGGTAAGTTTTCCACACAATGCAAACCAATGACTGCCTTGACAGAGGGTCCACTCACGCTGGGAGCAGGTGAGACAGATGTGGATGTCACTGTCCCTTACCTCAGGAGATCACACGTAGTTCCAGAGGTGAAAAAGTGGCATCTGGGTTGAGGAAGAGGAAGAATGCATTCCAGGGACAAAAAAAAAAAAAAAAAAAAAAAAACCTTAATAAAAACTTGTCAAGGGAAATTCCTGGTAACTCTAGGAAGTAGTTCAATTTGGCTGGAGCTGCAATTAGATGTCAGGAAGCAGAGGGAAACACAACTTTGGAAGCAGCTGCCATAATGAAAAAGGTCAGCTCTTGTGTAGAACTTGGAGAAATCACTTAATATTACACCCTCAGCCTCCGCTTCCACATCTGTAAAATGAGGATATTGCCTGCCTCAAAGGATATGCATCCGATGAAGTTTACTGCACCTAGAAACCTCAGTAAAGAAAAGCAGCAGCTGTGAGGATGGTTGGTGAAAAACCATCCTCGCTGCAAACGAACTGCAAAAGAACTGACTTCTGCAGTTCTTTTGCTGCAAAAGAACTGACTGCTACGAGTTCCAAGTGAATTTTAAAAGGAGCAAGCTCCGTGAGGACCCTAAGGTCTCCTCCGGCTCTCCAGAGGAGGATTGGCGCGCAGAGACTGCTGGTCTCGAGAGGGAGGGCGTGAATCCCGGCCGGCTCCCGGGAGGAGGCGGGCCGTGGCGCACGCAGGGCGGCAAGAGCGCACGGGCAGGGGCAGGAGCTGCGATCCCCCTTCTATCCCCCTGGCCCCAATCCTTCACCCTCTTCCCGGCTTGGCCTTGCCTATCTCCAGAACCCGGAACCTAGGGCGCGCGGAACCACGGTGGCGTAGCGCGGGCGCCGCAGACCCGGAGGACGATGGAGGGGACGCGCGGGCCGGGGGCCGACACTCCAGAGGAGGAGACCGGGGCGGCCATGGCTGCAGTGGTGGCGGCGGCGGGTGGCGCGGGCCCAGCCGTCCTGCAGGTGGCCGGGCTCTACCGGGGCCTGTGCGCGGTGCGGAGCCGCGCCCTGAGCCTGGGGTTCGTTTCACCCGCACAGCTGCGCGTGTTCCCTGTGCGCCTCGGCTCGGGCAGGCCCTCTGGGGGCGCGGAGGGCAGTGGGGTCAGTGCCGAGCTCGAGGCCAACCCCTTCTACGACCGCTACCGGGACAAGATCCAGCAGCTGCGCAGGTGCGCCCCGGCCGGCTGGCGGGGGGCGGGGAGAGGGAAGGACTTGGCGGCCGCGGCCGGAGCTTCTGGGCCTTCCATCAGCCCCGCGTGGTGGGCACTAGTCCCCACTGTGCAGATAGTGTATCGAGGGTCAGGGAGACTAGACCCTTGCCCAGGATCACACAACTATTTAGTTTCTACAAAGCCCTGACGCTTTCCACAGTTGTCTTTTATGTTTTAGTTGACAGAACGCTAAGGAGGACTTTTTGACAGTCCTGTGAGTCGGGCAGTTGAGAGAGACCTGTCCTCATTGTAGAAATGAGAAAATGAAGCCTTCTAGAGAGGGACTTTCTTTGCTCAAGGTCACATATTGAGTCAGCTGAGGCCTGGCCCAAAGCTTGGGTTCTCGGGCTCCTAACTTAGGGCCCTAACTGCATGGGAAGGAGATTGTGGATGGGAGAAGTGCCACAAAGACCAGTGTTGTCACAGTTGTATCATTTGTCGAACCCTCTCTTTCTGATAAGGAAACTGATGGTTGGAATTTGACTGAATCCAGGCTTCCTAACACTACCCCTGAGCTTCCATAGGGAAGGACCTAGAGATTACAAGGGGTTTGGGAAGCCCGAGAGCATGGAAGAGTCTGAAGAGTTCAAAAGGGAGGAGCCAGCTGAAAGAGTCCAAAGGTCAAAAGGGGGCTCAGGAGAGACTTTGGCAGGGTAGTTTCCAACCCAGTCCATCTTGTTACTGGCAGCCAAGCCAGGGAGCTTGCCTGGATCCCAGGTGTCTGCATTTTGCCACCTGCCCACAAAAGAAATAGGAAAACAATGGAAAGAAGAATATTATGCAGTTTGATTAAACTGGGGAGAAGTAGCTAGATTGCTTTCCCACTGGTTCCACAGAAACAGTTACATTTCTAAAAACAAAAGCCTGGTGGTATACATGTAGTTTTAGCTAGGCTGTGCTTAGCCAGGGTATATGTCAGTCTTTTTTGGCCTCTGCCCTTAAGCATGAGGAAATTCAGGATTCTGAAAAGCAATGACCAGGAAGTTACTTTGAATTTCAAAGGGGGTCTGTTTGGATCTCACTGCTATTATCTTGATTTTTTTCACTTTTTGAAACAACAATGGAATAAACGAATGGAGTGCTTTTGCCCTCCATCATTTAGATATTTTCAAGTATTTGTCATTTCAGAAACTTTTCCCTGACCTGCATTCCGCTCTGGTTTTTTTCTCTTATCCCTTAACACACAAGCATCTGAAGAGTTGTCTACTCACATTCTGAAAGCCTAATAGCTCCCATTCATTCTTAACTCATGAACAAATAATGGTTTTGCTCTCCTTCCCTACCAGATCATTCCATCAACATGTACACATACTGATACTTCCTTAAGAGTAAGCTTTCCAAGGTGCCACATTGACTTTGCACCCTAATATCTGTTGTTCTCTTTAGCCTATCTATTACCAAAATTTCCTTTTGAGTACTGTGATTTAGCACACACATACACAATTGGAAGAGAGGAATGGGATGTTCCAGGTAAAGGGGAGACTAACATAATCAAAAGTACAGGGGTATGAAACCACCTCAGTTATTTGGGGGCTTTTTGAACAAATTTTCATGATAATACCTGTAGCACTCTTACGTACTTGTTCACATGTCTCTCTCTCTCACTAGATAGTAAGCTTCTTGAGGTAGGGACTCTGTCTTATTTATTTCTATATCCTTAAGGCCCAGCAAATCCTCTACTGCCCAGGATGCCACTCCTTCTCTCTATGGACTCACCATGACAAGCCCAGGTATCTGTGGCCATGCAGGATTGACAATCCTTCCAGAGGGAAGGAAGAAGATCTACGTATTTTCATGTTAGTGAATGGAGTGGTATTTGATGTCACCTCCGGAAAGGAATTTAATGGAAGAAGGGCTCCCTATAATGCCATAACTGGGGAGGTCACCAGAGGGGTAGCCAAGATGTCCCTGGTTCCTATAGATCTCACCCCTGACACTGCAGTCCTCACAATCAAGGAGCTGGAGAGTACCTGGATAATGTCTTTGTCAAATATCCTATTGTCAGCCCCACGGTCTGAAGAATTAACAAGGATGGCAGCCCTAACCTAGACTTCAAACCTGAAGATGAGCCCCATTTTAACATAAAAGACAATTTCTCATGTTCCATCTGCAGGTTCTTTGGAAAATAGGTCAGGGAAAACCTCAGATGTTAAATCTTCTGCAAAGTAGAATAGTTGAGGTCTTTGAGTTACCCAGATCTGAATAAAACTGATGTTTAACCTGAGGGAGGTAGATATCAAAGAACTAAATATATTCAAGTAAAAGCTTTGACACCTCATAGACAAGCTATAGGATTCCTGCCTGAAGAGATGACCCAGTAAAATGACCTCAACCTACACTTTCTATCCTGAGAATTCTTTGTCACTAGAGTGTCAATATATGAGGGACCAGTCACTGTATTGCCTAGGCAGTAGCCTGCAGGAGAAAAAAATGTTACACTGGTTCCTTAAGGATTAATAGTAGTCAAATGACTGGGTTTGTTTTTCTACTTTCTTGATTTTCAGGCCTGTGCCCAGTCCAGACAAATACTTCAGCCTCTCTGAATTCCTGTGTCCTTTCTCTGTTGAGGTGGAACACAGTGCTTTATTATTTCAAAATCCAGAACAACCCAGGTGGTTTATCGCTTGTTTTATCTTTGATCAGGTCTGACCCAGCTGCTTTTGAGTCTCGCCTGGAGAAGCGCAGTGAGTTTCGCAAGCAGCCAGTGGGGCACTCCCGACAAGGTGATTTTATCAAATGTGTGGAGAAGGTAAGACTTGCCCTCTTTATGTTGTTGGCTTACCAGTACCCCTCCCTATACCCCATAACCCCTACCCTTGAAGGGGGCTCTTTGATGGGTCAACTGGATGATCTGAACATAGCCTTTCTCTACTCAGTTTCATCCATGTATGTTTAACCTTCTCTTTCTGGGCAAGATATTATGGTCATGGTGGAGATGTAGAGGAATGAAAAGGATAGTCCCTGTTCCCAGCTGGTGCAGGCTAATGTGAAGGCAAGGTGTAAATAGCACTGGACTGTAGGAATCGGTAAAAATTTCTCAGGGAAGGTACAATCTGATCCAGGATAGGGAGAATCTGGGTATATTAAGTCAGCTTTTCATCTCTATGACAAAACACCTGAGAAAATCAACTTAAAGGAAAATATTTTTAATTTGACTCATGGTTTCAGAAATTTCAGACCATAGTCTGCTGGCTCCATTGCTTTGGGCACTTGCTTACTATGAGGCAGAACATCATGATGGAAGGATATAGGGGAGGAAATGGCATCTGAGAAGCAGAGAGAAAGGAGCTGTAAACAAGATATGGACCCCAAAAGCATATCCCCAAAGACCCACTCCCTTCAACTAGGTCTCACCTTCTGTAGTTTCCACCATTTTCCAATAATGCCATCTGATTATGAATCCATCAATGGATTGATCCATTGATAAGATCAGAACCCTCATGATCCAATCACTTGGATCCCACCTCTGGACATTACTGCATTGGGGACCATGCCTTCAATACATGAGCCTTTGGAAGATATTCCAGATCCAAACCATAACATTGGGGGATTTAAATTAAGCAGAGAGTAGAGAGTAGGACTTTGATATAGAACAGGGATCATCAAACATTTTCTGTAAAGGACCAGATAGTATGTATTTTTGGCTTGGGGGGCCATATGGTCTCTGTTGCAACTACTCGGTTCTGCTAGTATACTGCAAAAGTAGACAGTAAGTAAATGAATGAGTGTGTGGTTATGTTCCAGTAGAACTTTATTTATAGGACTGGAGATGTAGCTCAGTAGTATAGCACCTGCCTAACATGCACAAAACCTAGATTCAATCCCCAGTGTCCCCTACCCCATCAAAAAACAAAAATTTTTTACTAAAACAGGTGGCAAGTTGGATTTAGTTTGCTGATATCCAACTACTGCCCACCCACACTCGACTCCCACCCCTTGTTAAGAAACTCGGTTAAATAGAGGAAGAGCTTTGAAAGTAAAGTACTTTGCCTAATCAGCCCAGCAAGAGCTGTGCTCCCAAAGAATGCTCCTAGCCTTGGGCAGAGGGAAATGTTAAGACTAAAGAAATAGTTAGGCATTAACCTCCAAGGTGAGCATTTAGGCTTAAGAAGTGGAGATAGGACAACTTATTTTGTAAGAGGATGGGCTCTGGAGCCAGATGCCAGGAACTGAATCTTAGCTCTTATACCTACCCTCTGGGTGACTCAAGCAAATTATATAAGTTCAGCATGCCTCAGTTTGCTCCTCTGTGAAAAAGGAATAATAACAGTACCTTCCTTATAGAGTTGTGCTGAAGATTGATTGAGATATCATGCAAAACTTTTTAGCACAGTCCCTAGCACATAATAAGTACTTAATATGTAATCATATAAGAAGTATTTAGTATATATTAGCCATTGTTATCCTTAAACAGGAAACAAAGCTAGCTGGAAAGTATATGGAAAGCTGTGTGTAGAAAAATTAATCTAATACAGTATTTTTCAAACTTTTTGGCCATTACCTATGTAAGAAATATATTTTATATTGCAACTTTTTACATATATATAACAAAAAATGACTTGCAATTCAAGTCATTTAAAAACTCTGATGACAATCCATTGAATTGATTTTACAGCAATTCAAATTTACAATTTGAACAATACTAATTTAGGGTGGTACACAGAACAAATTAGGAGGGACTGGAACCAGGGAAAATATGCAGTAATCCAGGTATTGGTTTTGGAGACTCTGAAATAAGTGGTAACAGTGGAAAATTGGGATTCTACATGGTGTTGTAAAGTCAAATTAGAGATGTTAATTTTACTTGGAAATTAACTTTCTTTGTCTTAGGTATCCTAGATTTTAAGAGTATCCACTCAGTAACTAGTTGAGTTGATTAGAACACAATAAATAGTCACAAACTAATCACAAAGTTGGGGAGCAAATTCAACCTCCTATGATGAACTTCTTGTGAAGTTTACAGCTTCATGTGAACAAATTCATCCCTACTATAAATATCTTAATTTCCTATCACAAAAGTTTATAGTAGCAAAGTTACCAGTCAGTAGCTCTTGGAAATATTACTGTGTTACACACTTTCGGTATTACATGAGGAAGCTCTTTTTTGTAAGCACACTTGGAAATTAACTATATAATGATAAAATACAGAATAAGTACCTAATTTTAATTATAGCAACTGTTAGGTAAATATTCATTACTGTATATCTTCCTTATCTAGCTAGACAGAGGAAGTCTTATGGTAACCATCCGGTCAATTAGTGTGACAACAAAAACATTCTCCCCACAAACTCAAAGTATCCATAGCAGGGAAAGTAAAGCATCCATTTAAATTTTTTATTAAGTGCATTTGAGACTTTTGGCATATAGTTTCAGCTGTTTTAATTATTTCATCATTTCTGAGGCCCACTGTTCCCCACATTTTAATGTTTACTAAATTAAAATCAATGTGATATTAAAATATCGCAGTATTGTTTAATCACTACATTAATTGTTTTCTGATACATAAAGTAATGGTGAATCTGAAGATCAGTGGTGTCTTTGATTTGACAAAATGTGATAAGCTTTTATTTGAAGCTTAAATTTTTTTCCTATAAGTGAAAATGGAAACAATGGATTTGAGGGGTATTTCAGAAAAAGAATACATAGGATTTGTGATTGAAAGATGAAGGTAGCTGTGTAAATGGATGTTTTGTTTGTTTTGTTTTCATGGTGTAACTGGGAAAGAGTAATAAGAAGATGAAATCAATTCCCTCCTTTTTAGTAGGCTTACATAAGAAGAAACAGCTACTTTAGGATGCCACCATTAGATAAGGCTATGACCAAAAGACAAGACTATATCTTGTGTAACAGGTTATTCTGCACCAGGTTTTTTGGGTTTTTAAAATATTTTTAGTTATAGGTGGACACAATACCTTTATTTTATTTATTTATTTATTTGTATGTGGTGCTGAGGATTGAACCCAGCGCCCCACAGGTGCTAGGCAAGTGCTCTACTACTGAACCATAGTCTTAGCCCCTGCACCAGATTGTTATCTCAGTTGAGGGTCCAGGTTCTATGGACATAATTTATGAAAGGTTTGGATTCATTAAATCATAGAGAAAAAGTATTTTTTTTTAACTTCAGAATCCCACATATCTTTTTCATTTATTTATTTATTTATTTATTTTTTAATTTATTTTTTTTTATTTGCTTATTGATTCATTGAGCACAAATGGAGTACAGCTATTGTTTCTCTGGTTGTACACAAAGTAGAGTCACACAATCTGTGCATTCATACATGTACACAGGGCAATGATGTCTGTCACACATTCTGTTAATATTCTTACCCCCCACCCTGACCCCACCCCTCCCTTCCCTCTATGCTATCTATCCTTCCTCCATGCTTGCCACCCTTCCCCCCCCCCCCCCCCGCATTATGCATCATCATTCATTTATCAGAGAGACCATTCGGCCTTTGGATTTTTGGGATAGAATCCCACATATCTTTGAAAGGCATAGTCTTAAACTTAGAGACTAAGTAGAAAATTCAGAACTATCAGTCATCCACCAGCCATTTTTGTAATCAGAAACAACTTGAGGTGCTAGGGTTGTACTCATTGGTAGAGCACTTGCCTAGCATGTGTGAGGCACTGAGTTCATTTCCCAGCACCACATATAAAAAAATAAAATAAAGGTCCATTGACAACTAAAATATATTAAAAAAAAAAAAAAAACCCACTAACTTTAGCCTGGGGTTGTAGCTCAGTGATATAGTACTTGAGGCACTGGGTTCAATCCTCAGCACCACCTAAAAATAAGTAAATAAAATAAAAGTTTATATATACATACTAATCGCATATACCTACAACTAAAAAAAAAAATCATTAAAAAAAAAACTCAAACTAGGATTTATAGTCTGTAACTTCTATCAGATATAATAAACCAGGAAATAAAATAATCATTTTTAGTTGTTTTTTGCCTTTTTGAAAAGGAGTCTAATTTGATGGAAAGACTATTGAGACTGAGTATTCAACTTGCTTTTCATGTATGAGGTTCAATCGCTAGTACTAGGGAAAAAAAAAAAAAAAAAAGACAGTACTTAGAAAGACTCTAGTCCACTAAGAACACCTGTCATCAGCAGTGATGTCAGAAATGAGAAGCAGTCTTTAAAAAAATATCTTATATTTCTCACCTCCTCTGCAGTTCAGTGTGACATAGGTGAAAGGACCCAGCACAAGGAAACCCAAGCAGACCTAGTTCTTCAAAGGAATCCCTCATATTCATAGTGGCAGGTATAGAATGAACTCTCGGTACTAGCAGATAATGTTTGCTAACAAATCCTTTCTCATCTCTGCATCTCAGAATCTTAGGGACAAGTTCTTTCATAAACAATAACTCCTAGAATAATGTGTGCAGTTGTTATAAAGAGTGGAAAGAAGTGGGTGCAAAATCATTTAATGAGTTTGTGCACCTCAGCTAGATTGGTTTTTTTCTTTTTCCTATAAATAAAGCATAAATTGATATCCTATCCCATCATGTATTTCAGACAGATGCCTTGGGGAAACAGTCTATGAGTAGAGGATTCACTAAGGACAAGGTAGGTTTCTAATTAAATATAGAGATCCAAATCAGAAGTTGTAGGAGACATTTATAACAAGAAGCTGAAAATTTGAACATACTGTGATTCAGTGATTTTGTGTAAGATGATTTTTTTCAACCAGAGATGAGAAATATTTCTGTGAATTTTTGTGTCCTTGACATGACCCCTTGTTTAAGTATGGGTTCTGGGGGATGCTGGAGAAATTTGAAGGAAACATAGTAACATCCTTCCTTTCTCTTGGAAGTAGTTTTAAAAGTCCAATAAAAACATATTTAGTCTGTCAGTTAATTTGCACGTAAGGAAACATCTCTGGTAAAATAGCAATTACATTCAAAATAACCACCACCTTTCTCCTTTCAGCAGCTGCTAAGTGCTGTAGGACTCATTGGTGAGGGTGAAGCATGAACATGGTAACCTAATAGATACTCCCTAGGAATGGAACTTTGAAAGGCTGTATGAGTTCGGATTCACTGTCTCTGAGCATTTAGGTTTCCATATGCTTTTTCTATACATATTGAAGATCTGTTTCTATGTGCTGACGTGTAGTTTACTGTAAGGCTTGGAGACAGAATCAAGCTGTGGGAGGGGTGTTTGTTGTTATTGTTTTAATTGTAGGTGTTAATGCTTTTTATTTTCTCTTTCAAGACTCTCAGTTCAATCTTTAACATTGAGATGGTGAAAGACAAAACTGCAGAAGAAATAAAACAGGTAACAAATGAAAATGAATTGGTATACTCCATGAAAATGTGTTCTGTGAACCAAATCTGAGAGTAGAAAGAGCATACATTTTCTGACACCTCTTTCTAGTCAAAATGAGAAAGTAGTCATATGAGGCAAAAGTGATGAATTACATGAACAGTGGCATAAGCAAACTTGTCTTTCTTGGTGTCACTTTCACATACCTGACCAACTTATAATTCCCCTTTTTCATTCTCATTGCCTGCATCTGATTTAAAACCATCAATACCCTAAACCTGGATTACTATGTTATCTTTCCAATAGGTTTCCTGCTCCCATTTCTCCCCCTTTACATATCATATCCTCACCAGCTGAGTCCTCTTAAAGTTCTGCTTACCTTAGAGGGAAGCATAGCATACTGGTTAAAACATAGACTCTAGAACCAAGCTGCCAGTTTTAAGTCCTAGCTTTACACTTTCTAGTTGTCTGACATTGACAAGTTAGTTAACTTTTTGAGTCCCCACTGCAAAGTGGAGATAACAACAGTACATACTTCAAAGAGTTATATGAGAATTAAACCAGTTAACATTTGGTAAAGCACTTAGAACAATGCCTGGCACAGAGTAAAGCTATAGTTATGTTCTTAAATGAATAAAAATAAATATTATGTTGGGAACCTGCTTGTAAATGTTAAGTAACATCTTTTTTTTTTTTTTTGGCATTCATAATCCATTATTCCAGAACCTTCTCTTTTTTCTAATATTTTTTTAGTTGTCAATGGATCTTTTCTTTTCTTTCTTTCTTTCTTTCTTTCTTTTTCTTTATCTATTTATTTATATGCGGTACTGAGGATCGAACCCAGGGCCTCACACATGCCAGACAAGTGCTCTGCCACTGAGCCACATCTCTATCCCTTATTCCAGAATCTTCTGCAGGAAGCTTCCTGAATTCCTTCCTTCAAAGTGCTCATCATCTATCCTTCCTATTTGGTCATTACGTATGCCTTGATTTTCATTGCCAGTTACCTTCTCATGACTGATTCTTCATAAGTAGACTACAAGAAGCTATTTTTTGACATAAAAGTAGCATACTCTGTCAGGTATTGTGCCTAGTGCTTCATATGCATTATTTTATTAAATTCTCATGACCACTCTGTGATGGAGGTATTGTTATTCTCAATTTATAGTTGAGGGAGCTGGAATTCAAAACTAAGTTTATTTGACTTTGCATCATATTCATTTAGAGTTGACGTGTTTCCTTTGGATACTGTATCATTTATTTTAGCAAGCATTTATGAATGCCTATTAAATGTCAGGTTCTATGCCAGACAAAATTTCCTATCCTCAATAATTTTAGTGGAAGGACAAACACAAAAACAAATAAAATCACCACAGGGTTCTAGTTTCTGTTAATAGAGGCTTATGCAATATCTCAGGGAAACCTCAGGCTGTGCCTTTGGGAAGGAGTGCCAGTGGAACATGGGCACCACACCTGTCACTTCAGAGGGAGAGAACGGGTCTAGGAGGCCTGATCATAGAGGTATCATTTAGACTTATAAATATAGATACAAATTTGTGTTCATTTAAATAATTTTTGAGTAGTGAAGGTCAACCAAGTTAGGAAGTATCTATTAGTCTCATAAACTTCAGTGTTGATTCATAAACTTTGCTAATATCATAAATTAAATTGAAATGGTCAGAATATGCTGTCCTTAAAATAAGAAGACAACGTTTTGTCATGCTTTAAAAAAAAAAAAAAAGAGACAAAGCAACCTTAGGCTGCATTACTTGAATGTTTTGCTTAGGTTCTAGGAGATAGTGGGTCCTATTGTACTCTATATTTTGCTTAGTAGGATCACACTTTGATTAGTATCTTCAGTTGGGACTTCTGTGTGTATTTGTGTGTATGGTGCCAGGGATCCAACCCAGGGCTTTACACATGCTAGATGAGTACTCTACCACCGAACCATCATCCTGGGGCCTTATATTTTGGTGGGAATGTTCACAAAGCAGAGCAATTCTAGGGGAGGATGACCCGTTTTCAACACCTGCTCACTCAGAGGTCACCTTGGTCATGATGCCTTTCCCAACTTCTATGCCCTTGTTAACGTTGTCATTCTGTGTGGAATGTGTCTGTTACCTCCTCCTGCCTTGTTTCATCTGATTGCAATGATCAAGGGAAACTACATGGAAGAAGAGGTATATAGGTTCAGCTTCAAAGAACAGGAAAGATTTGGGGAGTCAGAGATAGAAAGGAAGGCTTTCCAGTCAAAGCCTAAAACATAAAAAGATATGGAAGACAATAAAAATAATAGTAGTAAAAAATATGAACACAGTATGTAATATGCTAAGGGATTTAAAAAAAAGACAGTATTGCATATGTACTATGTCTATTTACTTTAACAGAAAAAACATTCTTAAGACATACTAGAAATGGATGTATCAAAAATAATAACAGTGATTCTTTTCCAGTAGTAAGACTATGGGCATATTTTTCTTTTCCCTATTTTCTAATTTTGTGATTTTATTATATAAATTTTTTTCTATTTAAAAAAAATTTTTTTTTTTTTTAGTTTTAGTTGGACACAGTACCTTTATTTATTTATTTTCTGTAGTGCTGAGGATTAAACCCAGTGCCTCACATGTGCTAGGCAAGCACTCTACAACTGAGCTGCAACCCCAACCCCTCATTATATAAATTTTTATTCCATACACTTTGGTATTTGCATCATGAGTATCAACTGTGCTCTCTTTGTTCTTTGATACCAGGCAGAGGTAGGACTTCTATCTGATATATACCATAGTCACTAGCAGAGTCTATCTCTTATATGAAAGAATTTCAGGAAGCAGGATATCAAAACCTGCCTATAACATGGCAATAATAGCTAATAAAGGCTAGCATTACTTTTAGTGTTTACTTTGTGCCAAGCACAAACCTGTATTAGTTCAGCTAGTCTTCACAACAATCCTGTGAGGTTGATATTATTTCTATTTTATTGATGTTATTTAGTGAGTTTCAGTGATTTGCCCAAGGTAGCATAGCTAGTAAATGATTGGAGCTGAGATCTGTGTTCATGTCCTCCTGACTCCAGAACTCTGAATGTTCTGGCTGTCAGTGACAGGCTCACAGTTGACTGAGGAGATGAGGGTTTGGGGTAGAAAGAAGGAAGAGAGTAAAAAAAAAGAGAGAGGATCTCACACACAAGACACATCTTGAAAGTGGTGATTACAAAGGTCATAGAATCTATTTCTCTGACAGAATTTGTTAGTAAGAGTTAGAATTTAATCCTTTAGAAGAGTGTGTGGCATTAAATCTTCTTTGTAATTATATATTAGTTATAAAAACACTACAGTGGGTTTTTCTTCTTTGCTGTCAAATAGCATATTATTTTGAGCAATGAAAGTTATCACCATTTCTTGGCATAGGTTGAAAAGATTACCCACATTGTCACAAATTCACCCCCTTTTTTTCTACACAGATTTGGCAGCAATATTTTGCAGCAAAAGATACAGTCTATGCAGTTATTCCTGTAAGTATTTTGGACGGGAAATGAAAGTGTTACAGCATGAAGGTCATTGCTGTAACCTTAGCAGGCAGTTGCCTTTACTTTTCTTGTGTTTATGGCCTCTTGAGAACTTGGATTTTACAGCTCTGAGGGGTTTTATTATGCCCTAAGCACCAAAGATTGGAAGCTCCATATGGTATATTTATGGCTATTGTTTTCCCTCTTTCTGGTTTAGAAATGTCTCTGAGTTAAGTCTCTGACAAGGGAGCATGGTATAAGTTCATGTTGCTGAGTAATTTCCAGATGTCTTTTATTTCTTTTTGATGTTTTCAACCAAGCTGTTGGAATTTAAGACATGGCCTCTAGTATAGCTTTCTTCACTTCTTGTCTATAAATAGCATATACACAAACTGACTTGGAGCCTCCTCCTAGTCTTTCTCTGGCATTTCCCCTTAGCAAGTAGCATTTTCTTGGTTTTTTCCCTTCTTGAAATTGCTATCTTAGAGATGGTCACTGGCATGACCATTAAGGTCTGTGACTGGAAAAGGATGTGTTGGCTTCTCTGGTTTAATGCCCTTCTGCTGACAGGAAAACATTTGAAATACTGGGTTATCAGCTAGTTCTTCAGTTGTTCTTTTTCTTCCCTGAAGAGGAAGTTGTGTAGATTAAGCTTCATTTTATCAAGCATAAAAAAATATACTGTGCTTATGTGAATAAGTCTAAGAATAAGGAGGAAAACATAGGTAGAGGGGTAAAGCCAGGCCTTTTGGGTTTTATGTATGAGGGTATTACTGTCAGTTTTTTGTTTCTTTTTTTTAGCCTCATACATGTGTAGCTATGCTCTTCATGAGTTCAACTTTCAAAACAATCTTCACTTTTCATTATATTTTAGATCTCTTATACCAACTCATTATTTGAACAAATCTTCTCAGCTCTCCCTTGAACTGACTTGGTGAGTTCCCTGGAGAGTTTGAAGCATTATCTTTACTCATAATTCTGACAATGAACAGCAAAGCATACATTTGACTTCTCTTGTCTTTCTGTTACAAAAGTGATTTGTAAAATTATGTAAATTTGTAAACAAAGATTGTTTTAGTTGTATAGTTCTAGAATCCAGTTGGGTGAATTTAATTGTGATTGTGGTCTTTTGTGTTTCCTTGTTTGTGTACTAATTTACTCTTTTCTAACTTACAGAAAGAGAAGTTTGATTTGATCTGGAACCGGGCTCAGTCCTGTCCAACAGTAAGTTTTTGGTGACCATGTAAGGATTGCTTAGCCAATTGCTTGCTTACTGCCAAAAAAGGTGTTTTCCAGTCCATCCCATACTTTTCCATACTCTAACTTGCTATAGTGTACTGTTTATTTAACAAAGATGCCCACATGTTAATTGTACTGATAAGCGATATTTGTCGCTTACAGAATCATGTGGGTTTGACCCAGTAAACCTTGGGCTATTTAGCTCTCTACCACATTTCGGGCCTTTCTGATGCGGGTCTTAATCTATTAGGGTAAGTGCATATTAATTAGGTACCTGAGACCTTAATTTGTGCATCCTTTCTCAAGTTCCTAATTTACTGGCAGTTTTCTTTATAGTTTTGGCCCTGCTATCCTGGTAATATGTGCCTAAAATAAATTATGAGGTTGTTGCTGGAGTAATGAGCTGTTACAAGGTTCCAGGGAAAGAGAATGGGTAGCTGACTTGACAACTAAGTTGGTATTGGTAATAATTTCTAGGATTTTCAAAATTTTTTTGCAAACATTGTTGACAGAAAATAAAGAATATCTAAGTAAAAGGAGAGATATATCATATTCTTGGGTTGGATGACTCAGTATTGTTAAGATGTAAGTTTTCCCCAGATTGATCTCTAAGTTAAATACAATTCTAGTCAGAATCTCAATAGACTTTGATATAGTAATGAAAACAGTTTGGAGCTGGGCACAGTGGCACATGCCTGTAATCCCAGTGACTCAGGAGGCTGAGGCAAGATGATTACAAGTTTTAGACTAGCCTTTACAACTTAGTAAGGCCCTAAGCAATTTAGCAAGACCCTGTCTCAAAATAAAATAAAAAGGGCTGGGGATGTATCAAAAAAATAAAATAGCTGGGCGTGGTGGTGCACACCTGTAATCCCAGCACTTAGGAGGCTGAGGCAGGAGGATCACAAGTTCAAAGCCAGGCTCAGCAACTTAGCAAGGCCCTAAGCAACTCAGTGAGACCCTGTCTCTAAATAAAATACAAAATAGGGCTGGGGATGTGGCTCAGTGGTGGAGTGCCCTGGGTTCAATCCCCAGTACCAAAAATAAAAATAAAGTAAATAAAATAAAATAAAATGTGGTAAAAATAAAATAAAATAAAATAAAATGATGGTATTGGCATAAAAATAGGCATAGAAATCAATGGAACAGGATAGAGAATCCAGAAATAGACCAACCTATCTCTGGTTAGTTGTTTTTCAGCAGATGCCAGAATAATTAAATAAGGAATAATGGTTTCAAAAAAGGTGTTAAAACAATTTGATAGCTATGTGCAAAAAAAAGAACCTCTACTCTTATCTCACACTATACAAAATTTAATTCAAAATAGGTCATAGACATAAATAGAACTAATAGAAGAAAATTAAAAGAGGAAATCTTAGGTTTAGTTGGGCAAAGATAAGTATACCATGAAAAGCACAAACTACAAAAGAAAAGAAATCATTAAAATTAGTTTTTATCGAAAGTAAAACATTTTACTTGTATAATTATGTTCTTAACAGCACTAATCAAAATAGCCAAAAGGTGGAAGCAACCCAAGTTATATTAAAAACTCTTAAAACAATAATAAAGAGGACAGACAATGCAATTAAAAAATGGGCAAGACATTTGAATAGATGGTTCACCTAAGAAGTGAAATGACAGATAAGCAGCTGAAAAGATGCTTGAGATCATTAATCATGAGTATGCAAATTAAAACCACGAGATACCACTAGAATGATTGAAATTAAAAAGATTGATGATACCAAGTATCGGAGAAGATATGGTATAACTGGAACTTTCATATACTGCTATTAATTGTATAAAATAGTACAACCATGTTAGAAAATAGTTTCTTTAAGTTTAAGCCCATCCCTACCATATTAACTAGACATTCTACTTGCAGATATTATTCCAAGAGAACTAAAAGCAATCATACAGTGACCTGTGCATGAATGGTCAAACAGCTTTTTCATAATAACCAAATAGTAGAAATAATCCAACTGTGTATCACAGATCATAGAAATTATGAGAAAAGAGAGAGAAAGAACATACACCTGTACCTATACATACACAATAGAGTAATCTATAGCAATGAAAAGGAATGAACTATTACTACATGCAACAGCATGAATAGATCACAAAACAATAACACTGTGTGAAAGAAGCCAATCTTCCCCAAAAAAGGACATATTCTCTGCTTCCATTTATACAAAATTTCTGTAAAATATAGACTGACCTATAGTCACGGAGAGCAAATCAGTGGTTGCCTATGGACAGTGGGGGACAGGGAGGTGTGAATTACAAAAGGATACAGGAAAACTCTTAGAGATTGCAGATATGTTCATTATGTTGATTAGAGTAATGGTTTCACAGTATACAAGTGGCAGAACTCATCAAATTTTAATATAAATATTACATTTATAATATGTACTTCAAATATATGCAATTTATTATACTTCAATCATGCCTAAATAAAACTTTTTAAACTTTTCTCCCCTAGTAAAGAATATCAAATACCCACCACAGTTATCTCATCTAATAGTAATGAATCAGAGCCTGAGTAGTTGCCAATGAGAAGACAACTCTGTGACTAATATCTGTTGGACTTTATTTTGTTCTGGCACCATTCTCTACTGCTCATCTTTAATTCTAAGCATCCTGAGCATAAAACTAATAATTTCTTGGTATTTAATCCAAAGTCATGTGCCAGTATCATTAAATGATTATAGCAATTGGAACAAAAGTTATTTCAATACCATTAGTAAACTTAGAAATTTAAAGACCCAAATGTTCATCCAGAGAAAAATAGATAAGTAGTGAGAATTTTTTGTAGTAGAATTACATACAATAGTGAAAAATTAAAGGATTATATTTATCAACATGTATAAGTCTCAGAAGCCCAATGCAAATTCAGGAAAGCAAGTTACAAGAGGATTTATATAGTTTGATAAGATTTGAGTTTTTGAACACTCAAATAGTATATTTTGCTTATAGATTTACACACATAGATTAAAAGTATAAAAACACAGAAGGGAATGAGAGATGCCAAATTCAGGACAATGTTAATTCTAGAATAGATTGGAATGGCATGCAGAGGAATCTTCAAATTATAACTCTAATGCTTTATTTCTTTTCTTTTTTTTTTTTTCTAGTTATAGATGGACACAATACCTTCATTTTATTTATTTTATGTGGTGCTGAGGATCAAACCCAGTGCCTCATATGTGCTGCATAAGCACTCTACCACTGAGCTACAACCCCAGCCCTGCTTTATTTCTTAAGTGGGTCAAAAAATGTTTTTATTTTCATATATGAATTTCATCATTTTCAAATGTTTTAGAAACCAAGTATTTAAAAAATGGAGTGATTGATGCAGGTGGATGAACATAGAGCAATGACTTCATTTATTTGTCTCCTTGTGTATTTTTTTCCCCACAGTTTCTGTGTGCACTACCAAGAAGGGAAGGTTATGAGTTCTTTGTAGGACAATGGACAGGTACTGAACTCCACTTCACTGCACTTATAAATATTCAGGTAGGTGTTTTGTGCCCTACCAAGCACAAGGGTAGAAGAAAGGCCTACTTGTTCGTGGGACTAGGAGCTCTTTCTAAGGTTTGGGGTACAGAATATATACTAACTCCTGGCATTACTTGGTACAGCACTGCTGAATTGTCATACTTTGAAAGTTGGACTATTTTTCTAGGCCCCACTCAATGCCAAGAAATTAGAGAAAAGACCTCAAAATACTTTCTTTTACTATATCTGGTTCTCTTTTATCTCTTTCCCAGACCTCAATAACTCTTACTGCATGTGCCCCACTTAACAAATATGGCTATTAGGATGTTATCTTTTCAACTCAAGCTATAAGTCCATTGAGGAAGGTTCTCTATCTTTTGTGTGTTTTATTAACCAAATCAGCCCCTTCTGAGGTACAAGATTAATAGTTTCCATTTAATGAATGTTATTTTGTTTGCTTCCTTTTTTGTTTAAATCTAATGTTTAGGTTAACATTAGATTTAAAAAGATTAACCTAAACATTAGATTTAAAAAGATTCAAAACATTTGAAACTTTTAAAACTAAAGTCAATATTTTGCTGAGCATGTAGCTCACAGCTGCTTCTTCATGAAATTTTGATGTCCTCATTCTTTTTCCCTCCTCCCCTCCCCAACCAGATTGTATTTTAAAACTGTTCATTACAAATCTGGCCTATGTCTCCAGCTCTTGCTGCAACTTAAAAAGAGCTCAGTCTTCAGAGCTAGCCAAGGGGAGTAGATTTTTAGCTATGAAATGAACTAGTCCATAAAAGTAGCAATTACACAGTGACATTGCTTTCTTTAGAACTTGATTTGGTAACTGCTTGTGCCATTTTGTTTTTAAATGTATAGTTGCAATGAAGGATTCACTGCCTTCTTATAAACATTTTCTGGGAAAAAAGCCAAACCTTTTCCAATTGAAGACACAAATAACACTATGCAAACTGTCAGTTTCACTGTGCCTTTGCAGGTCTGACTTTGCCCCACATACCAATCCTCCAACTCACTTACCACCCAAGGGGCTTTTAAGAGCCAGAGTTTTCTCCAAACTCTCCATTGCTTTGAAATTGCAGTTTGTTGTGGTGGCACCTTATTGAGCCTTAAGCATTCCTCTTGCAGACCCGAGGGGACACTGCAGCCAGCCAACTGATTTTATATCACTACCCTGAACTTAAGGAAGAAAAGGGCATAGTGCTGATGACAGCAGAAATGGATTCCACTTTTCTGGTAAGAATCAACATTTACCTCTTTGAATTTACCTACTGGTTCTGAAGGTGTTACTCTTCTGTTAAAGTTCATGAGAGATAAAATTCTAGAGATCAACTTGTGCTTTGTTTTTTATTTGCAAAGTTGATAATAATTTGATCTTGCTCACACTTTTGCTAGTTGAAGTTAGAACACATCCTCAATCACTTTTCCCAATTCTGAAATCCACAGCCTCTGATCTTTTTGTTGTTGTTGTTGTTGTTTGTTTTTTGTTTTTGATACCAGGGATTGAACTCAGGGGCACTCAACCTTAACCTCTGGGTCACATTCCAAGCCCTATTTTGTATATTATTTAGAGACAGGGTCTCACTGAGTTGCTTAGTGCCTCACCATTGCTGAGGCTGACTTTGAACTCACAATCCTCTTGCCTCTGCCTCCTGAGCTGCTGGGATTACAGGCATGTGCCATTGCATCCAGCTCTGATAATTTTTTAATACTCATTTCGTCACAAACCTTACTTGGCCTTCCCAGCAGCTCAGGAGGCTGAGGCAAGAGGATTGCAAATTTAAAGCCAGTCTCAGCAACTTAGTGAGACCCTAAGCAACTCAACGAGACCCTCTCTCTAAATAAAATATATAAAAGGGCTGGGGATGTGGCTTGGTGGTTAAGCCCCCCTTGGTTCAATCCCTGGTACCAAAATAAACAAACAAACCAACCTTAACTTGGCTTAAATTTATTTGGGAGGTAATGTTCACTTAAACTGAGATGAGGCCATTTATAGTTTGTATTAGTCCCACTTGACATAGAATATAACACATTTTATTAGGGAAATACTAAGTGTATTTTTATGGGGAGTTTTTGTAATACATAATTATACATTATCTATACCTATTACCTTTTTAAAATAATTCTGAATCCAAGACACATCTGACCCTAAGGATTTCAGGTAAGAATTTGTGGACAAATAAATGGCTTCTTAAATGTAAGAGCTCAGTCTAGAATAGTTCTCTCTTTATCTTTTTCCACACTGTTCACATATGTAACCTTCATTATACATGTGATTTCCTTTCCTTCTTTTTCCTTTTCCACTTGGGAATCATTAGGATAGAGCACTGATCACATATATGCCCACAGCTGATAATGTCCATTGTGTTCTTCCTGCACAGATACAAGGATCAGCTTTCTGATTACTATACAACTTTTTTGTGTAGTTCTTGATTATTTCAATCTCATTATCTGACAGAGGTAGTTCAGGATGTCCTCAATATAGTGACACTTTAGAGCCTCTTTACCCTGAGATTTTTCAGTATATCACTCACTTATTTTCTCTCTCTCTTTCAGCAAATGCATAGTGGGAAGGACAGTGTTATTCAGTTAATATCTCACGGTAGCAGTAGGCCCCAGGCCTAGGACATGATGGAGACTCGAATTCTCTGTTATTCATAAAACTGTCCAGTTCCATTTTTCCCATTCTTCTTTCCTCTTAAATCTTCTACCCATCATATGCAATTGGAAATCATCTAAAATCCTTTCTAGAAATGCAGATTTGCCATTAACTGAGATAGACAAGATTTCAGAAGGAATAGATTTGGAAGGAAAATCAGGAGCTTACTTATAGACATATTGAATCTGAGATACCTATCAGATCTCCAAGTAGTAGGTAGTTAGATATATGAGCCTGGTGTTCAGGGGAGAGGTTCAGGCCACAGATACAAATATAGGATTGCCAGCACACAGATTGTATTTAAAGCCACAAGACTGAATGAAATCACCAAGGAAATAAGTGAAGATAGAGAAGAGGTTTAACAACTTGAGTCCTGGAGAGATGAAGAAGCATCAGCAAAGAAGATTAAGAAAGTACAGTTGTGAGGCAGAAGGAAAATTAAGATGGTAGAATGCTCTAAAAGCTAAGAGAAAATGTTTCAAGCTACAGGGATTACTCAAGTGGCCAAATCTCACTTGCTTATGGGACAAATGAGATGAGGACTGAGAATTTACTAGATTTAACAAGTATGTAGGTTTTGGGAAACATTTATGGAGCAGTTTCAAAGGAATGGTATGATAATACAATCATAATTGAGGTAGATTTAAGAGAGGATGGAAAGAGAAATTAGGAAGAGTAAACACTAACAGCTCTTAAGGGAAGGAGAGCCGAGCACTGGCTGGAGGAAGAGAAGGGAGGATGTCTTTTGTTCTGAATACAGGATAAATAACACTTATATGTTAATGGGAAAGCTCCAGTAGAGAGGAAAATATTGATAATACAAGAGAAGGAGAGAAAGAGTGACATTGAGTGGGCAAGTCTGAAAATGAGGGTTGGATTTCTTGCCAGGAGCATATTAATAGAAGTCAGAGTATAAGGACACAGAGCTAAATGAATAGAGGTAGTAGTATCTTACAGAAGTGCTTGCCCCATTGCTCAGTGAAAAGAAAGGCCATCACTGAGAGTAAGCATGGAAAAATAGATATTAGACATTTGAGTCAAAAAGAGAAAGTATGAAATTGTCTAGGATGGACCAGCAAGGTACAGACTGTGGAGTATCTCCAACCCACTGCCTGTTTTCATAAGGCCCATGAGTTAAGAATGTTTTCTACCTCTTTAAATGGTTAGGTCAAAAAAAGAGAGAGAAATTTCATTACATGTGAAAAGTTATGAAATTCAAATGTTAATATCTATAAATAAAAGTTTCATTAAAACATAGCCATGCACATTCATTTACATGTTATCTATGGCTGCTTTTGTTCTACAGCAGAGTTGAGTAGTTACAGATTGTATGACCTACAGAGCCTAAAATATTTACTATTCATGGAAGTGTTTGCCTGCCCATGGTATGACAGCATACCAGGAAGAGAGAATTTTTGTGTAGGTAGGGTACAGAGAGAAATTTGAATTTAACTAAAGTTATGGTTTGATTATAGTAAGTGATTGAGGGGCTGAAGTTAAAGGTAGATACAAAGGAATGATTATAAGTATTGACCAAGGAATGGAAGCTGAGTAAAGAGGGAGTGAAAAGATAAGATTTGAAACAGTAAGAATTGTGGGGTTAAAGATTTTTGGAGTTGGGAGTGAATTAGAAAGGTAGGAAATAGTAGACCACATGCATATGTTTCATATTGAGATTTGGAAGGAATACAGTTACCTATAATGACAAAGTTAAGACCATGGAAGTGTGATAGAGTGCTATACTTTCTGGTTTTCAGTAAAAGCACAGCATCTGACCATATTTAAAGAGGATTCTAGAGGTCAGAGGAGACCCTTTCTGCATTGTTCCATGCAGAAACACAGTGAGGTAGTAAAGCCTCACTCTGGTGGTCTCAAATTGCTACACAGTTCTTATCACCATTGATTTGTTTCTTGACCTTTTTACATTTGACAACATACCAGGCAACATTATAGATGTTTTATTGATTTTATTAGAATACAATTGGTGCTATATAGGGTTCAGAAGTGGGGTCAGGGATGGGGTAGTGTCCCTGGCCCAGGGGGAGTAAGAAGACTTCCTAGAGGAGGGACAGGGAAGGGAAAGTATTTCCAACTGAGCAAATAACATAAATAAATGTTAAAAGGCATAAAATGGTTTGGGATACATAGACACATATGTGTGTATATATGTATATATATTACATACACATTTAAATATATGTTTATATAGCATATATATACATATTTTTTTTTTTCTTTTTAAAGGAGGTTTGCAGGATTGTGTTTAGAAGTTTGGCTTTAATACCTAAAGGCATGAAAAGAGTTATTAAAGGATTTTAACAGAGTAACACATGAAGTTAGGTTTTAAGACCACTAACCTCAATTATTTGCTTCCTAAACATTCTGCAGTTTTATTTGGGTCAGTGTGATCATTTAGAAGACAGTTGGAATAGTCTGGGCCAGAGGTAGTGAAGATCTGAACTAGAGCAGTCATAGTGGAGTTGGAAGAGAGAAAATGACCCCAGAAATGTCAAAGGAATAAAATGGGCAGGACTTATTGCTGTGATCAGAATACCTAACAAGAACAATTTAGAGGAAAATTTTATTTTGAGAATTCAGTCAATATTCAGCTAGCTTCATTCCTTTGGGCCTGAAGTAAAGCAGAAGATGATGGTGAAAGGATGTGACAGATGAAAGCTGCTCAGCTCATGGAAGCTGGGAAGCACAAAGAGAGAGCAAGAAGCCAGGGACAGATACAGTCCCCAGAGGCACAACCTCCAGTAATTTACTTCCTCCAGCAGCACCCCACCTGACTGTATTTACCACCTACTAGTCTGTTCACATTAATCCATCAGTCGTCTTAATCCACTGATGAGCTTACATCTCTCATAATCCAATCTATTCCAGAAAGCCCTACCTCTGAACCTTACTGCATTCAGAACCAGACTTTGAAAACATGAGCTTTTTAGGGGGACAATCCAGATCCAAATCATAACAGACGTAAAGATTGAAAGAGAGAAGAAATGAAATCTGTTAATATACCTTCTTTGTGAGCATCAGAGGGAGTTAGTATATTTATCTTCTTGGGTCTTGGAAAGGGGAGAGATTGATGCTTTATGTTGAAAATCAAGAGAACAAAAGGCTGAGTGAATAAGGAGTGAGGAATGCTTTCCAGAACCCTTCAGGAGAGAAAGAAAGATGTCTAGTTCTCCCTATATCTTACCTCCCTACACACCATTTAAAAACTTTTTAAAGTAGAGAGAGGAACCCTTTATCCAAACAAAATCTTATGTAAAATCCCAGGAAATAACAGCTAAAACTGAGGTGACGGGACCTGAGGCACCTCCACAGAACCCTTAGGATTCTGTAGAATAGTTTGGACAGCACTGTTCTGGAGTGAACACAACTACACTTACCACTACCTTCATCAACCCATGCCTCATGAGAAGATTGATTGATGTCAGAAGTCCTACCACTCGGGCTCAGAGAATGGTAGTGTCTGCCTAAGATTGTGGCAGCGCACTTGCTTTAGGAAGGCTTTGCATTTGATGCACGTTTGAATTTAAGAAAGGTAAATTGAGGGTTGGGGTTGTAACTCAGTGGTAGAGCATTTGCCTAGCATGTGTGAGGGACTGGGTTTGATTCTCAGCACTGCATATAAATAAAATAAAGATCCATTGACAACTAAAAAACAATATTTAAAAAAAGAAAAGTAAATTAATAAAGCTAGTGACCTCAATCAACTTAATTATCAGAAACAATAGCAGAGTGAAGTGGAGGGAATACTAACCTGGGATTCTCCAGGTCTGCCATGGCCAACTACATGACCTTGGGCCTGTCCCTGGACCTCATCTACCTTGGTTTCCTGACTTATTAAATGAGAACTGGGTGATCCTTCCAACTTTAAAATTCTATTAATTTTACATAGCCAGGTTTTTGGGAAAAGGATTTTGATTGAAGATCCAGTCTCAGAGATTAGTGCCTAATGAGAAATTACCTAAAAGTCCCATGGAGGGAATAGAAGTGAAGCATAGCCTACAGTATTTATAAACTCATCTTCATCATTCAGTATCTAGACACATCACACTTTGAACAGTCAGGTTTTATGGGAATTTTCCAGTATCTTTTGGGGTTTGATTTTGGCCATGTGAACATCATGATGATGAGTAAGTGCCTCTGGTGAACTGGAACTGCAGAATGTATAAAAATAAAAGTCAGAATCGTTTGAGGTAATTCTTTTGTGAGGTTTTGAGGGTGTGGTCCTTGCCACATACCCCCACACTCCTGTGCTAACTACATCCCTGCTCTGCCTTTAGAGAAGGTGGCCCTTTTTCTACCTGAGGCTTTGCTGGTAGATTGGTTATAAATGGCTGCATAACAAATTACTCCAAAACTTAGTCTTAAAACAGCAAACATTATAATGAAATCTAAATTAAAGTCCTAAAATAAAATGATGGTTGCTAAAATATAGAAGACAAATCGTTTTAAGTGAAGAATCACTTAAATATTGCTCTTTTTCCTGATGCTATAAATATAAAACAAATAAAAACTATGTATATAATATTTTTAAATTAAAAAAAAGTAAACATTTATTACCTCATAGTTGTTTAGGGCAAAAATTCAGGTGCAGCTTAGCTGGGTGGTTCTGGCTCACAGTCTCATGAGGTTGCTGTTAGGATGTTGGCTAGGACTGTAGTCATCGAAGGCAGATTGCACTTGAGCATTTACTTCTGACCCCACTTGCATGGCTATTGGCAGGCAGAGGCCTTGTTTTCTCACCACATTCAATTCTCCATAGGGCTATTTGAATGTCCTTTTGATACAGTAGCTGGCTTTCCCCATGGTGAGTGATCCAAGACAGAGCTATAATCTCTTGTGTCTTACTAGCAAGAATCACTCCTTATCATTTCATCTTAGTCTATTTGCTAGAAGCAAGTCATTGAGTGCACCCTCCCTTAAGGAAAGAGAAATTAGGCTCCACCAAAGGGAGAAGTATCTTGTAATTTGTGGACACATTTTATTTAAAATTATCACTACTAGGTTTCACATTGTTTTTCACACTGAGGTGGTATCAGTAACAGATTTTATTCAAGTGTATGTCTATTTAGTCAGAACTTAGGACTCACAAACTAGTTCTCAGAGCTGAGTAACCCTTGCTTTTTTTTCCCCTGTAGATATATTTGTTATTTAGAAATTGAATGAAGAGGGAAATTGTGAACATATACATTAATTTATTCAGCAAACATTCACCAGATGTCACTGTGTGCAGAAATATAAAACAAATATAAAACAAATCATTGTCTGTATCTTTGTATTAGGCAAAACCAAAAGAGAAAAAAAAAAAGGACAGATAAAATACAGTGTGATAAGTACTGTGATAGTAATAAACATAAGATGATTTGGTTAGGAAATCAGAGAGTCAGGGAAGCTTTCTGAATCAGTGATTCCTGGGAACCCCCAACCACCACAGAACTCAGACTCAGAGCTTTGTGGCCCTGTGCAAGGAGAGGCCTCACAATTCTTTTTACCTTACAGAATGTTGCAGAGGCACAGTGCATTGCCAACCAAGTCCAGCTCTTCTATGGCACTGATCGGGAGGAGACCTATGGTTTAGTGGAGACCTTTAACCTCAGACCAAATGAGTTCAAATATATGTCTGTCATCGCTGAATTGGAGCAAAGTGGACTTGGAACAGAACTGAAATGTACCCAGAACCAAGATAAGACTTAGAGTTGTAAAGTTTGACCCTTCATAGAGCAGCTCAGCCCTGGATAATCTAGAACCCACCCACCCCCTTGAACTTAAGAGCTCAGCATCTAAGGAACGGTCTATGTTGAGTTGCCCTGTGTGCTTATTGCAAAAAAGGATTGTGGAGATGAGCCCTAATACTTGATATTCAGGAACAGAGGTACCCAAATGTTGTGATAATTACCTCTCAGCACACTTGAGATTTCCTTTTAAGTGTTTCTGGTCATAACAAGAGACAGAAATCTGCAGAATGGTTGACTTGATTTTACATAGTATAACAGTGCTGTTGCTCATTGCTCCCAGTTATGCATTTTGTGAACTTGTGACATGATGATAAACTTGAAGATCTGTAGTTAGATATGGGCTTTACTTTTCCCATGTGCCAGTCAGCTGGTCAAAGGCATAACCCAAATACCCTGTTAGCCTCCAGTATATGTTATTATATATTATTCCCAGCTAGATGCCCCCCCAGAGTTTCCTTTAGTGTAGCTGGTTTGGGGTATCAGCAGATTTCAGGTACAATTGGATAAATAGATACAGTGCCTGCACATTGTTAAACCACAGTTTGTGGTACCTATGCCTCTAACTCTGCCTGATAGAAGCTAAGCAGTTGAAGGGGATGAATCAGTACAGTGCAAATAAACCACTTTTTTAAGGAGGAGATCATTCCAAATTTGCATGATTTTTTTTAACAACTAAGCATTACATGAAAAAATGAATAGATGCACATGTCCCCAGACTGTGAGAAAATGTAGCAATAATAAAATCTGGCTCACAGTCTGTTATGCAAAATAGTGAAATCTAAGCTGTGTGCTGTCTGTCCATGGTGTCAGTGCTATGGGCTGATTTTATTAAAACTCATCTTGGAGCCAGGGATGTGCCTCAGTGGTAGAGCACTTGCCTAGCATGAATGAGGCTCTGGGTTTGATGCTCAGCACCCAAAAAAAAAAAAAAAACTTCATCTTGGGACTCAGCAATTTCTTGAAACTCCAGAAATAAGGAAATTGTTCTTTGGCACTGGAAACTCATGTGTGATTTATAGTATCACTGTTATGGCTCCACTGATAGAAGAGAATGATGGTTACACATCATCCTTCTGAGCTCAGGGTCCCTGCTACTCCCAGTATTATTGTCAACCACCTGTACCACACTTCCCTTTTCTTTATCTAATGTGCTCCACTTGTCTGCTGCCCCTGCGTAAGATCTGAGTGACACTGAAGATGGTGAGTAGAAATTTAAGCAATATTTACTGTGTGCTTGCATGTGTGTGTGTTCTTCATTAGAAGATTTATAGGTTGGGCCTGTCCACAGCTTTTTAAAAAGGATTGGATTTCCCATTATTTTTTTGAGCTGAGTATTTTGTTGTACTTCTGAGTCTATGTGCAGAGGGACAGATAGTGTTTGTTTTAACTTAGAGAAGCTGCTATCCTTTCCACAATTTCTCCAAAGATTGAGCCATTTCCAGCAGGCATGCCTGTAATCCCAGTTACTCAGGAGGCTGAAGCAGGAGGATGGTAATGTTGAGCTAATCCTGAGCAAGACTCTGACTCAAAATAAAATTTAAAAAGGGCTGGGGATATAGCTCAGTGTTAGAGTACTTGCCCAGCTTGTGCAGAGCTCTGGGTTCAATCCCCAGTACCACAAAAGAAAACAAAAAATGTTGAGCTATTTGCAAACTCTGAACCAACCCTTGGTTCTGACAGTTCATCTTTTGAGAAACTTGAGTGGTATCAGCCCTGCCATTTTCCTTAATTTTCCACCAACATTCTGAATACTTTGTATCTCAAGAATCTTTGATGTCAGGTGGGGTTGTATTCATCAGTATGTAGTTGTTTGGGTTTCTCTCTAGACAGACCTACTTAGTACCTTCCTCCTCCACCACCACCACCATCCCCTGCCCCAGTACCAGGCACTGTACCACTGAGCTACATCCCTACCTCCCAAGCTCCCTGACACACACACTTTTTTTTTTTTTTTGGACATCATCTCACTGAGTTGCCCAGGTGGGCCTCAAACTTGCAATTCTCCTGCTTCAGCCTCCGAAATCACTTGGATTACAGGCATGCAACACCATACCCAGTACCATAGTACATTTTTCATAACACCTCCACTGGGGGTGAGAAGGTGATGGAAAAAGAAGAAATGGCCACTTGCTTTATGGTTCTTCTCAGCTTTGCCCTCAATCCCAACTTGCCAAAGAAGGATGTATCCATGGATAAACTATACTGGATGTGACTAAAGTACCATCTGGCTGTTCTTTGTATTTATTTACCTAGAGAGATCTGGCAAAGAACTAAAAGAAAAGTGTAACATTTAATCCATTAATTTGTCCCCTGGTACCAGTATGGTATTACAGAAAGTTGGCAGACTTTAAGAGAATCTGGGTTCAAATGTCAGTGTTGCTTTTCATTAACTCTATAATGTTGAATAAATTAAATGCTCTAATTCTTATTTTTTCATCTGCAAAATAGGGATTATTATACCTACCTCATAGGCTTATTCTAAGAATTAAGTTAACTTATATACAGACTATAGTAGAACTTGATAAACGGCAACCCCTTCCTCCTCTACTTGCCCTGCTCCTCATTAAAGACCAATAGTTTAGTATTTCAGATGTACAGTTATCCTCCTTCCAATTAAAGGACAAACCCTATCTCACTGGTTCTCAAATGTATTTGCTCAGAGTGTTTTAAAATGCAGATACCCAGGCCCCTGATCTACTTAATCAGAATGTTGGGTGCTGGGAACTGCATTTTAATAATGTACTCCAGATACTTCTGATGTAAGTAATCACTGAGCCACACTTTGAGAACCATTGTCTTATTTATTTTTCACAAAAATGTTCATTAGCTGGTCTTGTCTTTCCTATAGATATTGACCACTGGATTTAGGTAATTCTGCTCTTTGTCTTCCATAGTGGTCCCCTTCGCATATTATAGTTACATTATACTTATTGTTGTGTCTTTTCCCCACTAGACTGTAAGCTCCTTGAGGGTCAGGATTTATCTCTGTTTCCAGCACCATGAATATGACCCTGGACCATAGAAGATATTCAGTTGTCTGTTGACTAAATAAATGACACGGATTTTAGCCAAAACATTGTTTTGTTGGGGGGGGGTATTTAGAGACTATAGATTTAAAATAAAATCTCTCTCTCTCTCTCTCTCTCTCTCTCTCATTTCTTTATTTTTGTGGTGCTGGGGTTGAAACCCAGGGCCTTGTGCATACTAGGCAAGCTCTCTACCACTGAACCACATCCCCAGTCCACGAGAATTTCTTACCACACAAAGGTTGAGAATTTGTTGAGTAAAAATATTTGGAAACCAAGATACCAAGTTGCACACCAAGTCTGTATCTTACCTAGTTCCCCAACATGACCTCAAAAGATAGGTGTTTTATGCAAGAGATCTGAGTACAGTTCAACAGTTATTCACAGAGCAACTCTTCCACAACTATTGTGCTAAGTGCTAAACACAAGAGGATGGGGAGGGTGTGATCCCTGTTCTCAAGCTCTTTTTTAGCCACCTGTTTCTCTCTTGCCTCTGATTCTATGCCACACATCAAGCACCTGGTCGTAGTTTGCCTTGTCCTTTTCTCAGACATATTGGTATTTGTTTCTTCTCCAAACAGTTTAGAAATTGGATCCTCATGTTTTTTGCATTCTCCACAATGTTGACCTTTTGTTCAGTCTGGAAGAAGAGGTATTAATGCCCACTCCCCCATTTGATGTAACATTGATTCAGCAGTTTTTCATATTTATTGAGCACCTATTATACACCAAGCACTATTATAGAAAACTGGAGAATACAGCAATGAACAGGATAAATAAGACTGCTGTTCTCATGTAGTAGCTTATTTTCTTGTGAAAAAGACAAATAAGTAAGCCAATAAGATTATTTCAAATACTGGCAGTGCTAATGAAAATAAAATAATGTGAAAGACTGTGGAGGGGAGGCAGTAACTTAATGGTCAGGAGAACCGTCTCTGCAGAGGTGACAGCTAGTGTGTGAGCTGGGGAGAGAGTGCTAGGTAAAGAGATCAGCAGGTGCTAAGGCCTTGGAGCAGGGTTGGGCTGAGCATGCTTGTTTCTGGGCGTAGATTGAAAGGTTTAGTCCCTGCCTTGAGGAGCCCTGCCCACAGTTCAGGTAAGACACTGACATGAATAGTTCTGATACAAGGCAAACTGACCAGTGCTATCTCAGAAGAGGGACAAGGAGGATTACAGAGCCCTACTGGGTACCGTAGAGGATACAGAGCTTGCCAGACCATGGTACCTGCCCAGGAAGTTCTTGTGGCTTAATAAGGAATAAAGTCTCAAAAGATAGGTGTTTTATGCAAGAGATGGAAGGCCCTGTGAGCTCAGAGCTGGTCTCAAAATTTATACAGGCAGGGGCTGGGGATGTCGCTTAATTGGTAGAGTACTTACCTTGCATGCACAAAGCCCTGGGTTCGATCCCCAGCACCACCAAAAGAAAAAAAAATGTGTGTGTGTACACACACACATACAGGTTAATGATAGCCGCTAACATTTTCTGGGGGCTTACCATGTGCCAGACACTGTGCTAAGCCCTTTACCTAGATTTTCTCAATCCTACCAACAACCTATGAGGTTGGCAGGAATTTGCTGGGTGGTAACATATACTGCCACTCTCCTCATACCCTCCTGCCCTTCTCTAGCTTCAGCTCAGAAGACGGAAACCTCCCAGTCATCTCTAACCCCAGCTCCAGCAGCAAACTCACGATCTAAAGAAGACATAGGTGGCAGTGGAACCAGTCCTGAGAAACACATCTGCCAGGTTTCCTGCTGATAATGAAAGAACAAAGTTCATGCAATGCATTTTTTCTGATTCCTCCAGACTTTACTTGGGAAGACATCATGTGCTAAACTAGGGAGTACTTTTCTGGTTTTCTATGCTTTATGCTTATGGAGCACTTTGGTCTTACCATTTCTCTTACTGTAGCAGCTTCATGGCAGCATTTTTATCCCTGTTCTGCTGAAGAAGAGACTGTGGGCACAGAAGGGGAAGAGATGACTTGAAGGTTTCTGCCTGCATCAGGAACCAAGCCCAGAATAGAAATGACTGCCCGTGCTCTGGGCCTAATGGTATCATTTGTAATGTCCTTTGAGCAGGCTCATTTCTCACATCTATTTGAACAGGGCTACTTCTGAGCTCCTCAGGTCTCAGGAACTGAAATGTCTAGAAGAAAAATTGGTTCAAAAAAAAAAAAACAGTCCTTCAGGCTCCCTAGAACATTTAGGACAAAGTCCCTTTAGATCTGCTCACAAGAGCTTCTGGATCTGGTGCCTGACTTCTCCAAGCTCATCTCTTTCTAGGCCCCCACCCATACCTTAGCTTCAGCCATTCTGGATGACTGGCAGTTCCCTGATCACACTGTGCTTTGTCTACTTCCATCCTAATTTTTTCAAATTTTTTTGCCTGCTTCAAATGTCCATTCCCCTCTTGTCAAATTAATTCTTAATTGTCTTCCAAAGTTCCACTAAAGTATCTCTGTCAGAATCCTTCCCCAAGTCCTTCTTCCCCTACACTATCCTGACTTGGCTCACATGCTCCTCTGTACTTCCCCAGGATGTTGTGCTGAGCCTTTACAAGGCTGTGTTCTCCCACTAGACTGGTGACCCCTTGGAGACAAGAATCATATCTTCTTTTTTTAACTTTTTTTATTTCTATATTTTATATTATATTATTTATTATTATTTATATTTATATATATATTATACATGACAGTATTTTTCCACATTTTTTTTGTACACAAGTGGGGTACAACTTTTTTCTATGGTTGTACCCAATGTAGCTTCACACGATTCATGTAATCTTACATATACATAGGGTGATACTGTCTGTCTTAGTCTACTCTTTCCTTCCCCCACCCCCAGGATCATATCTTACTGGACATTATATTCCCAGTTTCCAGCATGAAATCTTGCATACAGAGATAAGATATCCTGTGGGTCCTGAATGAATTCCAAAACTCAAGTTACCTGAGTCTACAAGCTTCACTCCCACACAGTAAGACCCAACCCTGGAAAACCATTGTAATTAGGTCCCAGTCCCAGTCAGTGGCCATTTTGCTTGCTCTTAACGTAGAGGCTTCATATGGAAAACAAAGACAAGGGGCTATCAGAGGAGGCAGCCATATTCAAAGTTTGTAAGCAAAAAGACTGAAAGATTGAACTTTTTGAGCAAGACACTCATTTTTAAAATAGCAGCCTGGCATGTACAAGTTCTTGTCTTGGCTTACCAAGACAACATTAAAAGGGAACTTGTCCAGTCACTGATTTTCAAACAGTGCTTCAGGGAATTCCTAAAATTCCTTAGGGGTGGGACCCTGAGAGTGTGGTCCTTAACCCACAGCTCAACCAGAGAATCAGTTTTATTTTCTGGGTTTCTTATGAGCTGTCATTTGAAGAAACAATTTCCAAGAAAGACTAAAAAATTCCCTGATCTAGTCTAACCTCCCAACACCACAGAAGCCTTCTCTATAGCATACCCAAGCCACTGAGCAACAGTTTGAAAACTTTCAGAGACCAAGAGCTCTCTACTGTGCTAACTGACCTGTGGCATGCTGAAACAGCTCTTAGTGTTGGTAAGTTCTTTCTTACTCCAACTGAAGTCTAGCCTCCCCTCCCCACAACCACAGCCTCTCAGAAAAAGTCTTCCCTCTTCCCTTAACAATGTCTTAGACTTATGTATGATATGTGAAGATAGCTCAAATTGCATTGAAGTCTTTTCAGCGGATTTAACAACTTTCCATTTCCTCATACAATTCAAAACACCAGCCCTTCACTCTCCTGCTCTAGACCTACTCTAACTCACCATTGTCTGCCTCACATTTGGGGCCTGGAATTGAGTCTGAGATGGCCTTGTGGGGTGACCAGAGATGATTCAAGGTCGCATTCCCATGGGAGTTGGGGTGGCCTACTAGGAAGTCACTTTCCCATATTGCCACTCACGGAGGTCATCTCACTGACCACCTACCCATTCCCCACACTTATCCCCACTCCCACCCTCAGCTGTCTTCCCATGATCTTCTATCAAACATGGTTTCTCTTGCCTGGAACTTTTGACTTTTGGGTTTCTGTGCTTATACCTATTTTAATCTAGTTGGTTTCAGTCCAAGTGTTTGCATCACATCTTGCCTTGAATTTTGACTGTTCCTCCAAACCTATGTTGCTGCCTGCATATATGATTCTTACTTCTCCTTGGTCTTCTACATCTGTCATGGCAATAACCATAGGTAAGTGTTGTCCCCTCAAGCTCTTCACTTACCTCTCCCCCCCAAAAAAAAAAAATCCTTGCCATGGTTTGAAACGTTACTACTGGGTCAGACTTGACTTGTGGTTCATTATGATCCCAAATCTTTTTTTTTTTTTTTTTTGGTGTTGATAGATCCTTATTTTATTCATTTATATGTGGTGCTGAGAATTGAACCCAGGGCCTCACACATGCTAGGCAAGCGCTCTACCACTGAGCCACAACCCCAGCCCCGATCCAAGATCATTTTTGTTATTAATCATACATTTATAATGTGGCATGATTCTCTACCTTGAATTCTGGTTTGTTCAACCCACATTCATTCCCCCATTTTGACCTGGTCAGGAGGGAAGTACCAAAGACATCTTATATTTTGACATTGATTTTGTAGCAGAGAGAGAGACAAAGTGGTATTTTGCTGTCTGACTCTCAACAGACTATGATATGTTTGCTTCCACTAAGTTTCTTTTCTGATCTTTACAACAACACCATAAGTATTATGATTACTACCATTTTATATGAGATCGGAGTTGAGTCAGATCTCAATTAGAATCTCTGCCTCTTATTGGCTGTCTGACCTTGGACAAGTTAATCACTCTGAGCCTTTGTTTTCTCATCTGTAAATCAAATAATATTCCTATCCCCAAAGTTAAGAAAGGATAAAACAATATACATGTAGAGTGCCTAGCACCATGCTTCACACATAATAAAAATGCAAAATGGTAGCTTTTGAATCAAGTACTTGATTTTTTCAAGGTACACATCTCTGCTTCTGGGACATAAATCTGCTTCTAATATAGATCTCTACTTGGAATGTATTTCTGTTCTGCTGTTTGTCTTGCATCATGTTGCCATTTTCAGAAATTCTTTTCTAGGAATTTCAAAAAGCTTAAGCAGTGATCATCATACCAGACTAGGATGCAGGCATTGGGAATTTTGGAGTCTCAAGGCTGAATTCAAAAGCTGGTGGGTAGGAAAAAGGAAGGGAAGCCTGGGTTAAGCCCAGGCCAGATCATACAGGATGGAGTAAGCCCTGTTTATCAATCGTTAATCGCCAGCTAGCTGGGCCCAGCACCCATACACAGACAAGAGCAATGTGGGAGTGAGGAAATAAAATGTAGGCAGGCAGCAGCCCAGAGGCTGGAAGCTAACATCTAGGTCAGGAGCCAAATAACACCTGGAGTTCTGGGCCAAGGTGCAAGCCTGTGTCATTATTTGTGGATGGCTTATCTGAGATGAAGTTACTTCTGGTTACAAACCTCTATTTGTTTATTTCCCCGTCAGCTCATTAGACATAACAGTCTATAGGTTAAAGAGACCAAAACCATCCAATGTTGATGTCTTCCTGCCTCGTTGGGCATCAGAAACACCTGAAGAACTTGTTGAAACAGTTGATTCTTAGGCCCTGCCACCGAGATAGGGATTCCATTGAACAGGAGGAGGTCTTAGGAAACTTTTTCTTTCCTTCCTTCTTCACTTCTTCCTTTCCTTCTTTCCTTTATAACTCTCCAGGTAATTTTGAAGCTAAACCTTTTTTGGGAATCCCTGCAATAAGTTAGTGATTCTATTTTTCTTTTACAGCTAAGGAAATAGCCCCCAAACCAGGTGAAGTGACTTCCCCAAAGTCACACAGGGTGTTGGTAGCAGCATTTCTTCTAACTCTTTGTTTCAAATTTTTCTTTGAACTTTGGTCCCAAGAAACCCAACTGGGAAATGTTGAGGGGGAAAAAACAAAAACATTTAAAAAAAAGAAAAAACAAGGAATAATTGTCTGCCTCTAGGGAGGATTTCTGGAATGAAATTAGGTATTCCCAGCATGTCTTAGGGAAGACCTCAATAGGGCAAAAGAGGAAAGCAGAGGTCTTTCCAGATTCTTATTATCCAGATATTTTCCTTGTTTGATTTCAAGACCTGAGACTTCCATAGGCTCAAGACCCCTGGAGCCAAATGCTGAATGCTGTAGCCCTGGCTTATATGGACCTGGCCCCATGGCTGTGCAGAGAACTGTGTGTTGCCTGTGCAGGCAGCAGCTTTCCATTCATCCTGTGTGCAGTTCTTCTCTCCTGTTGTGAGTGTGCAGAGAGGAATGATATATGGAGAGTCTGGCAGGCAGCAATGGAGGGAGTGAAGGGATTGATGGGAACTCAGCCACAGAGCTCATTGGGAGACTCACACCCCATTGGAGCTGGGATTGATTGACTGGAATTTTCTTGCCCTTCTCAGTTTGTCTGAGCCAGCAGCCTGCAGTGTGTCCTCTGGGCACCCCTGTGGAGAGGGAATTGCTCTCAGGGTCAGGGAAGCTTAGTGGTGGGCTACCTCAGGCCTTCTTCCCAGAGGCAAGCGACTCAGACAGCCTTCTGTTTCCTGAACCCTTTTCTTCTCTCTGAACTTGGCATCCTTCCTCTCTCTCTTTTTCTACCCATGGCTCACTAAATGACCTTCTCCCTTGGTTGCCATCTGTAGAATGTATGGAATATAACCTGCCCCAGCAGATTTTGTAAAGGTATCAAAGAGGCTGGAAATCTTGATGGCGTCAAGGTTACTGAGGATAGCCCATGTACTTAATGCTGTTAATTGCTTTAACATGGATCCAGACACAAATGCCTGCATTATCTACACTCTCAGGAGAAATCTTTAGAATAGTATGTCTATATCCCCCTTCCCACCTGATTTGTTCTCCTTTCTCTAACCCACTGGAGATAGCTCTTTAAACGGTTTATTTGCTAAGCACTCAGGTGGTGGGAGCAGAAGGGTGAGCCTTGTTGAATAGAGGTAAGAGGCCTGAGTTTGAGTCTCAGCTCTGTCATTTTGGATTGTGCTTCTTGGCCAAATCATTTCACCATTTGGAGTCAATATTCACCTCCCCAAGTTGTAGAAGTACTCAAAAATGACCAGAGTTAGGAAAGCACTCTAAGCCAGAAAGTTCTTACAACTGTCATTTGTTGCTATAGGGTTCCATGGAAGGAGGGAAAATAAATAAAACCCCATGTTTAAGGGTTTGCGGTAGAATGGGGAAGACAAAAATCTCCATGGGCTTAACCAAGGAAGGCATCTGCAAAGGCACTGTGAATTTTCTGTGTCAAGGGCTCCCTCCTGAGGAGGGCTGGTTCCAGGCATCTGGAATCACTCAGGAAGACTCCTCGAAGAGAGCACACCCTTAGTCTACTCAGCATTGGGCAAAGCAGAGTTCCTCCAACTACTTTTTGAAAAGGCCCCAAATGCAGCCCCATGACAAGCTGGCTAACAGTTGCAGGAAGTCATGGGTTGTATTTGTGTGGAATCTAGACTCCAGGGGCCACAGCATGCATCTCTACCAGGAAGCCAGCCCCACCCCTGCCTGTAGGGCTGTCTGGGCTGCAGCAGACACAATTTCCCATCTCCCAGAAATGAAGCCATGAGAGGACCCAGAGAGAACTGCATGGCAGGGTTGGGGACCTCCTGCTATCATGTTCAATCCTGGCTTCCCACTTCATGTCTCTCTTTCCTGCCCCTTTGAACCTGGCTCTGAAGGTACAACAACTTTAAAACTCTCAAAAGACAACCTCCTCTTCTTCCCAGGGTTACTGAGAGGAAGAAATGAGAATGTATATCTCATCACAGGTATATAGAAGATTCAGTGAATGGTTTTGTTATTCAGCACTGGACCAATCCCTGTTTCTCCCTGTGCCTCAGTTTCCCCATGTACTTCAAAGAACTTAGACTAAGTGATATCCAAGAACCTTCCCCTTTAAAAGTCACCCCCTCCCTGATCTGTCACTCACTAATGCTCCTCTGCAGCCTCAGTCTTCTGAGCTAGGAAGTGAGACACCTGGACCAGTGGAAGTACTTTCAAAGACTGAGACCTCTGTCATCGCACGCATAACCTGGCCTAGATATGGTGCCTAATGCCTAACAGACCCTCAGGAAATAGCTGTCAAATGAATGACAATGCTGGCACCATGCTGTCTCTCTAAGATATTATAACATTCTAATTTCCTACTCTTATTACCAAAAGATATCATCCCAACTGGTGACTCTGAGACAAGTGTTACTGAACCCTCTTGGAGAAAGGATGCTATGGAGGAAGGAAGAAAGTGCCACAGGGACTGGGGAAGTCTAAGGAAGCATCCTGTAGAAAAAGGGCTTTGAACTGGGTGCTCCAGGCAGGCAGCCCCAGAGACTGGATGTGAGAAACCACAACAGTGAGGAGCAGGGAGGGTGGGACAGAACTTTGTGTACAGCCTTTGTGGTAGGTTCCATGGAAGGCTGAGGCTGGGACACTGGTGAAACCCACTCCCCAACTATCACGTCTACTCCTGGTGTCCCCCTGAGCTGGGAACTAGCCAATTGGTTGGAGGGAATAATATCTACCAGGCCATGTTGAAAGTCAGGTCTGGGGGAACATGAAATTGCCTTAAGGTATTTACAAACACTGGCTTTCTGTCCCAACCTCCAGAAGTCTCCTTCCTAAGATGGGAGATCCTAAACCTGGACAGCTGGGGACAATGCCTCCAACTCAGAGGGTGGACAATATGCTGGGAAGGAGGAGGATCCTGGAGCACAGAACACAGGGGTCTGAGGTTCTCAGAGGCAAGGGGTCCTCCTACACATCAGAAGGACTGAGCCCCCTGAACACATTGTCACGGATTGCTTGCACACTTTCCTCCCAAGAAAAAGCACAAGCATCCAGGTTGCATGGCTAGACAGTTCTGAGGTGCCAATGTCTCCTCATATTGTCTGGGTCTCCGCCTCCAGGAGCCTAGAATAAGCTCAATTCCTACTTTACAAAAACACGTTCTGGATGCTTGAAGGCCAGTCACTGCCTTCTGCTATTTACAAGGGCTATCATCATACCTGATCCTCACAGCCCTTCCATGGAGCAGATGACGTTATTTCTGTTTTAGAGGAGAGGAAATAGGCTCAGAGAACAAGTGCCTTGTCTAAGGTGACACTGAATTTTAATGTACATCTTTGTCAACCCTGTCTTTCCCTGTCATATTCCCTTGAACCTTGTCTTCTTCACACCAAAGGAAGTCTCACTTCAATTTCTCTTACTGCCATGCTATTTCCTCAATGGGCCAGGATGGGAGACCCAAGATGTAATATTCTTCCTCCTGGGCAGGAAAGGGCAGAAGCTGAAATAGAAACTCTTAAGTACAAGTGAGGAGAGGGCAGACCTAAAAGGTTACAGTAGTTCCATGCACCTGGTGAGGTGAACTGGTAGTATAGTAGCACATTCTGGGAAGCTGGTAGAGAGAGAGAACCTTTCCTGGCATGGGTGGGGCTGTGGAGTCCCAATGAGAGGTTACTCTGTACCCATGGAGTCAGTGGATGCAGGTTCAGATGGGTAAGGGGCCAGAGCTGATTTTGTTAAGGTACTTGACATTAGGCTAGAAGATGTTTTTGTGGTGCAGATGTGGAAACTGAGGGTCAGAGAGGGACAGGGTCTTTCTCAGAGAAAAACTAGAGCAGTGGGAGAGCCAGGACAGGAGTCCAGGTCTCATGATCCTTGGATCCTTGCTGCCACCTGGAGCTCCTGGCTGGGAGGCATATGCCAAGATTCTACAGTGGAAGAGGGCCTGTATTCTCCTAGGTCCTCATTGGCTCCTATCAAGCTGCTCAGATGGGCCTTGTGTGAGCCTTCTGAAACCATTTACACTCAGGACACAGTGGCAGGGAAGAGTGCCTCTCTGGTATGGGTACATGCCATCAGAAAGGGCACAACTAACCCAAGGTCACAAGTGAATACATGGTAAAGCAAGGATGTCCAAGATCTGGGCCTTCTCAGCTCCAACAGGTCTCTGAGAAGAACAGAGTCTCTCAAACTGAGAGCAAGAGAAAGGAGGACAGGTGTTTGAAGGATTTGGGTTCTCTGACTCCACTTCCACCTACCTCCCATCCCTGACATACCCAGGACTGTGCTGATGAATTTGAAACTTCTGAAGTTCCTTCCAAGTGGATCTGTAAAAGAGAAACAACCCCCTTATAGGAAGAAAAAGGCAGAGACTCTCTGATATAAAACAAATACAAAATAAGTGTGAATAAAATCTTTGAGTTGTACTGACTGTGATAAATACGAGGACAGTACCTGAGATAATGTGGCCGTGAGTTAAGGGCACTGTGACCATTTCTGTGAAGCAACCCATTCCTTTGGAGTCCCCAGAATCTGCCAGTTTCAGACATGGGTAGTCTGGCTCCCCCGCCTAGCTCGCCCTGCTAACCCGCCAGGTGCAGCCTGAAATAGATAAGCTGGAGCTGGCCGCTTGCATTCTCCTTGAAAAGAGAAAAAAAAAAAAAAGTTAAAAAACCACTATTGTAAGCCTTCCAGGAGTTTTTTATGATTTTCACTTTAAAAACCAGCTTGCTGAAGTCACTCACTACCACTGCTTCCCTTACTGGAGTAGTGGTCCTGACACATCAATCTGTTTTCTTTCTTTTTCCTCTCTTTCCCCAAAATAAATTTCTTTTTCTACTAGTGTCTGGTGGTCTCACTCCGCGTCGATAACTGGACCCCACAACAGATCACCTTTATTTCCCACGGTGTAAGATTCTGTGCTTCTTACTCTTCACTAAATTCCTGCCATCCTATAAAACCCAGCTCAGAGGCACAGAAAATTACCATGTACAAAGCCACAAAGGAAGTCACATCAAATTCCAAAGGCACTCACAGACCATGATCTCAGACCACAATGCAATATAAGTAGAAGTCAACAAGAAAAACATAAACCTCTCATAGTGTGAGAAACTAAAAACACACTTTGAAATCATCTAAGATTTAGAGAGAGGAAATTACAATGAAACTTGTGAAATATTTAGAACTGAATGATAAGGAAAGCACAAGCAGTTTCTAAGTCATTTCCTCTGTGAAGTCAGCCCTGACCCCATGTTGCCTCTCCAGATCTCCTCCTTCCAACCAGCCCTGTGCCCAGGAGACCGACGCCGATTGGCTGCAGCAACACATTCCCTTGTCCTTGGCTTCTGGTGAGACTCAGCTAATGAGGAACCTGGCCAGAGGTGGGAGGGACTGGGGGAGAGAAGTGAGATCCCTTATTTATCTCCAGTCCTTCCCCATATAATTACTGTGGACTGATCATGCTCCTCCCTGTAGGCTCCTGCACTTGTCAGTAGCCCCCTACCCATAGTTCCCACTCCTATCCCTCCTGCACCTTCAGCCTGGGGCTGACAGCTATCCACTGCCTTTGCTAGTCCTTTGATGTTACATATCCTTATGGTTTCCCCACACCATGACTCTACCTATGAATAGTTCCCTCATTAAACTCTATTGAGTGCTCAAAATGCCCAGTTAGGGTGTTCCACGTTTCCTTTGGATACCCCCATTCTTAGCAAGAATTCAGATATCAGTGCTTAACCATGTTCTCACTTCTGGATGACCTGTGTTATCTAAGGATGTGTTCTCCCCCTGATGACCTATGGGCACCTGAAGTCAGCAACTGGATAAACATCAACATCCAATCCCCTAATCTCTATGCACAATCATGCTCAATAAAAGGTATTGATTAGGATACCAAATAAAGGAGTAGATTTGAATTCCCTCCATACAGAAGTGTTTGCTTATAGGGGATTTGGGACAGATTAAAGCCCAGACACAAAAATACAGAGAACTTTAGGAGAGCAAAAATGGGTGTTCAAGCAGAGGGTGGCACATGCCTGTAATCCCAGTGGCTTGGGAGGCTGAGGCAGGAGAATCGCAAGTTCAAAGCCAACCTCAGCAAAAGGGAGGCACTAAGGAACTCGGTGAGATGCTGTCTCTACATAAAATACAAACTAGGGCTGGGAATGTGGCTCAGTGGTTGAGTGTACCTGAGTTCAATCCTCATTACCGCCCCACAAATAAAAAAAAAATTAAAATGGGTGCTCAGCAAAAGAATGGACCCTCAGTTCCATGAGCTGGAATTTTTTTCCCCCAGTATTGGAGACTGAATACAGGGCCTCAACACATGCTAAGCAAGCTCTCTTTTCATTGAACAACACCCTCAGCCCTGACATCCTTAAAGATCTGGGGCTTCCATGCCATTGATAAAGCAGGTCCAGACCTAAGAGGAGCCCACTGGGATATCTGTGCCATGGTATGTGCCCATCTTTGGCCTCCAGCTCTCCCCTACCTGTACCTGTTCATCTCCCACTTTCCTCCAGGGTGACTTCTGCAGCCCAGCTGTCTGCCTTGGCCCTCCTAGCCTGGAAAGCCTCCAATCTTCCTTCCCATCCCAAACAGAGCCAGGCAACTTGTTCCTGGACCTGGGTCACAGCATACATTGAACATTGACGTGAGATACTTGTCTGTCCCCAGGAGAGGATTCAGGTAGAGGAGGAGGCAGAGCACATCAGGTCTGGAAGGATTTGGATTTGGTTGGAAAGAAGGAGGGAAAGGTACTCCAAAGAGGGAACAGGTGGGACAAAGGTCTGGAGATGGGCAGTGGGTGACTGGGTGAAGAGTGAGAAGAATTAGTCCAGCTAGAGGAAGCCACCCCATACCCCCACGCTCTGAAGGGGAAGGTGAAATCTGTTGATTTGAGCACTAGTTGGAAGCCAGTCCTCTCAGGAGTGAAATGGTTCAGTTCCTTTATTCATTCATTCATTCATTCATTCACTCACTGAAGTGGATTTTCAGCGCCTGCTTCATGTCTGCCGTGAGCTAAAAATGTAGGAGTGGATAGGACAGACAGGCTCTCTTATTGAGTTCGGGGACAAGTGAGGCACCAAAGATTCCAGGAAGCGACTTATCTAGCAGCCAGCCCTTTTGTCTGCTCCAGAGAGAAGCTGGACAAGTCCACAGTTCAGTCTAAAGGGCCAAGGAGACCCCCAGAGGGTCAGCCCCTCAGTTAGTGCCTCGCTCAACGGGAAGCAGGGAGCCCGATGTGGACTTTCCGGAAAAGCGCGAGTGAAGTGTCTGTGTATTGGGGTGGGGGAGTCCCTTTCCCCGCCCCTCTCCGCCCCGTGGCCGCGGCGTGGCTGGGCCGGGGGCGGAGCTGGCGTCGCCTCGCGGGCAGGAGGGCGGCGGGGCAGGACAGCAGGCAGGCAGGCTAAGGGAGCGGCCGGGCTGGAAGACCCGCAGGACAGCGACCCAGCGCGCTGGCATGTGACCGCAGCCCAAGGAGGACTCAAGCTCTCCTGTCTTGGCGGACCCCGTGAGTGAGCGCCCGCGCCCCAGCGTCCCTGCCTTACTTCCACTTTCATTTCTTCCACGGTCCCGGCGTGGCACGGTCCGGAGGAGATTCTGGCCCAAAGGCAGGGTGACCACAGTGAACCCGAAGCCCCAGGCTCAGAGCAGCGAAAGTCCGGGTTGGGGGTGGTGGTGGTGGAGGGGGGCGTGTCTTCGGGAGCGGAAATGTCAGGCTGGCTCCTCTGGGTCCCACAACCTGCTCGCCCCTGACAGCTGGGAGGGGAGAGGTTCTTAGAGGGTCCAGGGGAGTGTGGGGTGGGTATGGCTGGCGGGAAGTATGGAGGCTTCGCTTGTACTTTCTCTTGGATATCTGTCCTGCAGGGGGTCCCGTGCTGGTTTCTTAGTTCACTCTGGAGCCATCCTTTGAGTTCCTAGGCCAGGCCCAAGGAGGAGCAGGTGTGGCCCTGGCAGGGGGCTAAATACCAGAAACAGGCAGGGTTACCCGGTGGTCTTTACATGGGGAATCCAGATGCACAGCCAAGAGGTGAGCAAGCCACTGGCCATTTGCCCAGCATTAGGAAATAGAGAGGAAGAGGGGGAATGGGCAGTGGTTCAGGGAGAGCAGGATGGAGAGTGAAGGCTCATAAGGGGCATGAATAGAAGTGCACCTGCCCTGCACTGACCCTCAGCTTACATTTTCCTAGTAAAAGTCCCAGGCCTTGAAATTCTACAGCAGGTAGGTGGGACTCTAGCTTCCTGGTCAGGACACCCAAATTGCCAAGGGTATTGTCAGTGTGTTGTGGGCAAGAAGTAGGTTGGCCTAATTAATGGGGAAAATACTGCCCCTTTCCCTTCACCCTACTCTCTGTCCTTATCTCCACCAGCCCAGTGACCAGCCAGTGCAGGAAAATGGTCCTTTGCTCCTTGTCGCGGGCTGAACCTCTCTTTATCCCAATTCCCAGTTCTACCTATAACTTGCTATGTGAATACAGTTTCTTCAAGTCCCCTTTCTGGACCTCAGTTTCCCCATCTTCACCAGTGGGTTGGGCCAGTTGACTTCTCAAGGCTATTTTAATTCTAAGACTCTTTTAAAAACTGAGTACCAATTTTGTTCCAGCCCCTGCCAAGGCTGGGCATGGGGTGGAGGCAGAGTGGCTAAAGAGATGTCTTCATACACAGGAAATCAAGCTCAGTAGAGGAGGCTGCAGGAGGAGGTGGCATTCAACTTAGTGGAGTATGATAAGGCAGGGTGCAGCTGGAGAAAACACACAGGAGAATGGGGTGTTCAAAGATCAGGAAGAAGCAAAGAGGTTTGTGTGGGGAGGTGAAAGGTGGGGCTAGAGAGGTAGGGTGTGGAGTTGAATGCCAGGGTATGGGTCTATAACTCAATAAAAGGGGCTGTATGAAGGCAGAGTGCCTAGGAACCACCTAATTGCAGTGTGAGTGATTTTGGAAGCACATGCCCCAAACAGAGCTTGAAATGGAGATGACAACTGAAGCATAGATACCTCCTTCTCTTTGCTTCAGGAAGTTCAGGTCCTGGACTGAGGATGTAGCTTAGCGGTAGAGTGCTTGCCCAGCATGTGCAAGGATCTGGATTCAATTCCTAGTACCTCAAAAACAAGACGATAAAAGAAGTTCAGGTTCTAACCTGCCTGGCACTTCTTCAGGAAGAAATTAATGGGTCAGGATGGATGACAGGACCTTCTGCATGTTCAAGTTTTGTGGGTTTTTTGTTTTGTTTTGTTTTGTTTTGTTTTGTTTTGTTTTGTTTTTCCCAAGAGGGCAAGATCCTGCTGGGAGGCCTGATTGTACTCTGCAAATTGCCTGTTATTCCCATCCTGGCCTGCCTATTGTGGGTATGAGGAAGGACCCTTGTTCCAACATCTCCTCCATTAGTCTGATTTGTTGCCCATATATGCCTTGCCGTTAGCTACAAACAATTGTCACCTTGCTCCCACCCTCCCTTCCTCAGTCTTGTCCCAACAATTACCAGAGATGTGAGAAAGGAAAATGCTCCAATGTCATTCAGTCACTCGAAAGTCAAGACCAGGTTTTGTCTGTGACTGTATTCAAGCCTCAGTGTGAGGCTGGAGTCAGGGCTAAGACTGACCAGGGTCAGTGCCAAGTCAAAGTTCAGCCTGGAGCCCAAGCTCAGTGCTTAGCTTATGCTCAGTCAGTGCTTAGTTTGTGGCTGAGTTCCAGTCTCAGCAGGTACCTGGGTCTGCTCACACTCACAGGGGAGATGAGATGATGCTCTTAGATGCTCAAGAATCTGGCTGTATCAGGGTGACACAGGAATTGAATGGGTTAAATCTATTGTGCTACCGGTGTCACCCAGCAAGCCAGTGGTGAAAATGGGACTAGAACCCAAGAATCCTGCCTCTTTGGAACTGATTGCTGCCTCCCTCTTAAGTCTGTTCTGTGTCTGGATACTTCCATTATGGAGGGCAAAGCAAGCATGTCTGAGCTCTAGATGGGCCCAGTTGGGTAAATCTGACTGCACCCTCCCAGCCTCCAGTGTCAGATGCACAGGAACAGGAGGTGTGGTAGAAATGTTTACAGTGTGTCAGGTGCAGGGGGAGTGTCCATGCCTTGATCTGGAGGAGGCTGGCTTGAAAGGAAGAACCTCCTGCCATTGTCAGAGGAAGCAGTGCTCTTATAGGCTGGCCACCCTCCCCCTCCTCCAGTGCCTGTAGCTGCACTCAGAGGCCCCCCAGCTGGCCATGTGAGGGCCCTTTCCTCTTTCAGAGTAACGAAGAAAAAGGAAAGGACATTTTTGGTAGAAAAGTCCCTCCTGCTCCCTGGGAATCCCCGGTGGCCGGATAGACTACGGGATATCCCAGAGGAAGCGGAAGCCAGGGCCCTCTCTCCCTGCAGCACAATGCAGCTCAGTCCTCCCACATTGCACCAGGTGGCGCTCCCAGAAGTCAGTCATCTCTCCCAGGCTGTTGTCTCCTGGTGAACCTGCAGTAGTCTCTGTCATTGGAGCCCAGGCCCAGCCACTGTGAGATGCAGAGAAAACAAAACAAGATAAGAGGTGCATATGGGCACTGGAAGGGGAACTGAGGTTGCCTGGAAATGGGTAGGACCCTAGATCTAGGGGATGAGGATTTCCATTCCAGGTGGAGGGTACAGACCCCAAGACTGAGAGGTGAGCTGGAATGTGTTGGGAAGTCAGAGCCCATGGGAAAAGGCCCTGACCACTCCCCCTGCTCTTGTGCTTGGCAGAGAATCCTCAGGTCCCTGCCCCTGGACACCCGGCCCTACCAAGCCTGGCCATGGCACTCTGCCTGAAGCAGGTGTTTGCCAAGGACAAGACGTTCCGGCCACGGAAGCGCTTCGAGCCAGGCACACAGCGCTTTGAGCTATACAAGAAGGCACAGGCATCGCTCAAGTCGGGCCTGGACCTGCGCAGTGTGGTGAGGCTGCCACCCGGTGAGAACATCGATGACTGGATCGCAGTCCACGTGGTGGACTTCTTCAACCGTATCAACCTCATCTATGGCACCATGGCTGAGCGCTGCAGCGAGTCCAGCTGCCCGGTCATGGCCGGCGGGCCCCGCTACGAATATCGCTGGCAGGATGAGCGCCAGTACCGGCGGCCTGCCAAGCTCTCCGCACCTCGCTATATGGCATTGCTCATGGACTGGATCGAGGGCCTCATCAACGATGAGGATGTCTTTCCTACGCGTGTTGGTGAGCACCACCTGACCAGGAAGGGAGGGAGCCACCAGGAGCCCAATCCATAGCTGAGGCAGTTAGTTTGATATAGTAACTCTGAGGGGTAGGTTACTTTCATCCCCCTATCATGGAAGAAGAGGTTGAGACAGGGTTAGTGTCTTGCTCAAGTCAGATATTTAACTAGGACTGCCTGAATCCCTTTTGGGGCTCTTGTCCCAAGCACAAGTGTCCCACTGGAGACCATTCCAGCAACACCACAAACACTATGATTCTCAGAATCTTCCAGAACAGGTGCCCCAAGATATTTGTAACAGGTTTACCTACTTGGGCTCATCTTACTTCCATCCTCTGGGAGTTCCCTCTAACTCCTGGCCCCTGAAAGAGAAGCGGTTGGAACTTGGATGAACCCAGATGCTATCTTTGCCTCAGACTAAGTCTCTGAGGGCAGAACTTTCCTTGGCAGGTTCCGGCCATGGGGCCTTATCTCAGCTGTGCAGGCTGGGCGGGTGAGGGTGGGGAGGGGAGATGGGTGATGTCACCCTGGCCCTGCTTCCCAACCCAGGGGCTGAGCAGGCATGACAGTGTGTGCATCACAGCAGCCCCACCTGTACACTGGGCCCCTGCTCCCACCCAGCCTCGTGCTCATTTCTACAAAGGCTATAAGACTCAGAGATGGGTGTGGCAGGGTGGTCAGGCCCAGAGGGGGTAAGTCTGAATGCTGAGGAAAGCCTGGCACTGAGTCATAATTCAATGCCCTCAGCTCCTCCCCAGCCAGTGTCTGCCATTTCCTGTACTGTCATGCCCAATAATAGTACCATCATTTTACATAGGAGGAAACTGAGGCCAAGAGGGAAAGTGCACTGAATTGGGAGAGAGTCAGAACTGGTGTTCATGTCTTATATTATGAGACCCAGGACCCAATGTCTTGATGGGCAGGATAAGTGTGAGGGGCCTGGGCTGGACCTGGAAGGGCTCCCATCATGGCAGGGCTCAACCCCACCAAGAGCAGTGAGAGGGAAAAGGGATCTATGGAGCTGGATGAGCCAGGTATGGACCTGAATCTGGGCTCTGTTCCCTTCTAACCTTATATCCCTGGACTTGTGAGCACCCAGATAGCCATACCTTTAACCTGGATGACTCTGCCACAACAGAATAGAGGACATAAACCACCAAGATCTCTGCCTTGAGCAGAGGGGGCTGTGCACAAATACCTTTTCCATGGGTCCAAGGACAAGGTCTTTCTCATTTAGTTCTGAGAATTGCTGCAGTGTAGTGCAAAGAGGGCTTGAATCCTGTCTCCAGTCTGTACTAATTAATAATTATGTGGCATTGGGCAAGTGACTTTAAGCACCACCTCCATTTTATCATATCTAAAATGGTTATCAGACCCATCAACAAAACTCTAAGGATTAGAGGCCAAAGGTTCAAAGCCCCAGCTTAGGAGCAGGCTCACAGATAGAAGGTTCATTGTGCTATTGCATATTTAAAAGAGGAATATCTGAACTGGTTCTAGTAGTTAGTAATTTTAGCATTAGGAGTCTGGGGCTTGCTGTGTGAATGTTGAAAAGAGGAGGGATTCAGGGTGGGGCTGTAGAGAGAGGTCAGGATCAGATCATGAAAGACCTTGTGCAATGCCATTCTGGGAAGTTAAGACTTAGTCCTGAAGGCACAAGATTTTAAAAACAGATCCAAATCTTGATGAACACCCCTCCTTGGAATTATATACAAGGGTGTGATGTGAGCATCCCTGCAGATACACATCTTTCTAGGGAGAGTTTGGGCCATAACTTTCATCATGGTCTGAGAAGGGTTGATCAGTCACGGCAACAAGGGTACAAAGCCCTGCTTTAGGCAATGGGAAAACTTAGAAAGCTGATTTACATTTCAGCAGGGGAGAGGCACAGTTAGATTTGTGCTTCATTAAAAAATAAACTATGGGAGATACTGGGGATAGAGCTCAGTGGCAGAGCACTGCAGAAGGTCCTGGATTCAATCCACAGCACTGGAAAAAAGACGAAAAAAAAAATCAGGAAAACAAAACATGTCCGGTTGTCTCTGGCTGTCTCTTTCTCTCTCTCTTTCTCTTTCTTTTTCTCTTTCTCTCTCTCTCTCTCTCTGAGGCAAATGTGCTGAGACATGTGCTGGGGACAAAAAATCCACCCTGGGCAAAAGCTGCCTGTATAGGGAGGGCAGGGATGGCAGAATTTTGTCACTAGTATGTTTATCCCTCTTTCTGCCCCTCTCTGCTCTCTAGGAGTTCCCTTCCCCAAGAACTTCCAGCAGGTCTGTACCAAGATCCTGACCCGCCTCTTCCGAGTCTTTGTCCATGTCTATATCCACCACTTCGACAGCATCCTCAGCATGGGTGCAGAAGCACATGTCAACACCTGCTACAAGCACTTCTACTACTTCATTCAAGAGTTCAGCCTGGTGGACCAGCGGGAGCTGGAGCCGCTGGTGAGGCCAGGCCCCCATTGCCTCCCCTACCAAGGCTAGCCTCTGGAAATTTTCAGATCCAAAGGCTGCCTACTATACAAAACTCAATAACCAAATGAATGAATTAGGCGAAGCAATTCATTTGACAGTGGATTCCATGTTTTAACAGTGAATCCAGTCTGCAGCCTAGAGTTGGGGTGGGGGACAGGAGGGGTCAGGCTCAGGCAGAAGAATGGTTAGGTCCTATGGTTTGGGAAGGGACTATCTGGCAGGTCGAGCTCCAACTGATCCCTCCTCACCTTGTATCTCTACAGAGGGAAATGACAGAGCGGATTTGTCACTGAGCCCAGTCCTGGACATTGTTGCCCATCAGATGGACCATCTGAACACAGTGTGGCTGGGGAGGGGATCCTTGGGAGTCTGATGATAGAGGAATCTGAAGGCCTTAGGACCCCCTCCACATACCCAACAGCTCTAGACTTCTGATTCTCAGACGTCTGCCTATATGTCCTCCTGACTGCTTGTGAATGGAGAAGGGGAGGGCTTCAAGTGGGAAAACAGAAGGAAAAGAGAAGTCAAACCCCTGGCATGAAGTCAGGGAGTGCGGTGGCCTATCGGATTTCTTCTCTGACCTTTCCATAATAGTTCCTAAGCCTATCTAGGATATGGATGTGGTTGTGGCTGAGGTGATAGCAAGAGAGTAAGTGGCCTCTGTGTAAGTGAGCACAGATACCAGTATGAGCATGTGTGTGATTTTAACTATGGGGTATCTATCTGTGAGAGATAGACCCTCCCTAGCACACAGTAGGCTCTCCATAGATGTTGGGTGAATGGAGAGATGAATGGATGGATGAAGAGGTTGGGACCATCAGACTGTGACCACTGTAGGAGTACTGACAGTCATTTTCCCCTCTCAGGGTATCTGACCATATAGTGCATGAAATGTGGTTGCATACGTACCTTTATGGTGGAACCTTCCAGGCTACCATCTTCCATTAGCACATGTCTTGGGGAACTAGGTGGAGGTTGGAATGGGGAAACTTACCCTGAGTTCTTTTATCTCCTGGCCTCCAGAAAGGCCTGATTAACAGAGTGCCTTCTGGGGTTTGAGAATGATCCCTAATGTTCACAAAGGTCCCCTGACTTTTAAACCAGGAATCTTAGACTCCATTCTCCCAGAATCTACAAAACTGACTCCTAGGATCCAGCACAAGATAATCCTCGAGTCCAGCACAAGATAATCCTCGAGTCCAGCACAAGATAATCCTCGAGTCCAAGGATCCAGTGGATTTGAATTGGCAAATCCGAAGTCTTCTCTCCCATCCCAGGACACTGAGGATCTTATACCTGATGGAGAGACCCCCATCCTGAAAGTATCTGCCTCCTTCCCACCTATCCCTGAGATATTCTGGGTGATGGGATCTCTAAGCACAGCTATCCAGAGAGACTGGGATGTTCATTCAGTACTCCACTGCTCAGTAACTTCATGCCCAGCTCTGAACCTAGACAACACAGGTGAGGAAACTAAGGTAGGAACAGGATTCTGCCCTCCCAAAGCCTCTATCCTGGGAAGCCAGGATGGAATGCCAGAAAGGACCTGAGAATCATCTCATCTGTCTCTCAATGTGCAAAGGAGGATGCTGAAGCTGGGAGAAGAGGGAGAAACTTTCTTTCACAGAGCCGGAGTAAAGACCAGGGGTCTGCGTCCCACCTCAGGACTCCTGATTGTTACACAGAAATGCACATGGAAAACGGTTTTCCCAACCCTCTTCAGGACACAGCTGTTCCTGCTTTGAACAAGGATTTCTAGCCAGAGAGCCCCACCACCCCTTGGGTTGGCTGGGGTTGCCTGCTGAGCCAAGCCTCCAAAATTATGCCCCCCTTGACAGCCTAGAAACTGCCTGCCCACTGGGGAAACAGATGGGACTCTTGGGCCAGCCATCTGGGCCTGGGACTTCTGCCTTTGCTGCCTCCGGAGAAGTTCCCAAGGGAAACATGCTGGCCTGGCAGCTGTCTGTGGCTGTGGAGTGAGGGGAGTAGGAGCTTCCCCAGAGTGGACTGCAACTTGCACCATGGATTCTAGACTGTGGCAAGGGCTGATGGGGTGGGGGTAGGGAAATCTATTTTTGTGAAATAGAAGGAAAACTTTATTGTTGTTATTTTTGGTAAAGTAAAAGAAGCCAACTAAAGCATCCACTGGTGGGAAGCTGTGGTCTGGGTGCCACATGGCTCTTGGCAGACTATGGAAGGAGCCAGGCCAGAATGGAGCTGAATGACTTTTTGCCCTGAGAGCCTGGGCCATGTAGAGGGCTGGCTGGTATGATCATTTCTGGTCCAACTCTCCAGTCCTAAGGTTCTCCCAGGACTCAGAGTTCTAGACTAGGTACAGCTTAGGACCCTTGGGAAGGGGAGGGATGGCCCTTGCCTTTGGGGAACTCAATCTGATGGGGAATTTTTTCTTTTTTTAATTCAAGTTGCCTGGCATTGGCTATTCTGAGACCTCACCCCTTTATCTGGGGGTTGGGTAAATGAACAGGTAAAGGAACATAATAGAAATAGAGTTCCAACACTAATTATAGGAAAGTAGGTCATTTTCAGGAGGAAGATATGTTGACTGGATCTCAAAGTGGTGGAGGTAGGACATGGGGCTAACTCCTGAGCTTATTCCCCAGAAGACACCTGAATCTCTTGGCTCATGTCTTGGTTATTCCACTGACCTTAACCCACAATCTTTCCAGATAAGAGTTGGAAAACAGCTTGGTTCTTTTTGTTGTTGTTGTTAACCATCTTATCCATTTAGCTTGGTTTTATCAAGTCAGCAAAGGCCCACCTAGAGCTACCCTTATACATTCAAAGAGCCAGCCTATCTTTGTCTGGGAGCTTGGAAGTAGAGACCTGGGTTCCAGACCCACCCAGACCTCAAAGTTCCATATAAGTACTTACCCACTTTAGATCTATATTTCTCAGCTATTTCATTATCAGAAGTAGAAGGACTGATTGATCTCTAAGCACCTTCATTAGTCAGTCTACAAATCAATAATAACAATAATAATAATGGCTAATGCTAGTTTCAGATACAGTTGTGAGTGCTTGACATATAATAGTTGGTTCAATCAAATTTGTCTTTAGCTAGCTGCCTGGCTTCCCTCCCAGACCCCAATATCCCTCCACCCTTTAACTGCTCTAGGATTTGAAAGTCCCTTTATTCTTCTGCTCCTTCTTCTGGTGCACCAGAGGAGATCCTTAGTCCAGCATTCTAAGAGGGTGCTATTTGCATACCCCCTATGTTATATTGCTCACTACCTCCTCAATCATTGGACATATCAGGCTGTTAGAAAGTCCATGCACTGGGCTCATGATCATTTTGAAAAACAGGGTAGATTTATCTCAGAACTATGTGGCCCAAGGTTTGCACCATACACGGAAATGTCTGTTAATACACCAGGAAGCCAACACAAAAATTGCTTTGAGAGATTCAGAGAGGGATGCTTTGAGAAGAGAGAACGGAAGAGAGAAGTAAGGTCTCAGTGATGTGAGAAAAGAGCCTCTCCCTGGCAATAAGGCAAAACCTAGCAGGAGAGGGACTTAGAAGCAAAGCATTAGAGGTAGAGTAGCAGCTTGGTTGGGAAGCCAGACTGGACTTTGTTTTCCTGTTGGCTCAAGATCTCTAACAATCCTTGGATCGGGGAACAAGGGAGTAAGCTATCCTCTTCACCCTGAGGCACAGCATCCGACTGTTGAGAATGCCTCACCAACCGTGGCTTCCATGAACACTCTAGCCTCTTCTAAGCACACTGCTGCCACTCTATGCAGGGAGCTGTTGAATATGTGGTGGAATGAACCACAAAAATGCCTGGAATTCCACCTGCTTTGGAGGACCCCCCCCTTCCTCTGAGCCCCCCAGCACCCTCATCCAGTGTTAACTTGTTTGCCATGTGGGGGCATAGCAACTTTGAGAATGTGGATCACAACACAGGTCTGAGTGACTCTGGTCCAGCTGGCTATGAAGATAGTAAGGGCAACAGACCAGCAAGGCCTCTGAAGACCTTGAAGTTTTGGTGGTGAGCCTAGAAAGTGACAGGTGAGAGAGGTTGGGATACACAGGGTCTTTCAGGTTGGATTGAGGGATTCTGGCAGGAACAAATACAGAAGCTTGGAAAAAGACTCTTCCTCCCCAGCTTTCACCCACATTGGGAAATTTAGCGAAGTCCTTAATGTTACCTAATGTTTCCCCCCCTCTTCCATCATACAGGTGAAAAGAAAGCCCAAGAAGGGGAAAGGGAACAAACATTTGTGGGGTGAATGATGGGCAGTCCAAGAAGCTCTTTAAGTAGCATGGCTCACCAGACCCTCACCACAAGCTGAGTCAGGCAGGGAAGGGATGTTTACTTCCATCTTACAAAGAAGGAAACACTAAGCATCAGAACCTGAATTAAATCCAAGTAACCACTGTCCTCTCATGGCACCTACTGCCTGCGGAAGTGTCCTGGCGAGTCTGGTTGAGGTATTAGTTCATTTACAGTTCACAGATGTTTTTCTACAAGAAACAAACTTTAAAATTTTGGGTTTAAAAAAATATTTTTTAGTTGTAGATGGACACAATACATTTTATTTATTTATTCATTCATTCATTCATTTATACGGTGCTGAGAATCGAACCCAGTGCCTCACATGTACTATGCATGCGTTCTACCACTGAGTCATAACCTCAGCACCCTTGTTTTTGTTTTTTTAACTAATGAAGGTAATGTTTTACTCGAGCACTCAAGTGAAATTCTCGGCATCCATACCTTCAAAGAAATCTTACAGAATTAGCCCGTTTTGGAAAAGACTGGCAGCCTTTCTTTTTTTTTTTTTTAAGTTGTTGATGGACCTTTTATTTTATTTGTTTACGTGCGGTGCTGAGAATCGAACCCAGTACCTCATAGCATGCTAGGCAAGCACGCCACCACTAGGCCACAACCCCACAGCATTTCTTGTCCAAAAAAGGCGTGAAAATTTCTTCCAGACACGCAGAAGAGTTCAGTAAATATTGATTACACCTGCAGCCGCCAGGCCCCCCAACTCCAGACGCTTCAACAGCTTCCGGATACTAAGACTCGGAAAAGAAAGCGTGGAATTGAGCTAAGCCCCACCCACTAGCCAGACAACTCCCCGCCCTTCTACTGCCACGCACGCGCAGATACTCAAGTTGCCCCTCCCTGTGGCCATTAGGGCGCAGGCGCGGCACCGCCCCCTCACGCCCCTCTCTACTGGGGCCCTCCCCCCGGGTCTAGCACCGCCTTTTCCGCGTTCTCGGCAGAGAGACCTGCAGGTGGGGGTGCGCGCCACCGCTCCCGCAGTGGTCAGCTAAGGTAAAAGCGACACGGCGAGAAGTCCCTCAGAGCAGCACCGGGAGGGGGTCTGGAATGAGTCTGTGTTCCTGGGAGGGAGGAGGCAGTCAGGGCCTCAGAGCGGCTCGAGGTCACGACCCGATTCTGCTGCGAAGGGACAGGCGAAGGGGACGCTCTTTTAGGACTGTCCTCAGGGCTTCATTTATGACCTGTCGGGGCTACATCTATGTCCAGACCAAGGCGCAGTTTGTGTCCCAGTTGGAGCTCGCCTGTGCCTAGGGTCTGTTGGGGTTTAGGTTGTGACAGGTCAGATCACTGTCGATGTTTGAGGTCTGGAGCTCAACCTATGACCAGTATTAGCCTCAGTGCTAACCAGGGAACAGGGGCAAGGTTATGGCACGGCTCAGGGCTCAGACAGTCCAACATCATGAATAGTTTTTCATATGAGGAATTTATGAACTGTGCAAACTACATTGTTTTAAATTTAACTGTTTTCATTTATTTCACAGTACAGTATTTAAAAGCCTTGCCATGTGCAGATGATTGTCCAGTGGGGAGAGGTAAACGTGACAGGTGCAGTATCTCTCCTTAGAGAACTTCCAGGCTACCTGTAGGACTGTCAGTGGAAGATCAGAGGCCATTTGCAGATGACAGAAATGAAGTGTTGTTGAAAGTGCTTGACTTTGGGGTCAGGCAGACCTAGATTCAGATCTCACCTTTGCCACTTCCTAGATGTGTGTCCTTGGACCACTCATTTCCCTTCTCAGGGCTTGTTCTATAAAATGGGCATAATAAAGCCATTGTGAGTGTTGAAAAGGATTATATGTAAGTCATCTAGTATAGCACCTATCATGCCATGGGTACTGAATATGTGATTCCTGTGATTTCTGTAAACTAGGCCATTTTAGACTGGAGTACTTTAGAGAGGCTCTGGAGGAAGAGTTGATAAGACCTGAGCTTTGAAGCCTCAGTGGAATTTATAGGTGTAACTGACCTTGCAGGATGGGGAAGGAACTAATGCTTATTGACCACTGTCCATGTGGCCAAGTGCCTACTGGGCAGTGTGTGTATATGTCACTGGATCCCCAGCAAACAGCCAGGTGCTTTCAGCCCGCTATCCTTAGCTTCAGCCCCTCTAAAGAGGGCTAGGCTGGGTGTGTAATGTAAAGAGGAGACCAGAATTGGGTTTTTACATGCAACTGAGCCAGCTGGAGACTTTGGTACCTTCTCTCACCCTCCACCTTTCCCTGTTTCCACCTCACCTTTCTCTTTCTGTAATCCAGAGGACTAGCTGGGCTCTTGACTTTGTCTAGGAGTCCTGTTACTTTAGTGCATTAGCAGATTTTGATTGTTGTGGGGCTTGTCAACTCAGATTGCATGAAGACAAACCATGGGGGAGAGAAGCTTCTGTAAATAGGAGCTATTAGGTTGCAGCACATGCTTAGAAAGTGTGTAGCCTCCTATAGTCCCATAATAATTCAGTAATGTGGTTCCTTTTGCATCTTCTTCATGGGTGCCCATATGATCTTCCTGAGACACCGTTCTGATAGAATTGTATCTCTGCTCAGAAACCTTTGAAGACTTCACTGCCACTATATGGTTTAGACCCTTCAGCCTCATAAATGAGACTCTCCATAATCTGTTCCCAAACCTCTTTTATGCCTTGTTTCTCTTTGTTTCCCCAAACCTGCACCCTTTGCCCCAGTCAAAATAAACTAGTCTCTGTTCCTCAAACACTCCCTGCATGTTCCTGCTCCAACCTTTGCTTGCATTGCCTGCTCCTTCTCATCTTTCAAGACCAATGTCTCATGTGACCCCCTCGGTGAAGCTTCTTACCCTTCTGCAGGATTAGTTGCTCCCCTTCCTGTCTTCTGTAGCAGAGGCTGAATTTCTGATTGAGTTCTCATCACAGTCTGCCTTGGGCATGTCACCCCATATAGACAAAGGACTGTGTCTGTTTCATTCCTTTTCTACCTGGTTCAAGGCTGGCACATAGTAGGCCTTTGCAATGTTTGTGGTTAAATGAGTCAGCGACATTTCCTACTTACTCACTTTGGTATTTGTTTTATGAGCTTTCAGGTTCAGAAGGGGATTTGTGTTTTCCTTCTCTTTGTGGCTAAGGAGGGCCCTAGTTTAGATTGATGATGCCCTAGTTATAGGCATCAAAGACCTAAAAGTGCAGGGATTCTAGATGAGCCATTGATGCTGTTTTTTCTGGCTCTTGTCTTACCTTTGCTGTGAGTTTTGTTGGGAGGGAGATCATGCTGTGTTCAGGGACCCGAAGAGTTGTTGCTATAGTTCATGCAGGGGAAAGCTCACAGGTGGCTGACTAATCAGTTGCTCTGCCCTTGGCCTTGGTAAACAGCATTCCTTCCCATCTGGGGACCAGCAACTACAAATTCCATTTTTCCTTGCCAACAGCCTCAGCATATGAAACCAAAGGTTCTTTGTTGATCATAGAAAAATATGGGGCTGGGGTTGGGGCTCAGTGGTAGAGTGCTTGCCTAGCATGTGTGAGGCATTGGGTTTGATTCACAGCACCACATATAAATAAATGAATAAAATAAAAGTCTATCAACATCTAAAAAATATGTATGTATATAAAATATATATATCATTAAAAGTAGAAGGAGCTTGGGAACCATCTGGTTCTACCACTTTCCTTTTACAGGTGGGGAAATGCCCAAAGATGGGAAAGGACTTGATTGTATTACACAAGAAATCAAGAGGTAGAGATAGTTGTAGAAGTGAAATGACCCCTTTTTTTTTTTTTCTAATTTACTATATTGAGGTTTCATAAATAATTTTTAAGGTTTATTTATTTTAACATTTTGAGAGGAAGTCTCTCTTTGTTGCTCAGGTTGGCCTCAAATTCCTGAATTCAAGTGATCTTCCTGCCTCAGCCTCTTGAGCAGCTGGTATTATAGACATGTATCACCACACTCAGCTCTACATTATTATAATAATATCTAACATTCATTGAGTGCTTACTATGTGCTGGACACTGATTTTAGTACTTTAAACGATTTTATAGACTAGGAAACTGAGGCAGATAGAATCACTCAGATCTGTTTTCTGATCCCATGACTCTGATGTTTAGTATGGTTTTAATGGCAGTCATCTCCTACCCAGTGGAATAGAACAATTCTCCAAAGAACTTGCTCCAAGATCTGCCTTCCTCTGGAACTAAAAGACATCCTTCCAGCATGCTGAAAAGATATCCCAAGAGGAGTCCAGAATATGTTGGAAGAGTAGACAAAGGGCAGACTTGGTAGCACAACTCTGTCATCCTAGCTACTGGAAGCTGAAGCAGAAGGATCCAAGTTCAGGGCTAGCCTGGGCAACATAACAAGACGCTGTATCAAAATAAACAAAAAAGGGGCTGAGGATGTAGCTCAGTGGTAGAGCACTTATCTAGCATGTGTAAGACCCTGGGTTCAATTCCCATTACCAGGCAGGTAGGGGAAATGGAGAAAGGCATAAAGCAAATCCACATGAGTACTAGTGGAGCTCAGTTTTGGAATATGTTTAGGCATCAATATGTAGTATTGAGGCACATAGTAAACACTCAGTAAATGAATAAATTTTTAAAATTGCCTGTTTAGTTAGGCAGTAAATGCATTGTTTTAGAAGAAACTCAGTCCTGGATCTTTCTATATAGCGTCCCAGTCTAGGGTGGAGAGATTCAATTCAACAAGAACATATTGTGCTCTTGGCATGTACAAGCCCCTACTATTGAGAAATATACACAGAGGACAACAACACATTTCCTGCTCTCTTGTAAGTAATTGTCTTCTCCAAGTCTTCTCCCTCCAGTGTCATTGGGAAGACAGATAAGTACATAAATAACTGAAATCAGACTGACTGTGGTAAATGTAGTAAGGAATGTAAACAAAGTGGGAGTTTGAGCAAAGGAAAAATCAATCCCATCATAACCAGAGGATTCCTGAAGGTGGGGAATCTACGCTGGGTGGTAGAAGGAGCAGCTTGAGGGATGTTCTAGAAGTAGAGATGCACGGCCTGTGTGTATGTGTGCCAGGGGAAAGTAGGGGAGCTGAAGAGGAGGGAAAATAAGCTAACATGATGGATTGTGGACAAAATGTAGAGAGGGGTGGGAAGAACACTGACATTTATCAGTGTTGCCCTGTGGTTTGCAATGTGCCACATGCTTTACACACTATAATTTATTTAATCCTCACAATCCCTGCAATATCCCAAATTTAAAGATGAAGAAACCAGACCTCAGGAAGATTAAAGTGCTTTCCCGAAGGTCAGGTAACTAGTAAGTGGCATAGCTTGGTTCTGACCTAGCAGGGTTAGATTCAAAGGCTGACCATCTTTGCTGCAGGGCTCTGAGCGCCATGAATTGGACTGTTCACTCTGACTGCAGAACAGGGTCTGACTGGAGCAAAGAACCCAGAATGGGGATATCAGTGAGGAGGTTTAAACTGTGAGCCACAGTTTGGAAGCTACCTGGTCTAGGTCTACTTGATTGGCTTAATACACTAACATTTTGGCAACTCCTGCAGTACCATAAATCAGTGCACTATCATCCTTAACTAGTGGAATCTTAAAATGAGTTTAGAGAAGCTAGACTTGTATTTCAGGCAAGGTTTCCGATGTGCAGTTGGCAGTTTGTTCCAGAAGTCTTCTGGGTAAGCAACTCATATGACACATTCTATTGCTTCATTTCCTCACCATTAAGTTCAACAAGAATCTGTAATGGAGGAAAGAGCACTACACTGGAGACAAGAGACTGGCATTCAAGCCTTGGTCTGCTCATCCTCATCTGAATCCTCAGTCTCAGCTTCCTTCTCTGTAATAGGCAGGGATTGGGTTTCACATCTGAGGCCTTATATCCTGCTACTGTCATGTATTGCTTTGCCCTTCCTGACTTGGGGCAGATTAAGAGAGTGACTGAGAATGTGAACCTGAATTTAAGATCCTAAGGTTCAAGGTCCAGCCTCTCATTCCTATAGGAAGACAATAAGTAGGGTATAGACTCTAGAGTTGGGCTGCCTGGGTTTGCATCCTGCCTCTGTCACTGCCCAACTGTATGATTTGGGCAAGTTATTTAACTTTGTCTAGTCTGTTTCTTTATCTGTAAAATGGGGATATGAATACTACCTGTAGTAGGTGCTGAATGAATGTTAGCTTCAATAATAATAATTCGGGTTGCATTAATGCCAATTTCAGCACTGTTTTTATAGAAAGTATATTCATTAGGGCCATTTCGCACACCATCTTACTCTGACATCACTGCGTTCTCTGTTTCCATTGCTCTATTAGGAAACTTGGAAATATTGGATTGTTTTGTCACAGGATTACAAATCATGATACAACACAAAGTGCCTGTAGGAAAAGGGTCAATAAAAAGTGTGGCTTGTTGTGTGCAATCTGGAGGCTGAGGCAAAAGGTTTGCAAGTTTCCAGCCTTGGCCACTTAGTGAGACCCTGTCTCAGATTGAAAAATAAAATTAAAAGGACTGGGATATAGCTCAGTTGTAAAGCACCTAAGGTTCAAACCCCAGTTCAGAAAAACAAAGTCAGTGGCTTATTAGAAAATCTCACCTGACTTGGGTTTTCTCCCACCTCTCTCCATGGTAAATAGGACCAGACAGCATATCCATTTCTTTTTGCACAGCTTTCAGCAAAAGTGCTAAGCAAGACTCTACCAGTTCACTTGCCAAAAAGAATAACAATGCAGTATTTCTGGAAAAATCATGCCTAATCTGGTTCTTTTCTCCAGCCTAAACCCTTCTGGCCTTATCTTAAGCTAGTTCTAATTGTTTCCTTTTCCATGAATATGGAGAAGTTTCTTCTGATTATAAAGGGAAGAGAAGATCAAGATTTTTCTCATGAGAACCTTTTCTATACTTAAAGCTAGAATCCAGTTAGGCCTCCTCGTCTCTTCTCCAGGCTAAACAGCCTGGGCTGCTTTCACCTCACCCGTAAAACCTATTTTCCATCGCTTGGATCACATTGGTTATGCTTCTTTCCTTTCTCTTTGGTTTTTCTACTTCTTGGCAGTGACCCAGAATGTGCTAGTCTGCTAATAAGAGTCAAAAACAGTTTAAGAGGAGAATAACTTCAGAAGTTTTGTTCATTCATTAACATTTCTAAGTATTGCCCCATGCCAGGCCCTCTGCTAGGTACAGGGAACCCTGAGCTGACTCGGGCATAATCTCCGCCCTGTCCTTAGCTCAGTCTAGGGGGAAGATGTGTAATAAAGCATTTTAAATACTGTGATTAAATTATGTACAAGGGTGGGAGGCTAGAAATTGTTTGGAAATTGTTTAGCGTGATCAGAAGCAGCCTCTTTGGCTGGAGTGCAGGTGGAGAGTTCTGGAGGAGAGAGGAAAGCAGGACGCAGGAGGGCTGGTCTGGGCAACACTGGGAAGCCACAGTGGAGCTCCTGCATTCCAGAGGCAGTGGCACCCATTAGAGGTTTTGAAGCAAGAATGAAAATACCATAAGCCCTAGTCTTTTCTGTGCCCCACTGATGTTTCTGTCTTAGAAGTAATGTGATAGTCCCTTGTTTGTATACTTTGGGGGTTTTGTCTCTAAAACTCCCTTAGCAAGTCTAGTTCTTGAGCTCTGGAGAAAATCCATTTTCAGTACAGCAAGAAGTTCATGAAGGATGGAGAGAGAATGGAGTGCCATCCAGGCACTGTCTATTTAAGACCCAACTGCAGGCCAATCTGAATGGGTTTGGTCTGACTTCCCCAGACCAAATCTTTTCCCAGGAAAAGATGGAGGAATGAAAAGTTTCCAGGGCTCACCTGGGTATTTGGTGAGGCATACTAAAAGGGGTTAAACACTGTGTAAGTCAGAAGTTCTTGCTAAGGAGAAAAAGTGGTCCAACAGAATTAGGAATGGTGGCAAAGGAGTTGGGGCTAACTGGTCCCTTAGAATCTTCAGCATATGTCTGAAAACAACAAATTTCTGTCTCTCTCTGCTTGGCTATCACTTTGTTCCCTCCTATTTCCCAGGTGTGGCTTACAGAGTGGCAGGGTTGCTTTCTACAGCCACAGTTGATCTGGGGAAGCTTTATCACAACCCAGAATAATGGGTACTAGTTATTGAGTGTCTCCTAGATGCCAGGCATTGGTGCTGTTAGCTTAATATACACAAACTCATTTAATTCTCACACCAGGTGTATTATTGCTTCTATTTTATAGATGATGACATTGAAGTTCAGAGTAGCTAATTATGTCCGACTACCTTGGTGGTAGATGGTAGGGCCAGAATTAGAATACAGGACCTAATACTCGAAAGCTCATGTGCTTTCTACTTCCCAGCCCTAGGGTGGCCCCAAATGGCAGCATAATACAAAGTTCATAAAGGAGTTCTGAGTTTCATTTTTGTTTTTTTCACTGTAGACCAGTTGTTGGCACATTATGGCCCACAGTCCACAACTGGCTTGCCCCCTGTTTTTGTATGAACTATCAGCTAAGGATTTTTTTTTTTACATTTTTAAATAGCTGGGGGGGGGAATAAATCAACATTTTGTAATGCAAGGAAAGTACATGAAATTCAGAGTTCAGTATCCATAAAGTTTTATTAGCATATGGCCACAGCCATTCATTTACATGCAATCTGTGACTGCTTTTCCTCTGCAAAGACAAGATGAGCACAAAGATCACATGATATTCAAACATAAAATATTTACTGTCTGGCCCTTTGCAGAAAAAAAATACCAGCCTCTATAATAGGTAACAAGAAGGAACCAAATGGCAAGACTAAAAGCAAAGAGATGTTCAAAGGTGCTCAAGGCCATCCCCAGAAGTGTGGTGGTGACAGCAGGAGAGAGAATAACCTATTTCACTGGGCCCAAGAGATTTGGGAATGAAAATCACAGTAGGCAGGACTATCCAAAGTGTTAATGTCTCTAAGGGACAATAAGGAGATATTTCAAGGATGATGTAGTTTATTCAGATTCAGTGGAGCCCTGTGTCAGTAGGTTAAACACTGGAAATACAAAGGTAAAAGAGATACCCCTGCCTTTAAGGAGCTTTTGGCCTGATGGGAAGGCCACATATGCCTGCATATAGCCTGCTGTGTTATATGTGGTCTCCATGAAAAGCTGGGTGAATTAGAAACAATGTGAAGGGTGCTTCTAGGATTTGTAGGGATGCTTTCTGGAATTGCCCTGGGCCATGAAGGATGAATAGAAGTTATTTTACAAGAAGCTGAATATAAACTCAGGAAAAGCCTGACAGTGTGAGCATTTGGAGCTTATACACATGGAGAAGAAAGAGATACTGGAAATGATGTAAAGGTTCTGTGGTTGGGTAACTGGCAGAATGATGTAATTGAACATAGAACAGAAATCAGGAGGAAGGAAGTTGTGGGTAGGGGTTAAGGACACATCCAATCTGGGACATGTAGTTCAAGGTAAAATGTTGAAACACATCCAGCTTCCAGAAAGCCTTTTTGAAGTTTTTGGCACTAAGGCCTAGAATTCAAATTTAGACTGTATTTTCAGAGCTTTTTCCAGGGAAAAGGGGAAGTGCATATTTATTTAATAGAGAGAAGTTGACAAAACAACTTTTAACATGTGATAGCTGGAGCTGTGGGATTAAACATAGCAGTGGACTTACAGAAAATTAAGTCATTACATTGGAAACTAGCAAAAATTACCCACTTGGCACAAAACCTTGTTCTCGTTTAAGCCACCTATTGCTCTGCATCTGCTGTGTCTTCTGGTGCTGGTACTTCTTTCCCATGAGCCTTGGGCCAGGCCACTAGGAGATGAAGCCAGAGTTCATTTGTCTCTAAAAAGTGGGCAACACAGAAGTGTCAGCTTTTACCTTCTGCATAAGACTCCTCAGAGTGGACAGAGGGGTCCATTTCTGTCATCCTGGCCCAGTTACATCTTTTGGGACCTAGAATTCCACAGTGGAAACAAAAAATGAAAAATTTTTCTCAGAGTCCTGGTATATCTTCCAGTGCTTAGTGTCAGCATTTTCAGATATTCACCTGTTTGCTTTTTTTTGGGGGGGGGTACTGGGGATTGAACCCAGGGGCACTCAACCACTGAACCACATCCCCAGCCCTAATTTGTAATTTATTTAGAGACAGGGTCTCACTGAGTTGCTTAGTGCCTCGCTAAGTTGCTGAGGCTGGCTTTGAACTCGCGATCCTCCTGCCTCAGCCTCCCAAGTGCTGGGATTACAGGCGTGCGCCACTGCGCCCAGCTCACCTGTTTGTTTTTAAAGCTTGGATGTCTGTGACTGTTGTGTGCCAGTCTACTTCTTGGGGTAACTAACAGGGCTTGGGAACACATGGGTAGATCTCTTGTCTTCTCTGGTCCTCTTAGAGAAGTCAGCATTTTGATATCCTTTCCACTTCTGCTTGAAGATTTTTGTGCCAGGTAAGATGAAGCAGGTGGAGAACTGAAAAACGGCTGTGTGCAAAAGCCCGTGAACCCGTCCAACAGCAACATTGTTTCAAGTTCACTGAGGATCACTGCTCAAAAGTTGGGAAAACCCATAGGTAAGATTGAGTGGACATTTTACTTATCCTTTTAGATTACTCACCATTGAAATTATCTGATTATTTCCAGAAGAAGGGGTGGACCTGAGATCAGCTAAGCAGTTGATGGTTTTTGGTATTTAGTTGTAGCTGGTTTAACTGTGTGGCCTTATGCTCCTAAGATGCTTAGTAAGGAGGAGCACATTTCTTCAGAATACCAGAGGTTCATAAGGAAACCATGCAGTAAGTAAAACACATTAAATACTTTTAAGTACAAAAGTAAAAACTCTATCATAGCAAACCAGAATCAAATATAGCAGAAATATAAAATGTAAAATTCCTGTACTCACCCAATCTCATTCTTCCCAGGGAACCAGTGTTAATAGTTTATTTGTGTCTTCTTTTTGTTTGTTTGTTTTAAAACCAATGTATGACACATAAGATAACATTTTGAAGTGTTATTCCACTCTGACCTCAGGTTTTGTTATGCCTGGAAGGTTATAAGTTATGTCTCATTTGTAGATTTAGGCCAGATGAGAGTTGAGTGAGATAGCTTTAGCCTGGTCTCTCAGTTTCCATAGTCCTTGGCTACTATGTCACCCATGTGCATCTGAAGCTTCTCAGTGGCACCACTGCCTCCCCCTGCTCCCCATCCCCAGGCTCACACGTTCTCCCCTTCTCTGTCAACACTATTCTTCTTCTTCTTTTTTTTTGCAGTGCTGGGGATTGAACCCAGGGCCTTGTGCTTGCAAGGCAGGCACTCTACCAACTGAGCTATATCTCCAGCCCTTAACACTATTCTTCTTATGGTTACTTAATTGGTTAAAAGTCATGTATTCATAAACATATGTGAGGGCCACCCTCTGTGCTGACTGCATACTAGGCAGTGTGAATAGAGAGGAATAACACACTGTCCTCTCCTTCAAGGAGACTAGTAGACTTTGATCCTCCACTGTGTCCAGTCATTTGGCAGGACACGGACCAGTTCTGCCTCTGTGGTTTCCTTCCTCCCACTGAAATGTGCCTTGCCTTTCTCTTCCATTCTATCCCTGCAGTCTCCACCCCAGATACAGGACTTTCTTGCCTTCCCCTGAGCTGTTGCAGTGGCCTCAGTCTCCTGTCTGTCCCAAGACTGCAGTTTGTTCTACACATCACAGCCAGTTTGATAGCCCTAAGGCACATTCTCCATGGTCTCCAGCCCCACCCCCTTGCCTAGAACAGTGTGCTCTGCAGAAAACTTCCCGGAGATCTGCAAGGTCAAGAGGATTTTCATGATGGTACTAAGATGCTATTTGTTGTTACAGAGTGACAGGAAGCGCAAGTGCCTTAGCACTAGTCAAGGCACTGAACTGTGCTAGTGGCCATTGTGTCCTTCACTGCTACACACAGTTTTTTAAAAATGCCATTTTCATGTAAGAATGTCCCTGATGGCTGGGCATGGTGATTCATGTAATCCCAATAACTCAGGAGACTGAGGCAGGAGGATCACAAGTTCAAGGTTAGCCTGGGCAACTTAATGAGACTCTATCTCAAGGTGGAGGGGGCAGGGTGTTGGGGATGCACTGGGTTAAATCCCCAGGACCCATAGGATTGTTTCATTTGCACACTGAAGGAGCTGCTGTTTTGATTTTCATGTGAAAGAATGACTGTTGATTGTTGAGGGTAGAAAGACACAGGGATGAGGTGTTGAAGGGCTTTGTAGGCTATGTTAATGAGCTTAGGTGACCTATAGTAGCCTGCCTTCTCTACTCTTCACACAAGTCCTTCTTGCTACTTTGTTTTCCCTCCTTCCACATCCTTCCCCTTGTTACTCCTTCCAGCACAAAATGTAGTGGGGCTCTGAAGGCCGCTGTGATCCCAGAATCAGAACAGAAAGAGAAGATGGGCCTGAATCTAGACCTTTGGCCTCTGGAACTCTCACTACCCCAGCCCTGATTCCACCCCAGCCCCAGGCAGACCGCACTGCTGGGTTCACCACAGCTGAGTGAGATCCTGCAGTGTATATGAGGCTGCCCAGTCTTCCTGGGCAGAAGGAAGAACACTTTAGCTCTGTGGAATCTCACTTAACAGACGGTCTTCTGACTGAGCTGCTTCTCCCTGTGGCTTGCACCAATCATGTTAAATTTGACTGACTTCTGTTTAAATGCTCCCTTTCCTTGTCTCCTACATAGTAATGATGGCATCAGAAACCACATCAACCGTCCACCAGGTCGGGTAGGAGAAGACTGTAGGCTTGCACCTGATACCATGAAATAATGTAGTTGGACTTTGGTTTGTAACTCATATTCCATATATGACAGAACACAAACTACAAAGCTATCTCAGAGCATGAAGAAACTTCTGATAGATTAGACTTTCTTTTTTCTTTTCCTTTTTTTTTTTTTTTTTTTTTTTTTGGTACCAAGGATTTAACCCAGGAGTACTTTACCACTGACCCATATCCCCAACCCTTTTTATATTTGAGACAGGGTCTCACTAAATTGCTTAGGGCCTTGCTAAGTTGCTGAGGCTGGCCTCCAACTTGCTATCCTCCTGCCTCAACCTCCTTGGTTGCTGGGATTACTGGTATGTGCCACCACACCCTGCTAGTTAGACTTTAGACTAATATAATAAAGAGAATGTGGTAATAATGTCCTGTCTTGTATTTATGTAAACTAGAGCAGTGTTGCCCGACTTCTTGACATTAGAGCACATGGGAGAAAATGGTCATGTTTGGCTGCATGTACAGTGAGCCCAGGGACTGGAGGCCTGAGGAGGGATAAGCATCTTACAGCACATTGGTTGGGAAGCTCTGTACCAAGGTTTATAAACAACAGCATTCTCGTTGGAAGCGGGCTTTCACTGGCGACCCCTCCTGCCTCTCAGCATTAATGTTTAAGTACAGTGTAATGGTTAAAAGCTTGAATTCTGAGCCAGACCATCTTAAGTCCCAGCTCTGCCACTTACTAGCTATGCGACCAAGGGCAAATCATTCTATCTCTTTGTATCTCAGTTTCTTTATCTGCAAATTGTGGGCAATAATCACAGTTGCCTCATAGAGTTGTGAAGATTAAATGAGTGGGTATATGAAGCATGAGTCTATAAAGTTCTCAGACACCGCCCGGCCTGTGGTGGCTGTGTGCTCTGCAGTACAACTAGTGGCAGAGAGCACCATAACTGCTGCTGCCGCTTCAGAGTCATGAATGATCCGGGTCAGTCCCCCGGCCTGCGTGTGGCCTCCTCTGTCTCACATGGCTTAGTTGCGGCCTCCTCCCTGAGAGTGTTCTGTTTCCTTTAGTTTCCTTTTTTTTTTTTTCTTTCTGTTCTTGTGTTTTGGTGCTGGGGATGGAACCCAGGGCCTCCTCCAAGCTAGGGAAGTGCTCTACCACTAAGCCACATCTCCAGCCCTCAGTTTCCTTCCACTGTCTCAGCTTGGCATTTGTTTGGGTCCTCAGGTGGCTGATGCCCGAGGAAGCAGCCAGGCTTGTGGTTATTCTCTCCACTTGTTCTCTCCACTCTTCCTTCTCCACAGGCCCTTGTGGCTAAAGGAACCACTCAGACAGGGACCTTGAAAGGACTCAAGTGGGTGAGTAGGGGAGCAGGAGCTGTGTGCAGAGCCATGTTAGTCAGATAACCCTGTTTGCTATCACCCACTAGATGTGACAGCTGGTGAGTTCTGTACAGACTTTGTCAGAGTATGGAGTGCGGATCTGGTGGCTTGGGGGAAAGTGTGACTGGCTCATCAGGCTTTGTAGAGAAGACACAGTTGTTTCAGAAGGTGGGCCTTGAGGAGAGAACCTGTTGCTGTTGTGCCACCTTCCTACCCCCGTGGGACTCCTTCCCCCCCTGCCACTCTGGGAGTTCTCTGGGCCATTCCCTGGGCAGATGCCAGGTTGAGCCTTGGATCCATATCCTTAACACCTGCTATACTTCCAGTCCAATCAGTACTTGTTGGCTAACAAGTTTCACAAAGAAACAAAATACATAATGTATTTATATAAAACATGCATCCCCACTTTACAGGGAAAGCAAGATAAACATATGCCCAGGAATGGAAACATGGGTTCTTACTGATGGTGCTGGGCTTGCTTATGATCTGATCTTTCATCAGTCCCCCTGTATACTGCATGCTTCAGCTGGCCTGAATCATGTGCAGTGGCCCAACCATCCATGGCACCTCTCCCGCAGGTCTTAGGGTGCTTTTCCCCAATCTGAGACACTCTCTCCCAGCACCACCCTGTGCAGTTCCCACTCACCCTTCAGGTGCCAGCTTAGCTGTCTCATCCTTCAGCTGCCCAGCAAGTCAGATTCCTCTCTTCTGCTCTGCAGCACCTGGAACTTCCCTGTCACAACATTTGTCCTACCATATTAAAATTGTTATACGTGTCACTGCTGCAAGGGTAGGTGTGTTCCTTGTGTTCTCACTGTCTAGTACTAAGGGATCAGTAGGTCCCCAGGAAAAATGGCAGTGGTGGAATGAATAAGTAAGTATGCTTCTGTGTCTGGTGTCTTATTTGATCCTTATGATAGCCTTATGGTGTAGGCTGCCCAGCCTTACTCTTACCCATTTTGTCCAGAAAGAAACTGACTCTGCGAGAAGATGTGCTACTGGCCTAAGTTCAGGCAAGAGTGGGAGCCACAGCTCTCAGGCTCCAACATTCAGGGCTTTTCTTGGTCTGTTTTTATAAAGTAACTTCTTTTAAAAAAAAGTATTTAAAAAAATAAAAGCAGGTTTTTTGTTTTCTTGTGGTGTCAGGGATCTAACCCAGGGCCTTTAGCACACTAAGTGAGCACTCTATCACTGGACTTTACTGCCAGCTCCTTCATTTGTTGCTTTCATAATTGTAAAATTAATGTATCTATCAAACCAATAGTCCTAAAATAGTGTTTTATCATCGAATGTTGAATTTCAGTACAGAGAAATCTAGATACAATTTTAAAAATCATAGTCAGATTCTAAATTCCAGCTTGTATTAGAGAAAAATCATTATGTATTTCACTAAGAAGTAAAACTTGATTTCAAAAACAATAGCATAAGGGCTGGGGATATAGCTCAGTTGCCTCACTCAGTTGCTTGCCTCACAAGTACAAGGCCCTGGGTTCAATCCCCAGCACCGCACACACACACACAAAATTAATAATAATAGCATAAAAATAACGTTGCACTGTATACAATTTAGAGAATACTGAAAAATTTGAAGAAGAAAATAAAAATCACCCATCACACAGAGAAACTACTATACGTTAGAAATGACCTGGACTTGAAAGGGCAGCATTGAGTTTGATTGTCAGTGAACCCATTAACTAGATGTCCAGCATTGGTAGGTTATTTAGCCTACCAACAGTCTACTCTGAGCTTATTTCCTTACCAGAAATATGGTAAAATATTTTCCATTTGGAATTATTGTAAGAATGAGACAAATATAAAATACCCAGCATAGTACCTAGCACATAGTTGTGTCCTTTAATATGTAGTAGTATTAACTGTTTTGTGTATTTCTATCGAGACTTTCCGTTCCGTTGTGTGTTTGTATGTGTGCATACATACTTGTGCATGCACATATGTTTTTGAAGCATATTTATGTATTTAATTATATCACTGAATCCTCACAGCAACCTTGTGAGGTAGACAAGGCAGGAGTATTTTTAAACCTGCTCTGTAGATGAAGAAACTGAGACTCTTAAGAGGCAAAGTAACAACAACAACAAAAAAGGCAAAGTAACTTAGCCTTGGTGGCGTCTGGTAATATGTGAACCAGGACTTCTACCTTGGTCTCTTGATCCCAAGCCCACATGCCTTCCCTGTCAGCAGTGTGCTGCTTCTCCTACTCCACCTCTTCCTCCACCAGCCACACACACATGGGCCGCTGAGCCTGCCCAAGATGCCCAAGAGGAAGGCAAGGACTGGAGGCCGCAGTCGTGCTGGGGGCCTCCAGACCAGCTGGGTTCTGTCTGGAAACCGAAAAGTGCTCACTTCCTTCTCTAAAATAACAAACTGGGCTTTTGCTAGAAAGCTTAGGACATTGTGTATCATAGGGGGAGTGTGTCAGGGAACTGATAAAAGTCCTGAACTGAATTCACAGACGAGAATAGCCTTCCTCTGCCACTTTTCTTTCAAAGTGTGCACCAGGTACCTAACAAGTCTGTGTGACACACACTGCACTAACACTACGTGCATCTTTTCATGTCATTTCCATTTCAGTGTGCAGTTTCTAGGGGCTGATATATGCCTGACACTGTGCCATGACTTAGAGACAGAGGTACACAGGGGACAATTGTGGCTTTAGAAGCACTGGAGTACTCAAGGCCTAGTGAATCAGCACTCAACCACAGCTTCTCGCAGGGGGGTTGGGAACAGAGGATGGCGCACTCACTACTAGTTCTGTGTAGTGATACCGCCCAGTGTTTGCCTAGTGCCTAACTGATTTCCAGAGTGTTTGCACAAACCCTGACTCATCTGGAGTTATCAGGGAGCTGCAAAGGAGCAAACACTCTTGAGCTAGTTTGATGGTTGAGAATTCCTAGGCCAAGGGCAGCAGGCAGGCCAAGGTGCAGCTTGACTGTGGGACCTTCCACCTGAGGAAGCATTTATCTAGTGATTGCATGTGCACTGAAATTAAGGTCCCACAGACCCGCTCATGGCTCTCTTAGATAAATTAAAGAGTATGTGGTCTATCTCCAGATGGGGAACTAGCAACCCCTTGATGAGATTATGACACCTCTCCCCAACCCCCACCTCCCACTGTGAAAACAGGGAAGTTAAGCATCTTTCTTTCACTTTGCCATCTTCCTACATTTTTTCCCCTAGTTTCAAAAACAACTCTCCTTCAACAAGTTGTGTTTGCAAGGAAAGTCTTAACCATTTGTCCCTTCTGGCGTACCCTCTTCTGTTGAGATCCATGCAGAATAAACCAGGTACTCCATCTTTGTGTGTGAAGCCATAAAATCTAATATTGAGTGTGCAGCGATGCCCAGAGGTATGCTGCTTCCCAAGAGGCTTGCAGCCTGCTGTGGTAAAGAGCAAGTATAAATTGCCACTAACGGGGTTTTCTAGCTAGAGCCATAAGTATGTCTGAGCATCCCCTGTGAGTCACAATGCCGCCAGCTTTCTTGCTGCTCCTCCATGCCGCCTGCCTGTTGGCTGCTTTGCTTGTCAGCAGACTGGGGGTGGGGAGAGGCTGAAACCAAAATTTGTCCACTCCACACATGGCTTACAGAGCTGATGAGACAGTAGGTGGAACAAGAGTTGACGCTGGACTGCATGCAAGGTCAGAGCCAGAGGGACAGTGATCCCTCCTTCTTGACCTGCCGCTCCATGGCCAGTGTCCCCTCAAGCTCCTGAAGATGAGTGACCCTGCATTTTATTACTGCACAATTCTCACTGCCTTCAGTATATATATTTTTCCCTTCTACTATACCTTGGTGAGGGTAGGTGACCTAGTACCAGTGTTTAATTCTTTGAATTCATACAGTGTTGCTGTCCCCAGATGTAGCTTGTGCTTGAAGCTATTGGGTGAAATAGTATTTTGAGATCCTTTGTGGATTCCCTTTACCTGTGTGTTCATCTGTTTTCTATTCTAAAGTAGAATTTAAATACACTGTCATCAGATTCCAAAGATGGAAGGAAGGAAGGAAGCCCCTATTCTGAGCTGTCAGACACTTGGCTGCTTAACCGAGCTTTCTGGATTGTGCTGTTGAAAGTGCATTCTGTGTGCTTCTCCTAATGTACTTGCCTCGGAGAGCAGCACAGAGACGGGCATCAGCACTAATCAATCTTCCAGGCAGACTTGCCATTTCTCTGATTCGTGTTCAGCGGATCCTTGGAGAAGGAAGTAGGCCTTTCCCCTTAGCAGGCAAAAAGCCAGCTTCCATTTTAAAATCTCTCAGAAAAAAAAAAAATCCAACAACCCAGGGCCTGTGTTTATTGAAGGCTGGTCTAAAGTCTCTCACACCGTGTGCCCCATCAGCACTCGAGTGCCTCTATTTCAGAAGGATGTAGAGGCTTAATCACCCTGGTGGGGATTTAGACCCAGAGACTTCGGAGAAATCTTATTATTTCTAACTGCAGGCGAAGAGTATTAAGGCTCCACTCTGGATCAGGGGCATGACATGTTCTATAAGTAATTTATCTTTAACAGGGGAAGGCCCCTTACTAGAGTGTCCCAGAGACAGAACTGTGATTGGGCAGTGGCTCATGGTTCCTCCTTTTCTCTTTTCCTGTCTCAGTCTCCTGCTGCTCCTTTCTGTCCTGACCCTTTCCTGCCCGATCTGTCCAGTTTCTGTCTGCCTCAACACGTCCTCCCATTAACATGGGAGCCAGATGCCTTGCAGGGAGAGAGAGAGTAATGTTTTTGCAATAAGTAACCTCATCCAGCAGACAGTCAACTTCAGGTTCTAAGTGGGCCCTCCCTGCACCCTCTCTGAGGAAGGAGCTGGGAAGGAAAAGGAATGCTCTGGGCTCCATAGGCACTCAAGTCTTGTGCTCTTGGACATGAAAGAATTTGGGGGTATTCTCAGTCCCTGTCAGCTCTCTTCTTACCTTCCCAGAATCAGTCCCCCCAGAATGCCTTTCACCACACCCCTATGCAAATCCTCTGATTTCATCTGCCATCGGCTCCTGCCGACCCCCATTCATGTCTAGTCCTGCCTTGCTGGTGCTGAGGCTGGAAAATGTCACAGGTGGGATTCTGCTTGTGGATTCCATGTTCTATTTGGGGGGTATGGTTTGGTGGCAGCTCTAAATCCATGTGCTAATGAGCTTGGTTAAAGTAGGTTCTAATCCAGCCTGCCTGCCTGAGTTCCTTTCCACAGTTAATGATCTCTTATATTGGTTTTGCCTTTAGTTTTGCCCCCTGGGTTAAAATGAATCAATAGTCCTCACAGACATTTAAAAACCATCTCTTAAAGCTCCGGGGTCCCCGCACTACCTTTTTTATCCTTCCTGGTAAACATACAGCTTGATCAGTACAGTGCTGTTTCCCTCACATCTCCTCTTGTCTCCCAGAGATGGGCAGCAGTGAACCCCTTCCCATCGCAGACAGTGACAAGAGGAAAAAGAAGAAGCGGAAGGCCCGGGCCACTGACTCCCTGCCAGGGAAGTTTGAAGGTTGGTTCCACTGCCCTCCTAGAACTGGGCCTGTGTCTCCCCAAGCAGGGGATGAGCATCCCAGTGCTCCTGTGTACAGATCACAGGATGCCCCATCTTGGTGCCAGCCGTGGTTATCTGTGTGATGGAAGAAGACAAGGGTGGGCGGATTTACTCAAAAGAGTGACAGAATGAACAGGGGTGGGGAAGCTCTCAGATGGTGCACAGGCATCCCCAGAACAATCTGAGCACCTGTCGGTGTGGATCCAAACTGAGTAGACTTTAAAGTCACTTTATGAGTCAGGAACTTTGGACTCCAACCACCTAACATCCTATCGAGCGTAAAGGGCTAATGCTGAAGTGTGCACCATGTGTGAAGCATGTCACTTAAAATACTTTCAGACAGCAGTATGCTGTCTGTTCCTACAGACACCTGTGAGACCAAACCATGATGGATCCAAGGAAGTACTTAGTGCAGGGGTTAGCAGCCCTTCTCTCCCCAGGGTTTTAGAGTAGTTTGCAAATCAATAGGCCTTTTGCTCTTTCAATGAGCACAGGGAGTTTTTCCTGTTATTTAAAGACAGCCTGTGCAGTCCTGTACTTCTCATGACTAAGAGCGATAAGATCTCATGTCAGGTTTAAAGTCTGCTCAGTCTTGGTTGCCTCAAGAATGAAGAGCTGGGGAGTGAAGCCAGGGGAGGATGAGGTCAGCTGGGCAAGGGCTGTGGTGGAAACACAGAGAACTTGTGCTACTTTGTGAGCTTAGGCAGATCCCCTAACTTCTTTCCACCCAGGCCTTTTACTCTGTTACAACCATTCTGACTCAGTACCTAAAAACTCAAGGCATCATTTGCAACCTCCTACTGCCTCTGATTTCCTGTGGGTGACTTCTGAAAATTTCTCAGAAACCTCCATTGACCATGGTGTAAATCAAAACTGTGTTTATTCCCCTTTGTATCACCAGTGCTTAGCATGGAGCTTGGCCCGTAAAAGGAGCTCAGCAAATGAATAAGTGCAAGAATGATGTTTATTCAAATCACACTCCTTCTATGAGGATCCCCAGGTTCCCCAAACAGATCTTCTCCTGCCCCCTTTTTTCCTAACTAGTCCCTCTGTGACAGTACTCACAGTACCTGGTATTGGGGCTGCTCTTGTACGTGTCTGTCTCCCCCACAGGACTGTGACCCTGAGAGAGGAGGGACTCTATTTTATTCCTCACTCTGCTCTGCTATGCTATCTGATACACAGTAAGAGCTCAGGAAGTAGTGCTAAATTGAAACCCTTTCTCTGACCTCATTCCTAAAATGAGGAACAGGTCTTGTTAAGAAACTGAGTTCTGTGATGGCTGGGAAAGCAACGTTCTTTCCTCGTCACTGAGTGCTAAAGAGCCATGGTGTGTCTGGGTGGGCAGATCCAGACACCGAGTAACAGAAGCTCTTCTTCCCATCTTTGCTTGTAGAGGGTGACTCATCTTGTTATTCCTCTCATCTGTTTCACCCCTAGATATGTACAAGCTGACCTCTGAATTGCTTGGAGAGGGAGCCTATGCCAAAGTTCAAGGTGCCGTGAGCCTGCAGACTGGCAAAGAGTATGCTGTGAAAGTGAGTCTCATCTGGATGCCAGGCTTTACTTTGCAAACATTCACTCCCAGCTTTTCCTAAAGCAAATAAATTTCATATTCTATAATATGGTGGCTTAGTAAGAACTAGGACTCCAAAGCTAAACTTACTGGATTCAAATCTTGGTTTTTCTACTTGGGCAAGGTACCTAACCTTCCTGTCCTCCAGTTTCCCCATCTATATAATGGGTGTAATAACAGAACCTATACAGAATTGTTCTAAAGATTAAATAAATTCATAAGCTTGCTTCTTGTTACTGCAACCAAAGTCAGCTTCAAGGAGTGGACCACCAGTTTTGAAATTGCCCCGCCTGTCTCTGTTTTGGCAAACTATTACTATTTGACTTTGGGCAAGTCATGGAATCTCCATAAGCCTCAGTTTCTACATCTCTAAAACGAAGGTGATAATTCCTGCCCTTTCTTTCACATGGGGTGATTATGAAAATAGAACTTAAAATGAACTGATAGAGGCAGCAACACTGTACAAAGTGCTATACAAGTAATGTACATTATCATAATAATGAAGATTAAAACTAAAATGACCAGAGCACTCAGCTTTAATTAGCTGCATGACCTCGGAGTGACTCATTCACTGCTCTGTACTCTGTACCACTGGCCACTCAGTGTGGAAGAAGGGATGATGGTGAAAGAGTAATTCTCAAAGTCAGGTCCCTGGGCCAGCAGCATAGTGCCACCTGGGAGCTTGTTAGAAATGCACATGATCTGTCCCTACCCCACATCTGCACAATCAGAAAGTAGGGGTGGCCCCAGTAATGCAAACGTTAATAAGCCATCCATCCAAGCAACTCAGATCCTTACTACAGTCTGAGAACCCTGATGGAGGGCATGCTGAAACTGCAGTGTGTCAGAGCATCGGAGGGCTAACACAGAGAGCCAGGTTTCTCTGTAAGGGAGAGGGCCTGAGTCTATTTTCACCAGTTTCCCCAGGTGGTTGTGAGACCTGCTGTTTGAGGATCACTAAGCTAGAGAAAGGGTCTTACTAGAGCCAAGGGAGCAATTCAAGCTGATTTCCAGGCAGCCACCTGAGCCACCGTGTCTCAGTGGCGCCCCCTCCCGGCAAGCTGGGCAAACCTCCTAAAAGAAAGGGTGCACTGTTTTCACCAGCTCTCCGTGGTCCCAGCTGTGAATTGGGAGGAACACCTCTGCTAAGCTGCAGTCCTTGCTGTGGTGTCGCTTCACCTGGTAACAAGTGAGCTACCGCCATTCCTTTTTTGAAACAAATTGGTATAAATTGCAAGTAATTTAAAAAAGTATGCATGTGATAAAAACTACAAGTGTAAATCATTTTCAAAGGTTTGATACATCCATGAATGACAGACCTATTTCTTTCAGGTTGGGTCACAGGAGAAAAAACCTGGCCCTCTCTCCATGTCCCCTGATAACTTTGTGCAAACACTAGGCCCCAGCTTGGTAGGTCTTCGGTTTCAGCAGTTCTGCCCATGTCTTATGTCACTTCTACTCTCTAAAAGCTCTCTAAAGACAGGCTACTTCTCTCAGCGTAGCTCTGCAAGACTTTATTTATGACAACTTTTCCTATAGGGATCCTTCTGATGAACCTCAGAATAGGAATGCAATGTCCAGATAATCTGCTTCAAGTTTCCTCTAAGAATCCCCATGTCTGGCTCCCCATCTCCAATGGCCAGAGCCCATTACCTCCTCCAAGAAAATTATGCTTTTGCTGAAAGCTTGCCTGCTGGAAAGTTCTCCCTGACTTGGATCTGAACTACTTGGTGAATGAGATTGAATAACTTGAAGTCAAATAGCTCCTGTTCCCCAGCACTGCATCTCACTGACTGCTCAGAAAATGGACCCACAGGTGGTTTACTAACCAATGTGGGCTTATTTAGAAAATTCCAATCGGTCATAGATGCTTGTGCTACAACATATTGGAGACATTTGAAGTGTCGTGCCCAGCAGTGCTTAAGGAAGGAGCAGGACGTCGTCATCTGAGCTGTGAGGCAGTGCCAGGCTCTGTGGAAAACTTGCCCACAGGCTCCTTTTGGGTCCACAGGGTTGTGGATGGGCTTCTCAGAGCCAGTCTGCACATAAACCACCTGCTACTGTGTGGGCTTATGCATTGCTGCTTTTGGCATTTGGCAAGCATCTCCAGGTAGAAGAATGGAAGGAGCAACCCACAATTTCATAGGTGAGATGGAGACTCCAGGTGCTGGAAGAAGCTGTCTAGAATAGGAGCAGCTTTGGGATCATCTTCCTACCCTTTGATAGTATTGTAAGGGTTAACCAAGACTAGGTATCTATATCATGTAGCACAGGGCCTGTGGAAGAGCAGGTTCTCAGAAGAGAAAGTGCTGACCTCTGCTTGGGGAAATTGCAGCATGGCATCTGAGTAGGGGTTGGAGTCTTCAGTTCCTCCTCACCCTCCCCTTCCCCCAGCTCTAGAAGTTTCCTCTGTAGAAGATATAACTCCTTAACCAAAAGGCAGAAAGCTGCCCTTCAGGCGAGGGAGCCAAGTAGAGGTAGCTCTTTGTCTTTCTGGCTGCCTCAGTCTTTGCTGGGCAGCTGGGGGCAGCAGCTTTCCTTGCTGTCGTGTATGGCCAGAGTCAAACAGGCTCAGCTGGGCTGGAAGCCCTCGGGCCAACTGCTACTTCACCAGCAGAGCCACAGTGCCCTCCTCACCTCAGCCTACTCCGGACTTCCACTGGAAACTGAATTTGGACTGTGTTTGGCCTTGCATTCCCCAGAGAGCTCCTGCTGAGGGGCTGTTGTGAAGTCAGGTGGGTGTATGTGATAGATTTCATTCTGCCCACAGATCATCGAAAAACAAGCAGGGCACAGTCGGAGCCGGGTATTCCGAGAGGTGGAGACGCTCTACCAGTGTCAAGGAAACAAGTGAGTGTTTGCTGGGGACTCACTGCTTCTCTTGGCCACAGAGAAGGAGTTACTTCACACCATCCCCTAACCCCAGCACTTTGAATAAAACTCCTCCCTTCTTTCTGGAGGAGAGGGAAGGAGGGAGGGAGGAGAAGCAGCAGTACCCACCCCCCAGGAAGCCATCTTCTCTTGCTATGAATATCCACCAGTCACAGTAAGTTAGAAGAGTCTGAACCACGGTCTGTTTTGGGGTGGAGAGGGAGATGATGTTTCATTTCTTCCAAGTGCCTTTGGAAGCTAGGCCGCTGAGCCTTGCCTGGTAGAAATCTTTAGGGCTGCCTAAATAACAAGATGAGGACAATGAGGATGTTAAGAATATTCGCTGCTGTTCTCTCTACCAGTGTTCTTAACTGCACGGACATTACCAACCATCCAGGGCCAGCTCTAAACCTCCTGGCCTGATAACTGGGCCACAGTAACCTCCAACCCCATCTTAGGCTGCTCCAAATGAGTGGTCCTCCCACTGTGGCTTTAAATCAGGGTCACCTCCAAGACTAGCTTCCCCCTCTCTCCCTCCATGGCAGGGTCAGCAGGGAGCCAGTGGCCTGGTATTGATGGCTTTGTCATTAAGCTTGGAGGACAGGGGCTGCTGTTGATTTAACTCCAGGCACTGCCTCTACAATCTTCTTTCAAATTAGGCCATTTTGGCCATCTTATTTGGACGCCTTCACACTAGTAAAAGCCTCGTGTCTCCCAAAGTGGTCAGCATTTTTTATGAGGGACAGATTTTTATTTTCAGCCCTGCAGCTTCTTAGTTCAGCATTAGAGACTCCACTTGGTTTATTTCATTCTTTCAAAGAAAAAAACCCCAACACCTCCAATATCCAGGCTGGTGGCTTCCCTACTGAGTTACAAGACGACCTTGTTGGCAGAGCACTGCAATACTCGGGCAGACAGAGAGTGCTCACCGGGGAAGGCCACAAGTGCTACAGTGGCCAGGAACGCGGCCGTTTCATTAAGCAGCGCTTAGCAGTTAGGGTCTAGCGGTGCCCACGTTAGGCCCCAAGTCTATTTGACAGATGTTTCCATTTTCTCCAGGCAATGTAAATACTGCCCCGTGATTTATGGGCAAGAGGGAGGGCAAGTAATTATTTGCTGCTTGCCTCCAGGACACACACCTACTATTCAGTGTTATTAGCCGCAATTGCTTCCAGTCGGCTGCAGATTTTATTCAGTTTAATGTGACCGGGACTTTTTTATAACTCTACCTAGTGGGTTTTAGGGTTGGGGTTTGACAGCACAGACTTGGCGAAAACACCAGAGACTAAACATTATGGAAAGATAAGGTGACCTGAATCTTGCTAACACCATTGGCTGCTCCTCAAACATGGGTCTTTAATAAGCATTTTGTTTTCAAGTTGATTTCTGCCCCACTACAGGGTGTTATATATTTTTTCTTTGTATATTTGTAAGTGGACTTTAATATATAATACAACCTTCCCCCATTTTTCCCCATTTAAGGAACATTTTGGAGCTGATTGAGTTCTTTGAAGATGACTTGAGATTCTATTTGGTCTTTGAGAAACTGCAAGGAGGTACTTTTTTGTTCAGTATGTGTTTGGACTTCGGATTAGGACCCAGGGTGGTAATCATCCATCATGAATCCCAGAGACTTCTAAAACGAGTCAAGCTAATAAAAAGGATGAAGGACTTAAAAACTGCCCTTGATTTGGGAGAAGGGAAGCCGGAGGGAAGGATGATAATTAGCATTTTGCAGAGCTTAGAATGTCACCTGTGTGGGCATTCTATAAATGCCTTTTCATTATAATAGGAGTCATATATAGATACATTTAGTGATCAATTTATCAATCCCTGTTGTGACATATTCACTATTTAACTAAATTAATTATGGGGTGGAAGCACTAGCTTACATTGTGAAGTCTAAAAGCTAAGCAGAGGAGAGGAGTGCCCCATTGTTTGGGGCACAGACCTGTGACAGGGGAGGCCAAGAATGTGCCATTCTTCAGATGGGAGGATGCCATCGTGCCCACCACCACACTGCTGTCACCCACACGCATATCACTGGGATGTGTGTTTAAGTTGCTTTCCTGACATAGTGAAGGGGATAAAGAAGCCCTTTCCCTCCTGTCCCTCACCAACCCTAGGACAGCATTTACAAGGTGAACATTATGGAGCTGAGTGGAGGAATACACAGAGGAGCTTGGTGGTCAAGGGAGTTAGAAATTAACAAAGCTAGGCTTAAGTCGAGCTCCACCACTTACTAGGTGCATGTCCTTGGGCAAGTCCCTCAACCATTTCTCATCTGTAAAATGGGTATTGATAGCACATATCTCAGGAGGTTACTGTGAAGATTAAATGAGCCGGTTCATGGGAATTGCTTAGCACTGTGCCAGGCAGGCACGAAGACAACAGTAAATGTTGGTTCTTAATATTAAAATAACTGAGTGTGCTGGGGGATGTCTTAGAAACACGTAGAATATTATGTCTTAGAAACACATAGAATATTACTTTCTGCCTTCCCTTTTAACGAATTTAGAAACAAGAGACTCTCTGAAGCAGGACAAGGTAGAGCAGAGCTGGAAGCTGGTTTTCTGAACATATTGTCTAGCACGTTGGGATCCTTTGATTGTTTAATCTGGCAGGTGAAAGATCTTTGGCAGTTCTTCCCCATTTTTCTCATCCCTTCCCCAATCCCCCCCACCAAAAAAAATAGTTAATAAGTAAGCATGGACCATTTTTAGGACACAGAAATGACATCTTCAGCCCAGAAGTACTGGCTTCCAGTAGTTGGTATAGACCATATGAAACCAAGCTGTATGTTCATGCCTGTATCTGTCCCCATCACACACCAGGACTTGAATTATGTGTTTGGAATGCTGGAGGCAGCTGGGCTCTCTGTAGCCATATCACTTAGACGGACACTCTACTGAGGCCAGACCCAGACAGTTCAGAGGGTATGGTTGGCTCAGGGTAATCCATTTCCCCAGGAGTTGGACCTCAAGTCCTGCTAGGGGAAGTCTGCAACTGGATTCCTGTGCCTAAATCCTGTCTCCACCACTTATAAGTGCATGGTCTTTGGCAAGTCGCTTAACCATTTTTGGCATCAGGTTCCCCAAGTATGAAGTGGGGATAATTATACTACCCATTTAATACATTTGAAGATGAGATAATTTCTTTAAAGAGCATTACATAACCTTGGCACATAGTAACTACTCAATAAATGTTAACTATTGCCAACAAAATGAATAATAACAAAGGGGAAAGTTCAGGAGGTAAAGCAGTTCCTGCCACACACTTTTCTAGACCTTCACATATGTACAGGGTGTGGCATTTCCATTGGAAGAATTGTGCACTTGTTTGGATTTGAGCTCAGATGCAGAGAAGTAAATGTCCTAAGGCCCTCTCAGCCCCCACGTGCATTCATTTGTTGCTTTTGATTCCAGAAGCCAAATCGGCCCCAGTGGCATTAATATTTTTGCCATATAAATGATTGTTCTTTGCACATCTGACTTCCCCACAAACAGGCATAGAGGTTAGCAGACTAGTTTTGTTCAGCAGATGTATTCTTGGCCCTCCTCTGTGCCAGGCACCACACTTGAAGCTGGACATTTAGCAATGAATCAGTCTATGTCCCCACCCAAACTTGTGAAAATTGGCTCCTAAGAAATTATACCTACTAGAGCCCACAAAGCCGTTCTTCCCTTCCCTTCTGCTCCCCAGGCTCCATCCTGGCCCACATCCAGAAGCGGAAGCATTTCAATGAGCGAGAAGCCAGCCGAGTGGTGCGGGATGTTGCTGCTGCCCTTGACTTCCTGCATACCAAAGGTGATCTGCGCCTTTGCCTGGGTGGGTGGGTGGGGCTGGCCAGCTCTGGGTACCAAGGAAGAGGGGACAGGTCTGGCAGGGGGCTTGTCCAGGTGATGTCATGGCTGGCAGGCAGCGGGAGATTTGGTCATGCTCACCCTCTAGAAGGGGAGGGCGGAGCACTTCAACCTGTTCTGAGGCTTCCACTATGAGCGGTGGGGAGATGGTGGAGCTGTTAAGCAGGTTAGGTCTACAGGAAAAAGAGGGAGGGAAAAGAATGAATTTAACAGTGAACAGGGTGTGTGTGCACAGGTGCCTGATGCTCCTTTCCTGATAAAGAACATTAAACTCATGCATAATAATACCACCATTCTCATATGAATTTTAGTGTCATTCCTTTCAGTGTTTTAAAGTACATCACCTGTATCTCTGACTTCAAAATTGGCATGATAGGATGTGCGTGATCTTGTTCACAGTAAATAAAAAATGCATTTTCTATTCATAGGAAAGTTTGAGATAATTCTCGAACATCACAGTGGTGACTAATGGTTTGCTGTTGTTTGAATTACACTTCACTTGCAATCCCTGTCCTAGGACTGATAATTTAAGTACTTTTGTAGTGAATGAAATATTTTTGAAAATTAAGCATTTTGACATTTCCATAAAACTGTTGGACTTTTACATACTCTTTAAAATTTTTGTCCAAAAGCGGTACAATGGAAAAAAAAAATGAGTTCTGGCTTCATGTCTCTTAAGCTGTGTGCTCTCGGTGTCAATGCCTGCCCCATAGAGTCATGGTGAGGATTTGGAGAGGTGAGAACATCATCTACACTTGACAGGAAACTGTTCTAAGTCTTTTATATATATGCATTCCTTTATGTGGTTGTGTGCCTTTTCTGTATGTATTGTACATTTATAGCATAAATGGAGCATAGTTCCTGGCACATGCTAGTTCTTCCTTAGACGTTGTTCCTTCCAATTTCATCTCCCAACAGTCAAAAAGCACTGTTACTCCTAATATTAATTCCCTTAAAGTAAAGCATTCTTCTAGGTGGGTTGTGGAGGTGGAGCTAAGTCACATGTTATTTGCAAATCTCACTAATAACGTGTGACTTGGCTCCACTCCCTTCATGACTGTGACTCCAGGCCAGCCATGCTGGTTGTGAGTGTTCAGGACCAACTATAGGCATACTGTGCATACATCCCACTCCATGCCAGTTACACAGTGCAGGCTGGTGTGACAGGTGTGTGAGAAGTTCAGGTTCATTGACTCCACCTGGTTTCCTCCAGTGGCTGAAAGAGATCTGCACACTGACAGTGTTCACATTGGAGCCCTAACTTGCACCTGGGATGAAAATTCCTAGAAGGGGGTGTCTCTCCTTTCCACAGCATGATGAATAGCAGCAGTTCTGTTTCTGAAAGCTGGGATGCATGTAGGTAACACCTGCCTGACAAAGATTTACAGCTGCTCCCCAAGCTGCCTCTGTAGATTGCAAAACTGGGTCACGCTTTTTACAAGAGCCATACCTTGGAGGAGGGGTAAAGGCGGTTTTATTTTTTATTTATTTATTTATTTATTTACAAGAATGCACTACGGGGAATGAAGGCTGGTGGTGTCTTAGGAGTTTTGAAGTGCTTGTTAACATCTAGCTGGCCAGTTGCCCATGTGACCAAAAGTTGGAGGGGATGAAAAACGATTTCCAGCTGAACTTGGCTGTTTTCTAAATAACTTCACGCTGGGAAGATGAATTGGGCAAGAATGGGTAGCCCTGAAACAAGTTCCATACTTTTAAATACTGGACACACTGCAGCTTAACCTCTGGGAAATGAACTGGAGCGGCTCTGTAGCTGGTGCACTCACACAGGCAGGCCCATTACGACAGCCTGGCTCTCTGCATTCTCAGGCTGGGGGACGAGTGGGCCATGGGTACCTATTTGGAAAGTAAGGCTCTGTGTGCGGCTCATGATCCTTCTGTGGGAGCACTTGCTGTAATGGAAAATATCCTTCACTTTTAGTGCAGTGAGCGGGAGCCCGACTCAATTTGTGCAGGCTGGGCTGAGTTGCTCTGGGTCCTCATTCAGTTAGGTGACTGATGAAGTTACTTAGCTTGCTGGAGCTCCGCTTTTTCTTCTTAGTGAAGTGCCTCAGGTGGGCTGGGCCTTTGCGTCTAGTGGGAAATGGGAGGGCTGCCCAAGCAGCTGATCGCTGCGGGTGACTAAGGCAGATTCTGCTTCTCTGCTTTCACCGCCACCCAAGATCCGATAATGCGCTCCAGAACTTTGAAGTAGACTTTTGCTCAACTTTTCAGACCTGTCCTTGTGCTGTGGATGCTGCAGAAGGAAGGAGGAGGGGCAGGTTTCTCTGCCCTCCACCAGGACACCCCAGCCCTATTTGTCAGTTCTTTGCCCTTATTTTTTTAAAGACAGCTTTCTCCCAGGTGCCTTCTTGGACAGGTCAGCAGCATTTTTTTGGGGGGGCGGTGGGGGTTGCTGAGGATTAAATCTCAGGGCACTTAACCACTGAGCTACATCCCCAGCCCTTTATTTTTTATTTTGAAATAGGGTCTTGCTAAGCTGCTTAGGGCCTCACTAAGTTGTTGAGGTTGGCCTCAAATTTGTGATCCTCCTGCCTCAGCCTCCCAAGTTGTTGGGATTATAATTGTGTGCCACTATGCCTGGCAGGGCAGCAGCTTCCCTCAAGGGTGAGCTACTACTTGCAGCCTTCTGCAGATCTGACTAAAATGCAGGGTGTCATCTCTGAAGTACAGCACCCTGTGGCCAAAGCTGTCCTTGCACAGCAGATGAGAAGGGAGTTAGACAGAATGGGGGTTAGCTAACACTTGGTCCTCTGAACATTTGGGAAATCATGCTGAAGGAATCTTTCTTTTTCTCTGTTTTATTTTTTTAAATCAGCTACACAAGAAGAAATGAGGTAGAGCAGTCTAAGTCCCCTGAGATGTTCTTAAACAAGGCACTAATTATTTCTGCATTGCTGTTCCAAGCATTGCTGTTTGCAGAGCTCTCTGCTCTGCTTTGCGTTAGGCTGCACAATAAGAATTCTTGGTTTTCACTACAGTGCTGAAAGGTAGGCTGGCTGGGATTCATTTAGCTCTTCTTATCCCTGCCAGACTTCTAAAGCCACTGCTTCAAAAGAACTTGCAGAATCAACTGTGCTTTTGGTTTGTGTCTCTGGTTACTTCTGCCTCCTGCAGCTCGTTGGTTTTTTAATGTACCATAATTGGGAATTAATCTGCGAACAACAGCATTTGGAAAAAATTAATTGTGTGTGGAATGTTTGATAATTATGTGCATATGTTAACCATTTCCTTGCTGCTTGTCATTTCAGGCATTGCTCACCGTGATCTGAAGCCAGAAAATATATTGTGTGAATCTCCAGAAAAGGTACTTAAGGCCTGATTTGGGATGTACAGTTTGTACTAATCAAGCGAGCACCGTGCTCTCAATATAGATTGTTAGCCGTTCTCTTGGCCTCAGGTACCAATGTCAACTGATTATTATGGACATGTGAGAATGTTGTACCTAGTATGTTTCAACATTCCAAGTATAGGCCTTGTCCCTTTTTTTTTCTTTATCACTTATGATTGGCTTAAGCCCACAAACTTGTAAAATATATGAAACCTGCACAAAATTAATGCTTTCTAGTCCAAGGCACCCACTGTTAGAGCAGTTGTGAGTCAGAAATGACTCAATCTTACATGGGTACACCTCTGCTCATAAATGATATTTGTGATGTGGTATGTAGGCCAGACTGTCTCCACCACTAGAAGCACTAATTAGGAAGGAAGTTCTTGAAAAGTGTTTCCATTTTCATTTTTATTTCCAAAGGTGCCCATTAAAAATAAAATATTTATGTTTGCTGTTGTACAAATGCAACTAATTTTAAACATGGTCTAAATTCCATCTACTAATAAATGGAAGTGTTTGTGTTTCCATAAGAGCACATGAATTTGACAAATTCTACATTTTTTAGGAAAGGTTTAGGCCCTGGTAGTGTTGACAGCCCACATTCATGGCTCCTTGTGTGCATGCATGTGCAAATACAAAAGCAACATGCCTTGGTGTGGGGTCGATCCTCCTGCTTCAGCCTCCTGAGTCGCTGGGATTATAGGCATGTACCACCGTACCCATTTTATTATGGTTGTTAATAATAATTATCAATTAGCATTTCTCAAATGCTTACACTGTGCCAGGCACTTGGTCTTATTTATTATTTATGAAGTATCTTGAAGAGATGCTTTTATCATCTTCTTTTTATGGATGAGGAAACTAAAACTCAGAGAGGTTAAGAAACTTAAAATCATTCAGATGATAAGTAGAAGAGCTAGATTAAAATAAGCTCCACGGGTGCTCCAAAACTAACCATTATTGCCTCTGACTTACAAGTCTTTTGTTTCATTTGCTCTTCATGGCACAGATTTGCTGCCCTTCTTTGTGATTAGGAAAATTAAGATTGAGAGAAGCTAAAGGTCAGAGGACATTATCAAGAAAGTGAAAAGCTTACAGAATGGGAGGGAATATTTGCAAATCTGATAGGGATTTAATATCCAAAATACATGTAGAATTCCTAAAACTCAACAACAAAAAGACAGACAACCCAGTTTTAAAATGACCAAACAATTTGAAAAGAGATTTCCCCAAAGAAGTAGTACAAATGGCTAACAAGCAATGAAAAGATGTTTAACATCCTTAGTCATTAGGGAATTGCAAATCAAACCACAAGGAGACACCACTGTTGACATTCTGAGATGGCTAAAATTTTTTGTAATGGAAAATTACAAGGGTTAGTGAGGATCTGGAGAGATTGTAACCCTTGTATATTATTGGTATAAATGTAAAATGTGGATTTCCTCAAATTGCTGAACATAGAAATACCATGTGAGCCAGGTGTGATGGTGCACACCAGTCATCCCAGCTATTGAGAGGCTGAGGTGGGAGGATTGCAAGTTGTAGACTAACCTAAGCACCTGTCTCAAAATTTTTAAAGGGCTGGAAATGTAGCTCAGTGGCAGAGCATCTCTGGTTTCAATCCCCAGTACCAAAAAAGAAAAGGAAAAAAATACCATATGACCCAGTAGAATCAATCTTATGTACCCAAAAGAATTCAAAGCAGAGACTTGAACAGATACATGTATGTCTATTACAGTGTTATTCACAGTAGCCACGAGGTGAAAACAACCCATGTATCCATCAACAGATGCATGGATAAACAAAAAGTGGTGTGTACCTACAGTGGAACATTATTTAGCCTTAAAACAGAATGAAGTTCTGATACATCCTACAACGTGGATGAACCTTAAAAACATTATGCAAAGTAGAAGAAGCCAGACACATAAGGACGGATATTGTATACTTCTCTTTACATGATATATCTGAAATAGGTAAATTAATAAAGGCAGAAAGCAGGTTAGAAGCCAGGTGCACACTTTTAATCCCAGCAACTTGAGGGGCTGAGGCAGGAAGATCACAAGTTTGAGACCAAACTGGCAACTTAGCAATACCTTGTCTCAAAATTTAAAAAAAGGGCTGGGGATGTAACTTGGTGGCAGAGCACCCCTGGGTTCAATCCCTAGTATTGCCAAAAATAAAAGAGAGAGAGAGAGAAAAGAATCACCAGGGACTGGGGCAAGCAGAAATAGGAAGTTAATGCTGGAGTAGAGTTTCCAGGAAGGTTTTGGAAACAGATGGTGATGGTGGCACAGCAGTAAATGTAATGAATGCCACTGAACCAAATCACCATTTAAGCATGACTAAAAGAACATGTTTTTATCTTACCACAGTAAAAAAGGAGAGAGGCTAAGTGAAAAGGAAAAGAGAGAATAAAAGAAAGAGGGAGGAAAAAGGGATGGAAGGAAGGAGAGAAAAAGTTGAGAGACTTGTGTGGACATCACCGCAGGGAATGAGGAGCTGCATTCACCAGCATTTTCAGCTCACTCACCATGCTGTCCTCCCCACTGCACAGGCCATCTCACATGTGCTGCAGACACATGTCACCCTCTTGTCTCAGGTACAGCATCCACTTCTGGTGCGGTTGGCTGCTGAGTTGATGTCACCTGTGGTGACCACACATCATAATTTTCCCAGGACTTCATGTGCTTAACAGACAAAAGTCTAAGAAGGCAAACCAGGACGGTTGGTCGCCCTAAGCCACCTGAGATGGACAAGGGTTTTATTCCAAGCTCCTCTGCCCTTCACTGAGTGAGCTGCAAGGGGACTGTCTTTAGAAACACATATTAACTTCTCTGGCTTCTGTCCTGCAACCTATGCCATTGTTTGCCAGCAGGAGTTCTATTTTTATTACTGAGTTCATTGCAATCTGACATCATAGAGTTCACTCATTTTTCTCCTAGTTGGGAAGTAAGAAGAGAGATGGGGAAAACCCTCAGGTGGCGGACTCCTGGTTAACCCAAGCAGAGTAAATATGAGCTGGTAGACAGACTCGAGCTGCAGTGTGGCAGCTGTACAATCCACACGTCTATGTTGTCATGCTGGTCCCCTCGTGCCCGCTGGCTCCTTAGATCTGTAATCTCTGCTATCTTTTTTCCTTTGCAGGTGTCCCCGGTGAAAATTTGTGACTTTGACTTGGGTAGTGGGGTGAAACTGAACAATTCCTGCACACCCATAACCACACCAGAGCTGACCACCCCCGTACGTATGGCCAGGAACCCTGCACCCTTCCTGCTGGGCACTGTGTTTGTGGAGTGTGCCTGATTCAAAGTTGTGGCATCCAGAACAGAGAGCTAAAGAAGGGAAATAGCCTTTCCTGGCCCAAGTTGTCCTCTGTCTCTGTTAGCTCCCAGGCCTGCCCCCTACACAGTTGTTAATGAAACTGACATTGATTGGAGTTTTAGTTTTTGGTGGGCCCTCTCTATTAAGGAAGAAACAAATTGCCTCCATAAACACAGGCTGTGACTCTTGTCCCAGGTGAAAACAAACACTATTCCCAGCGTGGCCCTATTGCACATGTGAAGTGAATGGCTCTGAGGGTTCATTCCCTCTGCTGAAGTCAGCACATCCCCCTCGTGGTGGAGGATGGGAGCTGTCTCTCCCTTCCCCTTCACCCCCCATGGAGGAAAGCCAATAGTCTCTCTGGCAGGAACTGTGAGGTTCCAGGCCACACACATGTAGAATTGCTTGGCCAAATTATCCTGTTGCTTCTCCCACTTCACATTTCATGCCCAGATGGGAGCTGCTGCTTCCTAAGACATATCTTGTACATGCTTGATGCACTATAATTAGGATGACTCTTCTGAGACTTGCATGCTTCATGAGTGAATTGTCCTAATAGCCTTTTTTATAAGACATGCCTTTAAATATGCCTATATCATTCTTATGCTAAGTAACATTATTAGTAATGTTTCTGTATTAGCTTTTAACATACAGAGCTACCTTGTTCTCAAAGTCATTAACTCTAATTGCCAATAACAAAGAAAATATCCTTTCTCAAGAGCACTTACCATCTTCTAATCAAATTAGTTTTGTGGGATGGGAGTGGGGGCTGCTCTCAGCCTAAAATAATGAAGAGGGGAGCAAAAAAAATGCTTTATTCTTCTCAGCAGTTTTCTATGCAGGGGTGGAAGGGAGAAGTCCTGGATCCTAGTCCTGGATAGGCCACTGCTGGGCTCCCTGACCTGTCCTAAGCCTTGCTTTTTTCATCTATAAATGGGAGGGACAAGGAAATTGAACTTGTCATCAGACTAGCTTTGATGATCTCTTAATTCTAAATCCTTACTCTTCCTTGCTCCAAGTTAGCTGGGAAACTGGACAAGAATCACTTTAAGAAATTCTTGCTGGATGAAGCCAGATCTCTATAGGTCTCCCTCTCAGGCATTTAAATGGAGAACTGAGTCGGAGAGAAGCTCCTGAGAATCTTTGGCCAAGACCTTTGCCCACTAGAGAAGAACCAGAAAAGATAAGAAGGAGGCTTGGATCTGGTCATGTGGACCATGGGGCAGGGTGGCTCTGTTTAAGCCTCTCTGAGTGCCTTGATGATATCAGCTGAGCCCTCTGCCTTTCCTGATAAGCTCCTGCTCTCACTCCATCCTTCCATCCTCTCACTCAAGTTATATTCTACACTTTGCCATCCTCTCTACCTGGAACTCATCCATTCTCTTTTCTGCCATCTCCTCCCCAACCCTGGCCCCCACAGTGCGGCTCTGCAGAGTACATGGCCCCTGAGGTGGTGGAGGTCTTCAGGGACGAGGCCACTTTCTATGACAAGCGCTGTGACCTCTGGAGCCTGGGCGTGGTCCTTTACATCATGCTGAGTGGCTACCCGCCCTTTGTAGGTCACTGCGGGACTGACTGTGGCTGGGACCGGGGAGAGATGTGCAGGGTTTGCCAGGTGAGTGTGACCAAGGACACAGCACATGCCCTGCTGGGGCTCAGTGGGCTGGGAGATTGTTCCTGATCTGGAAGGGGTTTGTAGTGCCCTTCTTTCAGGGCAGCCAGGAGGTGAAGTGGATAGTCAGACACTCGGCCCAGCTAGGAGTTTGGGGGAGAGTTGTTGGAGAGGATCATACCTGAGCAGACCCTGAAAGGATGAGTCTTGCCCAGGAGAAGAAGGTCAAGAAATATAAGAAGGAAGAACAGCACAGGCAATGCCATGGAAGCATGAAACAGCTTCAGGGAGGAGGGGAGGAGGTTGATGATGGTGGGAGACAAGACCTGGGAGGTCACCAGGGGCCAGTTCACAGAGCACCCTCTCTGAAGGACTGAGAATTTGGGCTTTGTTCTGCAGGTGATATTTCCCACTTGTCATACCTCCAGCCAACCCAGTGGCAAGGGCATTGCATTTTCTTTGGTGATTTAGGGAGGAGTTGGGGGTCTGGGAAGGCACCGTGTCTGTGGCATCTCCAAGCCATGAGTAGCAGCTGAGGTCAATTAGAGTCAGGATGATTACCTCTGTGACAGACTGATCCTGCCCACCCCCTGGCCAGTGTGGCCTCAGGAGGAATCTTCTTTACCTAGAACAAGCTGTTTGAGAGCATCCAGGAAGGCAAGTATGAGTTTCCTGACAAGGACTGGGCTCACATCTCCAACGAGGCCAAAGACCTCATCTCCAAGCTTCTGGTTCGAGACGCAAAGCAGAGACTCAGTGCCGCCCAAGTTCTGCAACACCCGTGGGTGCAGGGGGTGAGTGACTCCAGGGAGGGGTGGTGTGTCACCTCTCCAGGTCATTGCACACAGCAGCTTGGCCATGAAAAAGCTCTCATACCAGCTAGTGAAGACCCCCAGCCTGGATGACGTCCCCAGCTGAAGTGAGGTGGTACCAGAGCTTCAGTGGCTTGAGCACACAGTGACCCAACCCTTCCTTAGCCCTGGCCCAGCCCCCTGGCACAACATAGACTTGGCTCAACCTTGGCCACAGATTAAATCCCAATAGAGCCCTCTGGGGGACTAGGCCATGCCTCCCACTATTGGCAAAAGCTCCCAGACCAGGAGTAACCTGGTATTGTCATTCAGGGCCTGCAGTACCATCCTTTGTAACACCACTGGCTTAGAGCACCCAGAAGCAAGCAAGACCTGGCTGCCCTGCAGCTTGTGTGGCTGCCCTGAAGGCTGCATGATTCTCCTCATGGCCTGGGGCTCTGAGTGCCGAGGGCCAGGAAGGCAAATGGTGTTTTCCATATACTGAGGATCCAAGTCTTAACTAGAAAGCATTTTTTAAAATCCTCCTTGATTAGTCACAATACCTGACTTCCACTGCTCTGAGGAGTCTGTCAGACCCTCCTGGGAGTTACTTTGTCTCCTTGATCTACCAGGCCCTCACTGGCCTCAGTCACTCTGCCAGTGGAAATAGGCAAGTGTTGCCTGCCTGTGTCACAGATGAGGACCCAATCCAAGAGTGGCTCAGTGCCTAATTCCCAGTCACTCCATAGTGAACACCTGCCACATGCTGGAGAGGAGCAGGGCAGGCATGAGTGAGGCCCAACCTGTTGTCCCTGGTGTAGTGGAGAGAGGGAGAAAGGGACAATATGAGGAATACTTGAGAAAAGTGCTAGAGGCACAAAGGGACAAGACCCTACCTGTGCTTGGGACTAGGATGGGGAGATGTTGGGAAACAGGGATTGCTTCACAGAGAAAGTGACCCTGAAGGGGTCTCAGAGGGCAGTGAGGATTTTGTCAGGAGGAGAAGGCTGTCTATGCAGAGGCAGCTGTGACTTCAGAGTGCAGCCTTTTGTTCTCTCCTCTGAAGGTCTGGCCCTGCAGGTAAGCAGTGAAAAGCCCTGTGCTGGGCTGAGAGCCTGTAGTAACCTGCCCACTCTGTGCTGGCTTGGGTGGGACAGCTCTTGGAAAGAGGGAGCAGTGCTTACCCACAATCTGTCCTTCCCATTCTAGCAAGCTCCAGAAAGGGGACTCCCCACGCCGCAAGTCCTCCAGAGGTAAATGCTGCCACGTACCCAGTGCCCTTCTCTTCTCCACCTGCACTTTATTTCAAGCCCTCAGCCTTGTTGGGATGGAGGCGGGGAATGGGAAACCCATCTCCAAGCTCAGGTGCCCTTCCCGGTCCCCTCCTCTCTCCTTCTCCCTCCACTACAGAGCTGTCTCTCTGCTCTTCTTTCATCTGGATTGCTGTTTTTGTTCCCTACCACCTTTAAGCCCCTCCTGTTTTGCATAACCACTTGAATGTAACAAGAAATCACTGTTCACAGTCCATAGACACACCTGATCTTTGGCTATTTCTAATGGGTGTCCTTTTGCTCTTGGTAAAAGTAAGTGAGGAGCATTGCAAGGCAGAAGGACTGGCTGTCACATGTACTACTAGACAGTAGTGATAATGGCCACCATGTCAAACAGCCCAGGCCTACCATGCACAGTAACCCTGGACTGTTTGACTGTAGAACCTTTTAATGACTAGGTCGATTCCCAGTGAGCAGAGACTAAGCTGTGTGGGAAACCCTTCAGGGAGCCAGCTTCTTGGCCAGTTTTTAGGAGTTACACAGGGAAGTATTACCCTGCATGGGCTCAGTTCATTTGCCCCATGAGGCTATTGCCCAGCTGGGTTCCTGCCTGGTTCTGTGGAGTTGTCTCCAGATGCCCTCAGGTGCTAAACCTCATGAGGATCCCCTTTAGATGATTTATTTGACAACCTGAAGTGCCCATCACAGGCTAGCCCAGAGCTGGGCTGTGGGGAAACGCATCAACAGCACAGTCCCTGCCACGGAAGAGGGGGATGGGTGAGTTTAGTGCACTGTGTGTGGCTCTGCCTCCAGAAGAGCCTGTGCAGTGGCTCAGAGGAGGGAGCTCTGAGACGGGGCATTTGCTCTGACTGTCTATTGCCAGGACTGTATTTGAAGCTCAAAGCCCTTTCTAGCCTCAGTCAAGCAAGATTTCAAACCCAGGAGACAACCACTTTAGAGCTCAGAAAAATCTGGCAGAGACATGTCCCAGGACTAGGGATATAGCTCAGTTGGTCGAGTATTTGCCTCACAAGCACAAGGCCCTGGGTTCAATCCCCAGCACCGCAAAAAAAGAGAGAAAGAGACATGTCCCAGAGCTGACCTGGCTGACCCCAGGTCCTGCACCCCTCTTCTCTGTGTCTCCCCTCACCCCACAGGAACAGCAGCACTATGGACCTGACTCTCTTTGCAGCTGAGGCCATTGCCCTTAACCGCCAGCTGTCTCAGCACGAGGAGAATGAACTGGCCGAAGAGCCAGAGGCACTGGTGGAGGGTCTCTGCTCCATGAAACTTTCCCCTCCCTCCAAATCTCGCCTGGCCCGCAGGCGGGCCCTAGCCCAGGCAGGCCGCAGTGGAGACACAGGACTGTGCCCAACATCTACAGGACTCTGAACAGGCCCAATCACACCTCGTAGGCCTAGACCTGTCCAGGTGTTGCCCCTGGAAACCTCTGAGGCCAATGTCTGCAGAGCAGGCAGAGAGGCCTGTTCTGGGGCTCCAGTTGGCTTTTTCCACTTACAAAGGCCCTGCAGGGCCCCCCAAATGCCCTCCTCCCCATTTCCCCAGAGTCCTTGAGGAAAAAGCTTTTTCCAAGGGGGTTGTCTTTGAAAAGGAAAGCAATCACTTGTCACTTTGCATAATCGCCTGCAGCTGGGACATCTCTGCTGGACTCCACCTGCTCACAGGCCTGCGGATCCCAGATCCAGCCTGCACTGTGACTGGGCTGTGCTGCTGGGGCAGCAGCCTGCAGGGAACCAGCTTGGAGAAGGAAGCATTAACCGAGGCTGCCAACACACTTGCCTCTCCCACCTCTGCACTGCCACCTCCTCGGCAATCCTTCCACCTTCCTCTGTCCTCTGGACGTCCTCTTTGCCTGTCTTCTCCCTTGGCTGAGCAAAGCCACCCCCTCAATTCAGGAAGGGCAGAGAGAGCCTTCCTCTTTCAGGAGGCCAGATCAGTCTTCCAGTGTGCAGCACAGAGAAGCACATAATCTTTCTTTGCCGTGACCGAAATGTGTTCCTCATTTATCATCCTCTTCCTTGTTTGTGATTGCTGCTAAAGTCAGTATTATTTCGTTTTTTTAAAATGGGTTTTTTAACCATGCTGTTCCAGTCCACATGGAACTTTAAACTCTTACTGCAAGTCCAGGGATTTTCTAGAGTGGAATGTCCATGGACTTGGGTTTTAATCAGCTGTGCCCTATACTTCTAACTGGTTTTAAGCTGTTACTGTGATGAGCACCTTAGAGATAGTATCAGTGTCTTCTGCTGCTGCGTCCCCCAGGTCATGTATGGAGCATGGCACAGATCTGGGGCAGTTAGACGGAGCTCTGTGCCTGAGGTGAAGATGGGAGGCCACCCTACTGCCCTGGTCTAAGCCATGCAGTGCCTGATGCCTGGGAGCACAAAGGTGCAGCCAGTGTCAGATAAGCTGTGGAGTTACATAAAGAAAATAGGTTGCGTATGTCAGATGTTTACACAACACCGTGACTCTGATGCTATCACACATTGTGACTGTGCTTGTTTTAATAAAACTATTTTAAATTTGGACTTTGGCCTGCTTGGTGGTCCTTTCTTCCCCTGCAGACCTGAGGAGACAGGGCTTCTGCACTGAGACTGAGCCCAGCCAAGTGGGGAGAAGGCACCCTGGTCAGGACCCCAAATATAACACCATGTTTGATCTGCAAAACAAGGCAGGATATTGCTTTCCTTTTCTTTAGATGAGGAAATGAAATTCATTGTATGTTTATCAGTCACTTCTGCTGGGACCCAGAGATGAGTAAGAAGCTGTCAGTGCTTCTTAGGGACTCGCCACCCAGATGTGAAGGCAGTGTCCACAGCCAGCACACTAGCAGATCTCAAAAGGCACTTTAGTAGATGTTCCTGGACCACCTCATCCTTGGGAACAAATTTCCCTTCTGTCTAAAGCATTTCTAAGCCTTTGTTGAGGACCTGTTTGTCCCCAACCATGCTTGTCCTGCCAGGGTTGGCAACACAGAAAAGGGTGCCTCCCACACACAGCCTTCATGTACCCCATGCAGAGGACTTCCAGGTACATTGCCCCATGTAATAATTCCAGGGCCAGACTGGGAAAGACTTTATAGGTCCCAGGGAGGTGACAAGAGGGAGGTCTGAGTGTCAGGGCTGTAGACTGGGTGCTAATGACGGCTCTCTTCCCTGGGAACAGCAGAGAGGGAGATAGGATTCCCTAATCTCCGCCCTTCAGTTCATGGGCCAGGCTACCAGCTATCCCACACCACGAATGCCTCTACATGGTCGATGACTACTTTGTGGTTGGTCTTCCCTTTGCAATAACCCTTCCCACCCTCACATCCCTTCTTCATCAACCAGAAGTGAGGCCAGCTGGGAAATCAGACCTGCAGAATCTGAACCTCTTGGCCCAAAATTTCCCACCCCCTGGGAACCCAGACTCAAGTCCCAGTCCAGTCAGTTCTCTTCCAGGTGGACCCCACAGGAAAGTGACTTGGGGCTTCTGGAGCTGTTGCCCTCCCACCTGCCTCCCTGCCCTAGTCCACGCAGCCCTACCCCACAGCTCTGCGTCAGTGATACCATGCCCACTTTGGCTTTGCTAGCATTATTGTGCACTTTCTAAGTTAACAGTGTTTTCTAAGAGGCTACCAGGCATTATTTAACAGTCTTAAGAGGTAGATACTATTATTTTACCCCACTTTACATGAAAAATCAAGAAAAGGAAGGAAAACTAGTTTTTCCAGAACTGTATAGCAGGAATGATAGACCCAGAATCCCTTTCAGAGAGGCTTTGGATTCAGGGTCTTGCTGCCAGGATTCAAATCCCAACTCAGCTTCTTACTGTCTGGGGCCTTGGGCAAGTTAATTTCTGAGAGTCTGGATTTTTTTCAGCTGTAGATGTAGGTCTGAGTGCTTAGCTCATGATGCGGCTGTGAACATTACGAAGTAGTAAGTGTCAAGTGAGGTTCCAGGTACACATTGTAGGTCCTCCATAAATATTAATGATGGTTTTAGTTTTATTTTTTGGTGTCTCCTAGAGCAGATTTATTCAACTCATGGTCCCAGTGACGGGCCCACTTCCTTCAGCTCAAGGAGTCTCTGCAGAATGGTTTTTGTGTTGTGCAGATTCCTTGGGGGCTTTCAAGATAAGACAAGCCTCTGGCCCTCTGTGGGATCCTTCTGCTAATGGTCTGTTCTGCTCCCTGGGCTGGAGTCCCTATCCCAGAGGGGCAGCTGTTGTGCCAGGGAAAAGTGTGATCAGGTGCCAAAGGCCCTGAGTTCTAGTCTTGCCTGGGCCACCATTGACAGGGGAACCTGGGAAGTCCTGGCTCTGCAGCACAAGGCAGATATAGCAGATGCAGTGAGGGAGGCTCTGGAGTCGAGAGAGCCCCACCCAGGCTTGGGACATGCAATGATGGAAAACAGTTCCGCCACTCTTAGGACTCACGCTGAGTGGACTAGGCCTTAGAAGAAAAGAGCTGGTCCCAGCCTGCTGGAGTGTCTCAGAGCTCAGGCCTCTTTCCACAAATCCAGTAAGTGGGCCTTGGCTCCAGCCCCAGTCCTGATTCAACTGGACCTTGAGAACTCCTGTCTGAGGGCATCTGGCCACAGGAATGATCAAGCTTCCATGCCTCCATGTGGCATCTGCCTGAGCTCTAGGGGCCCTTCCTGCCTCCTGGCCTACTGTCCCTTACCAAGCCCAGCTCCATAATCAGCAGTGCCTTGGTCCCATGCCAAGTGCTCCAGCTGCTTCAGGTCTGGAGGGGGCTGAAAGTACAGTCCCCCCAGGGCTGACATGCTTGTTGCCATGGTAGCAGTTGCCTTGGAATCCACTTCCCATACTTCAGCTTCAGAATGGTCCAAGAAAGCTGCCTGTCCCCCGGGGGACCAGTGAATTAATCACACTCTTCTCCAGGGTTCTCACCCCTTAAGGAAAATAAACAGAACCAAACCAAGCTGGGGTCTGTTTGCCCACTCTTCCTTCCCACCCTCACCCCACACTGGGTCTTGGTGCTTCCAAGAAGGAAAAAGCACAGGCAGACACTCTCCAGCCCTTGCCTTGCCAGGAGACAAAGAGGAGAGATCTTGCAGTGGAATCTAGCACTGTGCCGGTGGCCTAGCCTCACCTTGAGTTCTGTGGCTCCAGAAGGACCAGGTTTCTGTAAGGAGGGCTCTGATGTTGGGGAGGCATAGGGAACTCAGGGACTTGGGCTCTGGGGCCTTGGGTTCCCTTCTCAGCATTGCCCCTTGAACTCATTTACCTATTACTGCAAGCACATCACCCAGGGACAATACGTATTTTCTTTTTCAGGGATTACATAGCCCATATTGAGGAAAGAATTGGCAAGCCTCCCTCTCAACATTGGTAACTGGTTCAGGAACCCTTTAATGATGTTCTCTTGCCAAGGGGAGGATGCATTCTTGACTGGTTCTTTTGACCACAAAGCCTTCTGATGGAAGGTGCTACAGTTTGGATATGGTTTGAGTATGTCCTCCAAAAGTTCATGTGTCAGAAGTTTGGTCCTCCATATGTCAGTGTTGGAGGTGATAGGACCTTTAAGAAATGGGGCTTAGTGCATGGTAATTAGGTCACTTGGGGTGCTGCCCTAAGAAGGGACTGATGCTGGTCTTGTGGAGTGAATAAATACTTGTGAGAGTGGTTTGTTATAAAAGGGTAAGCCTGGCCTCCCTGCTGTCTGGCTTCTTGTCTCACCTTGTGATCTCATACCCTCATGCATAATTCCTACCACTGTGATGCCATCCCCCATGAGGCCCTCACCATGGATGGGGCCACCCAATCTTGAACTTTCAGCCTCCAGAATGGTGAGCTAAATAAACCACTTTTCTTTATAAACCTGGCAGCTTCAGGTGTTTTGTTATAGAACCAGAAAATGGACTAATACAATGGGTTTGCTAATTTCTCCAACCTCAAATAAAACAATATGGAAAGTTAGGAGACAGACAGGCTAGAGGACTTCCCAACTGAACAGGAACCTGGGCACACAGTTCTATTGAGGACTCTGGGGCAACTCTTCTGCCTTCCCATGTCTTGGTTTCCCAATTCATTCCATGATGGAGCTGGGATGGCTTTGTGGTATAACTGATAAAGGGCTTCCTATGTTTCTCCTCCACATTCCCTTCCTTGACTCTTTCTGGGCCCTAAAGCATTTAGAATGTCAAAGAAAAACTCTAAATTTGTATTTGGTTTCCAGTTTTTGGAAGTCAGAATGTTGTGGCATCCGAAACTTGCAGTGCACAGGCATCCCTGTCCCTAGCTTCTGCACCCCAGGCTCACTCACTGGATGAGGTTCAGTGGCTGGCCGAGATGCCCAGCTAGAAAGCAAGGCCTCAGAGGTTCTGTCTTGCTGAGGATGTGGGAGAGCCACCCTCTTTAGACCACAGAGGGGCCAGTGCAGGCCCTGCCTGGCCCAGAGTGATGCAAACACTTATGGGGGAGCGGGGGCTGGGCATTGTGGAGCGGGCTCAGATTCTCAAAGTATGACCTCTCAGGAACATTTTTCATGGACACTTATTTTGGCAGCTCCTCCTGAAACTAGTCAGTGTGAGATCAATTACATGTGACAGAGACACGGACTGTCATTTGATGCCTAATTAGAGGAATAATCAGACCTCACCCTGGAAGGAGGCACAGGGGATGTTAGCAGGGCAGCCATGGCTGGTGAATACCTGGCTCCAGGGGCTCCCTCTTCATGGAAGCCTGATGGCCCACCCATGATCTGCAGTCCTCCTTTCCAGCTTCCTGGCAGTGTGTTCCCACAGCTGAAGTTCTGCTCAGTTGACCCTGCTGCCTTAGTTACCCACTCCACTCCAAAGAAAGATTGTTGGGAGAGTCAGAAGTTACTTCATTCTCAGAGCCCTCCTCTTTGTAGACCCAAAGTGGTCACACAGGCACAAGCCCTCTCTGAACCCTGTCCAGAAGCCAGGTCCCTCTAGCCATGGCATTCTGTGGAACTCACTCCTGAGCTTGCCCTTGAGGGTCCACAGTATAGACAGAACAAAGAGAGCAGGCCCTTTAGGTGGGGATGTGGGGCAGTGGTGGGCAGCCCACTGGCCCAGTTTTGGTTGAAAAGGTTGCACAGAGGCAGGGCCAATTAAGCAGGTCCCACTGGACAAGGAGGGGTTTTCCAGCAAGGACCAGGCAGACACTCAGAGCATGGATAACAGGGCAGGAGAGGGGAGGGGAGGGGCAGTGGGCAGCTGTGGAGGCAGATCTTGAGCCTGACCCAGACTGCAGACACGGTAGGGAGAGAGGAACCAAAAAGAAGCCAATGGAGGTAGTGACAAGACTCTAAGCAGAAGAGTGGGACCCTCGGAACTGCCCATGTGGGGACCAGAGCCAGGCCCTATTCTGGGACTGCAGAGTACCTGATCCATAAGGGTGTTAGAGATTGCAATGAACAAAAAAGGCTGGAGCTAGGGCCAGGGCTCAGGGCTAGCCTGGGTTGGGCTGGTTACTACCACTCATCTTCAGGTTGGCAGATCCTGCAAGGCAGCCAATCAGGCAAGGCAGAGGTGCTCGGCTCAAGAGGTCTAAAGGTACCAGCCATGCCCCAGTCTCTACTCCAGTCCCACTGACATCCCACCCCCACCCCCAATTCCTCTTCCCAACCCCACCCCTTCCCACCACTGCCGTTGCTCTTTCCTGCCAGCTGCCGTCTGGGAAGCTGGGGGCAGATGATAGGCTCACCCTCTTATCCCACTGGCAACTAAAGGGGTAGGTACCAAGTCCATCCAAGGAAAAGGGGGTCCTTTAAGGCCAATCCTCAACCTAGGACCCCTCAACCCTGCCTGGGAGTCTAGAGGTTGACAAGAGGGGGAAAGGGAAGGTGTGGGCAGGGTAGAAAGTGGACTTGGAGGATGACCTCTCCTTCTCCTCCCCCATCCCACTCACAGTCCTGCCTCTGGAGCCTTGTCCAGGTCTCCTTCCATGTCTGTCTCTGGGCCTCCAGGATAAAGGGCAGAGGACAACAGAATGAGGCTTGAGCATGTGTTCAGGGAGTCTCCTCACATCTCTGGCTTCTGAATCCCATGTGAAGCCACCAGCCCATTTTTCCTGCTCAGGAACCAACAGTGGAATCTGGGCTGACTGCCCATTGGGCCTCTGGGACCCAGGCAGCAGCTCACATTGCAACCTCATGAATAACCCAGCACCTCCCAGCTGCCTACAGTTGGAGGAACCTGTGTCCCCGGAACCAACCCCCACCCCAGCCTCTCATTGCTTTAAACTTTAATAGGCCCAGGCTCAGTGGCTATTGAGCAAGCACCAGGGAGCCAGGGCAGGATGTCCTGAGCAGGAAAGCTTGGACTGAGCTCTCCCAGGACCCAGATGGAGGCTGGCAGGGGAGGATCCCGTGGGTCAGGCCCAGCTCCCTAGAACTCTGGCAGCCAAGCGGGAAATGTGGCATGGCAGGAGTCCCAAGAGTAGCCTTCAATTCATGAGGCCTTTAGGGGAGCAAAAGTAAGGCAGGTGCCTAGGTCAACATGCAGCTAGGGACATCTAGACAAGCTGTAGCACTGGGTTGCTAAATCTAAGGATTAACAACCCAGACCCTTACTGCCTGCAAACTCCCACCCCAAAGGTAGAGCTCCAACCAGGGGACACCCAAGAGGACAGAGACACCCCCAGGACCAGCTGGAGACAGATCCCTGGGTAGACCTACATGGATATCCCCATCAGCAGCAGAGACTTCCACTGCCTGCAGCTGGCCTGTGTGGCCTTGGGTCTGGTGGCCGGCAGCATCATCATCGGAATCTCGGTGTCCAAGGCTGCGGCTGCCGTGGGCGGCATCTTTCTCGGTGCTGCTGGGCTGGGTGAGCAGGAGCTAGACTGGAGTAGGGGGAAGAAATTCTCTGGGAATCAAGGGCCTGGTCAGGCGATCAAGAAGTGGTGGGGAGACCTGGGTCAGTGGGACTTGGTGGGGGATAATAGGAGCTAGAGGTTCGGGCAAGGCCTGAACCCATTAGGGGTGTAGGAAGGAGAGGGAGGTCAAGGTGGTGCTCCTGTTGGCAGTGAGGAGACTGGAGTGGGGAAGTTGGTTGTCACACTCCCTTCTGGCTTGTCCCCCGGGCTCTGTGGCTCTGTGCCCCTGCTTCTTGAGTTTGTGGTCAGCCTGTTTGTGGTGGGTTGATGGGGGCTGGCAAAGCAGCATAGCTCAGTTGCATAGTTTCCTTTTCTTTACCTGTTTGTCTCAGCAGCAGCTCTGTCCATCTGTCTGTCTGGGGCAGGCCCGCTGACATCCCCACAGTGATGCTGAGTACCATCTCTCACCCTATCCTACCACCCTGAGCCAAAAACAGAAGCTGTAGCCTTAGGCTGGGGGCTCTGGGAACCCATAGCTGCAAATTCCAGCACAGACACTTGGTCTGGGGAGGTAGTGGGAGTAGGCAGGGCAGAATCTGCTCTGTGGCTACCCCTCCCCAGGTCTGGGTGGGGAGGAGCATGCAGAGGGGCCCCCATGTTCACCCCCGGCGGGTCCTAGGGCAGGGTGAGGGAGAGGTTGTGGTGTTGGTGTCAGTGGACCCAGATCCAGCCAGCTGAGAAGAAAGGAAGGTAACCTGCTCTTGACCTGGCACAGTGGAGCCAGAGCCTGTGGTCTTCACAGACCATAGCCCCTTCTCCACATAGACACTGTCCCTTCAACCCAGGCAGGGTGTTGGGGAGCTGCCCTGTGCACACAGCTTCCATTTATACACTCAGTTCCAACACTGTACACTCGGACTCCTCCTGAACACACCCAATCACCCTCAAAAACCAGCCCCCCGGCTCACAGCCCACCCACACCCTCCCGTACCTCACATTAACCAGGCCCCCTCCCCATCAGAGAACCCCTCTGTGTCTTTCTTCTCAGGGCTCCTCATCTTTGCCTACCCCTTCCTGAAGGCTCGGTTCAACCTGGAGCACATCTTGCCTGCAATAGGTGAGTCCCCTTCCCCCTCCCTGCAAACCGCTCTGCCAAAGACTGTGTGAGACCCTTTGTGTGTAAGTCTGTGACCGACAGGGAGGTTGAGTAAGCCCACGTGTGAGACTGCTCCTGGCTGTGTTGGAGTTGCTGTGTGTGTTGTACAGGCGTCGCCATGACTACGGTGTAGCAGAATCCAGCCCGCTGCCTGCCACAGAGGTGTCTGAACCTAGGGAGTCCATCTTCCTTGAGAGATTTTTCCATTCCCCCAAAGTCATCAAGATCTCTAGATAACCCCCCTCGCGCCCCCTAGAATCCTGTCTCCCCTCGGGACCTCTGAATAGCCCCCACCACATCTCAACAACTTACATACAGAATCCCAACTCCTCAACCCTGTGGGGCCTTATATATCCCTGGTTCTCTCTAGGACCCCCACCTCCTTAAAAAATCTGCTACCTTCTTTAAAAACTCACTTCTTCCACCCTTATCCAAATCAACCCAGGTCATGTGGGAGACGCACATAATGCAGCATGGAGGGATGCAGTGGTGCAGACAGCAGCAGGGCCGGTTATTAAACAACAGGGAGAATTTCCTTCCCAAACTGAGCTTGATTTGATATGGGAATGGCTCAGTAACCAGAGGAATTGGGGTGGTCTTACCCTTCAGGAAGCCTGAGAATCCACCCCAACCCAGGACCAGACCATGGGGAGGGAAGATCCAGTACCAGTGGAAATAAGGAAGGTAAGTTTCTGAAATTCTGGAGTCCACCTTTCATCTTCCCTCTCTGGCCTGGCTTTGGAGTGCAGGGAGATGCCTTGAGAGGCATGCAGAGGGGCTTCCCCAACCAGGGAGGCAAGGTAGGTAGGAGTTCCTCCACATGTCCAGTCAAACCCTCTTGTTCCAAGCTGAGCTGATCTCTTCTTGTTTGGCCTCAGGACTTCTCTGTACTGCCTGGCCTGGACACTGGGACAGAGGACTCCTCACTGCCTCTTCCCCTCCCTAGTTCCCACGCCCTAGTTTGTTTTCCCACTTCCTTCTCCATGGTGGAATCCTGACACTCAGAGCTGATACCTGAAACTGCACATCTTCTGACTCCCCTTCCCTTCCCTCCAACACTGGAAAATCCAGGGCCAGAGTGTCTCCAAGTGGCCCCAGCCTGCAGTCTACGCCACCAGGGGCAGGATGCCTTGGACTTACTCAACAGAAGGTCCCATGCCAGACACTGTCAAAGCACTCTGCGTGTTAACTAGTTTAATTCTCACAAGAACCATGTGAGGGAGCTACTATAGTGAGCTTCATTTTATATATGGGACAAATGAAGCACAGGAAGAATAAGTGACATGTCCAAGAACACACAGTCAGGAAGTGGTAGAACCAGAATTCAAACCAGGTAGTACTCCAGAGTCTGCTGTCTTCTTGATGGGTTATCCTGTCCTCTCTGGGCAAAACTGGGACTCTCCTTTCTACCCATCTATCCCAGCTCTGCCCTGGGTCACCAGGCACTCTAATCCCAGGTCCCTTTGGGTTCCTCTGACCCCAACAACAGTTCTATGGGTATCTGTCCTCAGGCAGCTCCTGTCCTGGTCTCTCCTCCAGGAGCCCGCAGCAGCCTGTCCACTGTGACCAGGACCTTGGAGAAGCTGAAGCCAGGAGGCCGTGGGACTGAGGAGGGCTAGGCAAGGGCTGAGGAGTAACCCTGCCCTGTCCTCCACTTACTGCCCACTACCCTATCTCAGAGCCTCCTGACTCCAAATTAGAAGATCCAACCAGAAATGAACCAGGCTCTCAAGACAGCAGATCAGCATTTGACTCTGACCCAGACTCTTCAAACCAGATGCCACTGGCGTTGCGATGGCCTCATGGGACTCCCTTATTACAACCTCTTACCCTGGGCTGGGGATATAGCTCAGTTGGTAGAGTGCTTGCCTTGCAAGCACAAGGCCCTGGGTTCAATCCCCAGCACCACAAAAACAAACAAACAATCTCTTACCCTGACTTTTCTCTCAGGATTGTAACTCTGCTTTGTTCCCTTTTTGATCCACTGACTGGCTTCCCTGGAATCTGGAGACTGGGTCCCTGACTACACCCAGAGACGCCTCAGTTCCTTACTTCATCCTGGCCAGAGAAGTTGACCACAGGCCCACAGGAACCACAGATTGGGGGCCCAATTAAGTCTCTCAGCCTCCACCGCCTGGAGGGAGGAATGGGCCGAGATTCCTTTCAGAATAGCAAACTCCTGGTCAGTTCCTCAGGGACTGGCTCTGAGCACCAGTTAACCAGAGAGGGCCATATCCTTGAAAGGCCCCTGGTCTCCAGAGGACAGAGACTCACAGAAGGACACATTCAGGGCTTTGTATGCCTGGCTGTAGACAAGCCTCTAGCTGCCCCTCTTCTCCCCTGTCCTGTCACTGCTCCCCAGACAAGCTATGTCCACCTCCAAGCCTGGACTTGTCTCTGGAGGGTTTCTTGTTCCCTCTGCCTATGAAAACTCCCCTCCTTTAAAGGCCCAGCTCAGAGAACCATGTGCTCTTCTCATCCTCTTCCATCAGCCTGTGTCCCTCTCTTGACACCTCCAGACAGGCTTGAAGTCTTCTTTTTCACAAAACAATCTTTAAGTCAATTGCCCCTTTCCCAATCCTTGGCACCAGACAGAGTAGGTGTTCAACAAATGTTAGTGGCTTAAATTTAACAGGAAAACTCCCAAGACCTCCCAGGAGAGTCGCATCAGGACTCCATCTACCTGGGCAAGGTGCACAGAACCTGGTAAAAGATACTATCTTGCTCCACACCTTGCACCTCTAGACCAACAGCATTGTTTGACCTCATGTGCCTGGTGTCCTTGTTTGGGGAGCAGGGGACAAGCTAGGAACATTCTTCCAGGATCCATGCAGATGAGTTCTCTTCTTGGAAGCCTCCTCTGACATCCCTTGTGCTTCCACAGAACCAGGGTTTCCCTCCAGCACAGCCCATCACTCTTGGTGGTTCTGGTCTATTTCTCCCCCTTGAGAGTGAGAGCAGAGAGCAGGAACACAGAAGGCACCCAGTGCATGTTGGAAAACCAAAGTGGGAGAGCCCATCTCACTACACAGATGGGAAAGCTGAGGGCCCACATGAAAAAAGACTCATGGAGTCTCCCAGGGAAAGTCATGCAGCCACCCTGTGCATCCAGATCTTCTGTCTCTCTGCACCTGAGGTTGCATCCTCCGTACAGGTGCAGGACTCAACTCCCTGACCACAGATGGACAACCTCCATGAAGGGGCTGAATTTCACAAATTCTGGTTAGTTGTGGAGAATTTGTTCCCCCAGCCTATAGGAAGTCAGCTTCCTCTCTCCTTGAAATTCCCCCTCTCCGTCTCCCTCTGCCTGCTCCTTGCACCTCCTCCTTTTCCTCAATATCAACAACTCAGGCTCTTCCTTGATCAATGAGAAAACCCTTCCCCCTATCAATCTTCAATATTCACTTCAGTGCCCCAAAGAGATGCCCAAGGGTGGAGATGGTCTAAGTGGGGAAGGCAGAGCCTGAACTGCAGGGAGTGTGGCCCCATCCCATTAACTCCTCCCAGCCAAGGTCTCCCCAGTGTGGGCTATGGAATCCCTGATGCTTGGCAGGGCCAGGCACAGAGAGATGCTGGGGATCGGGATAGAATAAATTAAGGAATGAATACATGAAAAGGCAAAAACTGTATTCCAACACAATGGTGCACTCGTAATCCCAGCTACTGAGGAAGCTGAGGCAGAAGGATCGAAAGTTCAGTGGCATCCTGAGCAATTTAGAGAGAAGCTATCTCAAAAATAAAATGAAAAGGTTGGGGATGTAGCTCAGAGGTAGAATACCTCTGGGTATTCTACTCTGGGGGGAAAAAAAGGCAAGAGTTATATCCACTGGGGAAGAAACTGGTAAGTGTTCAAAGGACCCTCCCATGTGGGAGGGAGTTCTCTAAGACCAGCCTCTGGTTCCTCTCTTATCTCTACTGAAACCTGCTTTCCTGCAGGTGAATGTTCCCAAGTGTGTCTTCACCTGATCTCTCCCAACCCCCATCACTGGAGGAAACCATGTAAGACACCTGCCATCTCTCCAGTTCCACACTTGGAAAAAAAGAGAGGTGGGCCAACCTGGCAGAGCTGGTATGGTAGGTAGTGTCAGAAGGAAGTGCCTCTCACCTCTGAGCAGCAAGAGCATCCTCCAATGTTTTAGCATGGGGGGCCCATGCTCTTCTAGAAGTCTATTCAGTCAAGGAAAATTTTTTTTTTCCAACAAACCTGTTCTAACACCTGGGTTATGGCTGTGCCCTGCCCCTGCTGTCCTGGGCTGGGCACAAGTACACATCAGTGAACTAAAGATGGAGAGTGCTTGGTCCACGTGGTCTTTGAAATCTCATCCTCCATTGACCAGTCTGGAGAACTGTTCCAGTTGAGGGAGGGAAGGATGAAAATAACACTCATATCCTGGTTGTCTCCCTCCATCCAACCCCACCCCCATTTCCAAGGAGCTGAGACTAGAAGCTGAGGGCCCTGACCCTGGGTTTTCTCATCTGCACATGGAGGATGGCTGCAGCAGCCCCGCCCCCGCACAGGGCCGTAGTCAGGAGAAAGTATGCCTGGCGCTTGGTCACATCAGGTGGGGCTTGTAATGGATAAGTGGATGTGTGAAGGGGAAGGTGGGCAAGATGCCCTCTCAGCTAAACAGCTCCGGGCCTGGAGGGTCAGCACCTCTGACTCCCACCCAGGCCTCGCTGCAGCACAGTCCAGCCTGGAGCTGGGCCCTGTGCCTAGCACACCCTCCCCATCCGTCCCAGGGATACGAGCATAAATTCCACCCGGATTGGTCCTTGTGAGACGGAGCCTTCTCTCACCTTTTAGTTTTGAGAAAAGAGCCACCCCGCAGGGGCTCGTGGCAACAGCACTGGCGATGGAGAAAAGGGTGCTGATAACAAGCCCCGTCCCTGGAAAATTCTCCCTGCCCCCCACAGCACCCGGCCCCCTAGTTAAACGCTGGCGGCAGGGCCGTGCAACCTGTAGCCTTCGCCCCAGCCTGAGTAGCGCCGCATCCACACCGGGCTCCGGGAAAGTGCAGCGCGCCGAGTGGGCGGCGGAGTTATTTGCTAGGGTGCTTGCCAACCGCGAGCCCAGAGGAGCGAAGCCCAGAAGGACCCCGCCGCGCAAGAGGCGGGAGGTTCCCCCGGGGCTGTCGGGCGGAGGTCGGCCGCCCACACTCTGGGAGGGCCGCGGGTGGTGGCAGGTGGCTGAGGACCCCGCACAGCCTGGCGCTGGGCTCCGGCTCCGCGGACCCGGCCCGCGCGCCGCCCCTCCCACCTGTCGCCGCCGCGGCTGCTCCGCGGGAGCCGGCTGATCCCGGCTGCTGGTGTCGCCCTGAGCTGGGCGAGGAGCCCGGGCCGGGTGCGCCCACCCACCCGGAGCCCCTCTCACAGCTTGGCTGGTGGCAGGGACTCCCCTCCGAACCTCCGCGCCTGGCGCTCCACCCGACCCCTCGAAGTCTGCGGGCCTTGCCCCAGACTGACCACACGCACTCCCTGCCGCCCTGCGCTCAGGCGTCAGCCCATCCGCCCACAGGGCAGTGTCCACGCACCGACGCAGGTGAGTGAAGGCTGCAGGAGTTGGGGAAAGCTGGAGGGCGAGGGCGGGGAAGGGGCCGCTTTAAGAAATGGAGGAGATACTCCGTCCAGACCTGAACTCCCGGGAGGCAGGGGAAGCAGTGCCCAGACAAGGTGTCGGGAACCTATGACCTTCCGAAAACAGAGGTGAGAGGGATGAAGGAGAAGGGGGACAGGCCATGAACTGGCTCTTTGGACCCCCTCTGCTCTATCCTTTTCCCTCCTGCTCTTAGCTCTGTAGAGTCTGCCTTAGAAGCTCCCTCCATCCTCCACATTCTCCCAAAAGACCCAAAGTAGAGAGCAGTGAGCACCCAGCCTTTTCAATTCCTAGAGACAAGTGAAGTAGGAAGGCAGAAGATGGACATGGATGGCCTCTCTGTACAATGTCTGCTTTCCTCATGTATATAACCAGTATTCACTGGGCCCCTGGGGAGAGCCAGGCACCTCACTGAGGGACACAATAGCAAGCAAGGTAGACATAATCCTGCTCCTGGAGGAAGCCAGTTGGAGCATGCATACCTGGACACAGGAGTCACTTCCAGCGCCCTGGAGGGAATCAAGAATCTGGGAACCACGGGAGTTGGCAAGGTAGAGGCTAAAGGAAGGAAGGAAGGAAGGAGTATCCCAGCTACACTGGAAGGCAGCTGAAGATAAAGCCCAGGGCTCAGGCACGGGGTCTGGGTGCCCACCATACCTGCTGAGTCGAGCTTACCACACCTGGTCAGTTCAGCTCATCAACCCTAGTGAGCTCAACTTTACAAGAGGAGAACCAAAAGGGCCACCTGAAGCTGAGTGTGGTGGCACATGACTATAATCCCAGTGACTTGGGAAGTTGAGGCAGGATGATGGCAAGTTCCAGGTCAGCCTGGGCAACTTAGTGAGACCCTGTCACAAAAATAAATTAAAAAGTTCTGGAAGATGTAGCTCGGAGGTAGAGTGCCCTTGTTTTTTGATCCTCAGGGGGGAAAAAAAATCACCTGGAAGAGTCATAATTGGAGCAACTGTACTGGGGGCCCAGGAGGGTGTTAACAGTGGGAAGAGATGGTGGGTGAGCAGGGACAGCAGTAGGTCCAGAGAGGAGGGGATGGACTCAGAGATACTTGGTGGGATGATCTGCAGGACTCTGAGATGGGTTGGAAATGTGTGGAGAGAAGCCTATGGGAGAAGGAGGGGCCAGGGCTGGCTGAGGCTGTAGGCTTTGTGGGAGAAGGCAACACTGAAAGAACCTGTGTCCCCAAGAAACAGTGTTCCCAGGGGGAAAGCTCAGCAGACTGAAGCCAGGGACAACAACCTATTCAAATAGTGTTCATTGGGCTGGGGTTATGGCTCAGTGATAGAGCACTTGCCTAGCACGTGTGAGGCACTGGGTTCAATCCCCAGCACCACATAAAACTAAATAAACAATATAAAGGTATTGTGTCCATCTGCAACTAAAAATATTTTTTAAAAAAGTAGTGTTCATTGAACTCAGTGACAAGCAGTCTGCTGGTAACCTTGGTGAGCATGGTGTCCAAGTGTAATGAAGGAAAAACCAAATTGGAGTGGACGATGCTTGAGAAGGAAGTATGGAGTGTAGGCAGTGCTTTCAGGAGACAGAGAGAAGCCAGGCACTGTGGCACATACCTGTAATTCCAGCTACCTAAGAGGCTGAGGCAAGACGATCACAAGTTCCATTCTCAGCAACTTAGCAAGACTGTCTCAAAATAAAAAGGACTGGGAATGTAGCCCAGTAGCACAGCTCCCCTGGGTTCAATCCCCAGTACTACAAAATAAAAATAAATTTGTTAGCTGGAGACTATCATGACCTGGGGTTGAAGAAAGGTTTTGTTGCAGGACAGTAACTAAATCCAGTCAGTTTGAGATCTCAGGTGGATGCAGAAAGAAACAGACAAGAAGATCAGGGAGAAAATGTAGGGTTCCAGAGATCGTGTGTGATCAGAGAACAGCTATAGCAAGAGGCAGTACACAGTCCTGGTGAAGAGCATGGATTTAGGAGACACATGACCTAGGTTTGAATCCTGGCTCTAGCATGTATTACTACCATATCTGTGGACTTGGGTGAGTAATTGAACCTCTTTGAGCCTCTGTTTCCCTATCTGTTAAAAAAGGATGGCAATAATGCCTGCCTTGTCAGGCACAATGGCACACACCTATAATCGCAGTGGCTTGGGAGCCTGAAGCAGGAGGATCGTGAGTTCAAAGCCAGCCTCAGTCATTTAGCGAGATTCTAAGCAACTTATCAAGACCCTGTCTCTAAATAAAATAGTTTTAAAAGGGGCTGGGGATGTGGCTAAGTGGCTGTGTGCCCTGGGTTCAATCCCCAGTACCAAAATAATAAAAAATAAATAATGCCTACTTGTTAGGATTGTCAAGGGCTTATGTGAGTTAATCTATATAAAGATCTATGTCTTAGTCAATTTTCTTTTGCTATAACAGAATACCTGAGACTGGGTAATTTCTTTTTGTTGTTGTTTTTTGTTTGTTTGTTTGTTGGTACCGTGATTGAGCCCAGGGACATTTAACCACCAAGCCATATCCCCAGTCCTTTTTACTTTTTTTTTTTTTTTTTTTTTTTTTTTGGTACTGGGGATTGAACCCAGGGCCACTCCACCACTGAGCCACATCCCCAGCCCTATTTTGTATTTTATTTAGAGACAGGGTCTCACTGAGTTGCTTAGGGCCTTACTAAGTTGCTGAGGCTGGCTTTGAACTCACGATTCTCCTGTCTCAGTCTCCCAAGTGCTGGGATTACAGGTGTGCGCCACTGCGCCCGGCCCTTTTTACTTTTCGTGTTGAGACAGGGTCTTGCTAATTTGCTTAGGGCCTCTCTAAGTTGCTGAGACTAGCTTTGAACTTGTGATTCTCCTCTCTCAACCTCCCTAGTTGCTGAGATTACAGAGGTACACCACTGTGCCTGGCCAGACTAGGTAATTTTCTAAAGGAAAGAAGTTTATTTAACTCACCATTCTGGAAGCTTGGAATCCAAAGAGGAAGATGCTGGCATTTGCCCAGCTACTGGTAATGGGTTTGTGCTGCTTCACCTCATGGCATAAAGCAGAAGGGTAAACAGGTACATGCAAAAGAGACAAAAGTCAAAGGGCAGACTACTTTATAACAACCCACTCCCACAGTGACTAACCCAGTCCAGCAAGAGTGAGAACTTGCCCAGCTCAAGAATTAACCCAGTCCCACGATAAAAGCATTAACCCTTCTTAATGATCTAATTGCCTCTTTTTTTTTTTCAGTTGACCAATATTTTATTTAGATTTTTACATCTTTGCTATTAAGTGAGACTGGCCTATACTTAGCTTTCTTACATTCTCCTCTTCTGGTTTTGTTATCTGGGTTATTCTGGCCTAGTGCACTGAATTGGGAGCAGTTCTCTCTGTTTTCATTGAACATGCTTTTTTAAGATTGGAAACACTTCTTCCTTGAAGATTTGGGTAGAATATACCTTTCAAAGTATTGGAGTCTGTTGTATCTTCTCTGCGAATTTTCCTTCCCCTTTATTTTATCTCCTCTAAAATCCCCTTCAATCTTTCTCTTAGATATGGTAACAGCGGTGGCAGGGCATGGGTTCTGGGCATAGGGATGCAAAAGCCCTGGACTTTGGTGGGTCTGGGGTCATTTTTGCCTCTTTTTCCTTTTCTTCTAAAATAGGTATTTCAAACTATAAATTTCCTAAGGGAAACACTTTCACATCCCAACATATGTATTTCTGTTTTTCATGAGTGAATTTTCTTTTTCTGGACATGAATTCTTTTCTTTTCTTTTCTTTTCTTTCTAATTCAAATTTTTTAAAAACATTTAATGGTGGGTATCAAACCCAGGGCCTTAGACATGCCAGAAACACACTCTACCACTGAGCCACATTCCCAGGTGGACATGCATTATTTTCACAATTACAAAAATAAGTAATTTACATATTATTAAAAATACTTTCTATAAAGTCACAGATAACAGATCCTTCTCTTGCCATTTGCATCACTGGGAAGGTCATTGGCTTTGAGGTTGCTGATGTTTGGAGCATATAGGTCTTCCTGCATGTCCTTTGGTGTCCCAGTCAAGCCATATACCACATAGGAAGGAACAGATCTGGCCAGGGTGGGTCAATTTTCACATTCCTGGAGTATTTCATGTGGCTATATTCTCTGCCACTGACGTGTTTATTAATGCCATTTCATTTCTTTTTCTTCAAGTGCTAGTTCTTTTAGACTCCAAGGTTCAGTTACCATCTCCTAACTCTCCTGCAGTTGGTTCTCAACAAGTTCACCAGCCACCTTGCATCCTCAGCATGGAAGTGAGGTTCCTTGGAAAGTCAGTCCTCCCCAGGAAAGCTGGAGCAGGGGCTGCTCTTGGGTTCCATCTGGGTCACCAAATTTGTTGCCGATAGCTCAGTCCTGATATCTGATGTCAATCCAATAACAAGGACATGATTTTCAGAAAAAGGAAAAAGAAGGCTTATTGCTTTGCTAGCAAAGGAGATACACAGGGGTCTCCTGTCCCACAGGCTGGGATTCTCTAATTGCCTCTTGAAGGCCCTTACCTCTCAACATCAACACAACGAACTCAAATGTTCACATGTGTTTCCCAGGAGACAAACCATACTCAAGCCATAGCAGCTTAGAACCATGTTGAGCACAAAGTAGGTGCTGTCTATTTATTTGTATAGCCATAGCAGGTGCAGGGATAAAGTCAGGAGTAAGGTATCCAGGTTTCTCAGAGGTGGATTGATTCAGGGTGACAACAGGGTGATTAAGGTCCCGGGACAGGCTGGGGATATAGCTCAGTTGGTAGAGTGCTTGCCTCCCAAGCACAAGGCCCTGGGTTCAATCCCCAGCACCACAAAAAAAATAATAATAATAATAAGGTCCTGGGCTGGGGGATAAGGGGGGCTGATAGCAGAGGTGCAATGAAGGAACTGGGCATTGGAGATGAGGAGTCAAGGAACTAATGGGCAGAGTCAGATTGTTCTGCACAAGATGCTTCAGTCCCTCGGGCTAGGACTTAGCTGGAGGAGAAAGCAGAGTTCATCCCAAAGCCTTGGAAGGAAGCAGACAGGAAGAGCAGTTCCACTCCAACAGTCTGAAGTCCTCTGCTTTGGCCCCTCCTGCTGGCTCCAGGCAATTGAGTGCTGGGGGCTAGGCAGAGTTTCAGAGCTAAGTCTGAAGGTTCTAGTCTGCCCACAGAGGTGGCCCCAGCTGGTGGCAAGTCTGAGCATCAGGAAGGACTAGAAGGGGGTAGAAGGCCCCAGAGCAGAAGGATTAACTTTTTCTGGATGGGTGCAGAGGCTGGTCGAACAAAGCTGTCGTTGCTGCAGAGAAAGCTGCCAAGTCCTGTGTCCCTGGGTCCCTTAGCTATGCTAAAAGTCAGAACCTGCAGGACCTGCAGAGATCTTCTAGACCAGACTTCCACTTGCTGATAGCACTAGTGAAACGGCCCAGTGAGGGGCAAAGTGAGTGCAGGGAATGCTTGCCAGCTACAGGCCTAGAGACCCACGGTAAATAGGAGGGTATCATTAGAGCAGTTGAACATACCCCTGGACCCCATCATTAATGCCCACTGGCTGCTGCTGTCAAGCATCTCCCCTGAACTCCCAGGCAGGAAGTCTCCCAAGGTACTCCTGCTGGGCAGTAGCTCATCTCTACCAGAAAGGCAGGCAACTGGGAGTGTGTTCACCTGTCTGTTGGCCTATGTGTGTGTAACGCAGCTGTGCTTGTATTTTTGGGCATGTCTGATCCCTGAGTGGTTATGTGGGATGTGTGTACACATGTGCACTTGCACTCAGGGATGAGGATGATGGAACCCATGAATCAGTGACAGGGACTGGAAAGCCACACTTTCAGGCTTCATCCTCAAAACTGTTTCTAGGTTAGGGAATCATCTGTGTGCTTGTGTACACATGTACATGTGTATATGAGAAATGTGCGTGGGGTGTGGAAGGACCTGTGGATTTGCCGGGGTGAGGTGATGGTGGCTCTTTGGACTCTGGGGAGGCAGAATTCAGTTGGCAGAAGCTGAGAACTTGCGGGGTAGTGAATAAACCCAATCCAGTAATGAGTAATGATGATGTGGGAGGTTCCCTGAGGATGGGGGTGGAGTTGGTGATAGAAAGAATGTGGAGTGAGGGCACTAGTGGAGAGGACTGGCCCTGAATTCAGGGACTAAGGGGAAACAGAAGAATTCTCAGTCAGGGGTAAAGGGCTCTGACTGGCCCAGTGAAGGACCGGGTCTCACATGGAGGACAGGGGCCCCCAGGCCAGTGGCTGTTTTGTTTTTTTTTTTTTTTTTTTTTTGGAACCGAGGATTGAACTCAGGGGCACTCCACCACTGAGCCACATCCCCAGCCCTATTTCGTATTTTATTTAGAGACAGGGTCTCACTGAGTTGCTTAGGGCCTCACTAAGTTGCTGAGGCTGGCTTTGAACTCATGATCCTCCTGGCTCAGCCTCCCCAGTCGCTTACAGGTGTGCGCCACCATGCCCAGCTTGGCTGTTTTAACTGAAGTCCCAGGCCCCTCTCCCAGAGGCTCTTGAGCCATTGGAATAAGAATCAGGGGCCAAGAATCCTGGAAGATACCCCTGGGCAGGCAACTGCTCTTGTGCAACACTAGTACCCCAGAAAGTAGACTGGGAAAGTGGGGCAGGCTTACCTGCAGGGGCTTCTGACAGAGATCCCCTCCCCAGGAGCTCTGGTCTCCACCTACTGAGGACCAAAGCCCAAGCTTGTTGATGATACCTGGATAGTGATGATCAAAGATTGCATTCTTTTAGGAGGCAAACATCTCTATACCTTCCCGTAAGCAACAGTTTTGGTATAGGAAAAACAGGGACTTTTCAATCCAAAAGAACTAGTTTAAACCTGAACTTTCCCCATCACAGACAAGTGAACCAGGGAACATCCCTTCACCTCACTGAGCATCACTGTGACTGGGGATGGTCTTGTAACAGCTCACAGGGTTGTGGTGAAGACCAAAGGAGTGGATGTGGGGAACTCAGCACTGCTCAATGTGTGTGCCCCTCCCCCATAATCAGGACCCCTGAGCAGCGGTGACTTCTCAGGGAAATAAGTTAGTCCCAGCCCAAAGCAAAGAATTCAGAGCTATGAACAGGTACAGCCATATTTCAGATCTGTGTAGCTTTTTTATGAGACCCTTTGATATTTCGATAGTAATTTCTGAAGAGGTCCCCATTTCTACCTTCGCAAACCTCAAGTAGCTAAGGGTGGGGCAGCAGATTGATGAGAGACTTCCACTGGGGACAAAAACCTGCTCACAGCTCTCCCTTTACATTCAGACAGTTAGACCTGAGAGGGACCCCAAGCCTTCCAGTTGCCAAAATCCGAAACCCTTGTCATCTGAGGCCCAGCTCCAAGTGCGTGCCTCTGCAGCAAACTGCTTCTAGATTGAACTCCCAAACAGAGATCACAGCACCTTCCCAGCCAGAGACAGAGCAACAAGGAGGGCAAATGGCCAGGGTCATCGGCCACTAATGTCAATGTTCAGAGCCCTGCTGGGTGGGAAAAGGGGTAGTCTGGTTTGGCTTTGTCCATGACCTTCCCCACTCCAAGCCTCAGTTTCTCCATCTCTAGATGGAGAGCTTGGTCGAGGTTATCCTCACAGGCTCAGCAGCTTAGAGAACTCACTAAAGGGAAGGTCTTTCAATCCTAGCAACTCAAGATGCCGAGCAGTGACTTCTCTGCTGCTCGAGTGCTGGGTTTCAGGGCTGAACGGAAATGAAATAGAAAGGGCTTGGAGGATTGGGGATAGCAATAGCATCAATTTGGAGGGTCCTGCTTCATAATGCAGGACTCCAAGTAGAAGTAACACATCACAGTTCATTGGCCAGAATTAGTTACACAGCAGCCCCACTGCTTGGGAGATGCCATCTCCCACGTGTTATGTGCCCAGGTGAATGGAAAGCTAGAAGGATTCAGTGAACTGCACCAAGGACATCCCATAACATTGCTAGCCAGAGCTCCCACAACAAAACAGAGCACCCCAACAGGGGCACCCAGAGGGCCACAGTCTGCCAGAGGAAATGGTGGTGTAAATTAAATCACAACTGCTAAATGACCTCAACGCCTCACCCCTGCACATGTCCAGATCTTAGTTAGCCAGAGTGGAGGCAACTTCAGGCATAAGCCCAGAGCCCACATGTCCTTAGCTCTTTCTGGGTCTGAGATGGAAATTCCAGGAGTTTGTTTATGGAGTCAGCTCTGCCTCCTATGAGCAGATAAGAATCACTCACTGGCAGTTAGCACTTAGAAGATCAGCCCCTGGGCAGGAATTAGTTTCTGTTGAACCAAGTATACTAACCCAAGGAAGGAAGGGGCAAAGAGAGTTTACCTCCCTTGCAACGGGGAAAACACAGCCTGTCCTTCTCTGCTGTTGACATTTGAGGGATATAGTGCTAATTTCAGTAGTTTATCTACAGGGCATGGAGGAGAGCCTTGACATGCCTGGTACTTCAGTCATTCAACAAATATTTAGCAAATCTAGTGGTATGCTTGGTTGAGAGCTCCGGCTTTGGAGTCAGGACACCAGGTTTTGAATCCTGGCACCACTGGCACTGCTGTTGAGTGGTTTGGGGTGAGTTTACTTAATCTTTCTGTGCCTAAATTTCCTCATCTATAAAATGGGGATCTAATGGTAATACTCATTCTTATGTTATAAAAATTAAATTAGATATTATTGTAAGGGGCTGGGGATATAGCTCAGTTGGTAGAGTGCTTACATTATAAGCACAAGGCCCTGGGTTCAATCCCTGGCACCACAAAAATAAAATAAAATAAAATAAAAAGATATTATTGTAAAATATTCTGTACAGCACAACTGTTAATTATCAATCTGAAAGTGCAAATTTCAGACTCTCATCTAGAATTCTGTTTCCAGTTAAGGTAGACTAGCTCATATCAGACCAACTCACCACTGAGGATAACTAAAAAAAGTTGGATTGAGGATTACAAGTTCCAGGCCAGACTCTGCAACTTAGAGAGACCCTGTCTTGAAATAAAAAATATAAGAGCTGGAGATGTAGCTCAGTGATAAAGTAATTTTGGATTCAATCCCTCATATCTCAAAAAAGAAGGGGGAAAAAAAGAACTCAATAGATGAATTTAACAGTAGGGAAAGACACTTCTGAAGAAAGGGTTAGGAAACTGATTGATAAATCAGAAGAAAAATATCCAGACAGAAACAGAGATGGCGGAAGCCTGGAAGAATACAGAATAGAGTGTAAGAAGCATGTGGAACAAAATTGAATGGTTGAACATATGTGCTACAGAATCCCAAAACGAGAAGCAAGAGAAAATAGGGGGGAAAAACATATTGGGGGTAGAGTTAACTCTCATGTTATAGAAGGACCAGGAACCCCAGGAAGAATAAATTCAAAGAGAAACATACTTCGGCACATCACAGTAAAGCTGCTGAAACCCAAAGACAAAAAGGCTTCCATATAAGGGGAAAAAATGAGATTTTTGGCTCTTCCAGCCACCTAGGACCCCACCAACCCTTGTCAGCTTTCAAGTCTGGTGTGAAGTGAGATGAAAGGCCAGATTCTGTCCCCTCCGCCAGAAACCCCCTCAGTTACCCTCAGAGGGAGCCTTCCCCACAGAAAGATCCCACCTTTAGTTGGGCATAGTGGTACAAGGGAGGCTGAGGCTGGAGGATCGTTGAGTTCAAAGCCAGCCCCAGCAACTTAGCGAGGCCCTAAGCAACTCAGCGAGACTCTGTCTCTAATAAAATGTTAAAAAAGGGCTGGGAATATGGTTGGGTAGTTCAGTGTCCGTGGGTTCAATTCCTGGTACAAAAAAAAAAAAAAAATCCCACCTTTGCTGGATAATGTCAGATATTAATAAATAAGGGGAGGGAGGGGTTCAAAAGGAAAATCTGGAAGTCTTACAGTCTCTTCTGAGCATCAAACCTTTGTCTTAAAAATGAAGCAATATTGTGTATGGGGTGACCCAGATATCTGCTCTCCTACTCTGGTTTTAGGTTGTCTTTTCTTCCTTTTAGTCCAACTACCAGAGCCCAATCCTCTCTCAGCCTCAGTTTCCTCAGTTGTAAATGTGGTTATTGGTGTCACACAATTATAGGGATTAAGTGTTATCATGGCTATAAAAGTGCTTTGCAAACTGTAAACGACTGTATCCCTTTAGTTGTTGCTATTGTTGCCTCGCAGAACTAGCAGCAGCAGGTTAAAAGAGAGTGACGCTTCTCAAGGAATCTATGGTTTATAGATGAGACGAAACTCGAGGGTCAACAAGTTCTTTCTTCACCAGGATTTTGGGATTTCTGACTTCCTGCCAACTTGGTATGGCAGCAAGATAATTCTTGGTTGGAGTGAGTCCCAGTAGAACTGCCACCTCTCAGCATAGTGCCAGGAGGGGGAGCCCTGGAGTCATCAGATCTGGAGGCCTGGACTTGGCCCTCCAGGCCCTCTGACCTGCTTGGACCAAGCTCACTCCAGCTTGTGTCCAGAGTGAAGAATCTGAGCTGCCCCTTCCTGATACTGTCTCTCATTTTTGTTCACCTAGTCATCAAGCTTTTTCCAATCCCAAAGTGTGCAGGCTTTGGAGACACTCAGGAAGACACCTCCAATTAGGAGGCAGACCAACTACTGTTTCCATACATGACATGACCACCTTCTCAGATCTGAGATGAAGTAGCTCACTTCTCTGTCAGCCCCCACAAGGGCATAGTTAATGTTTAATGTTTAATCAGCACTGTTAATCATGGTTAATCAGCAGTATTCTAAGCACTTTGTTTAAGTTTTCTTCATTTAAAGCATTTAATTACTACTATACCCTGTGAAGCTGATTCATTTATTAACCCAATGTTAAATGTGCTAATCCTGAGCACAGAACATTGGGCCTCTTGTCCAAGTCACCCTCCCTGTTCCTCACCCTGCATGCTCTGCTCCCATTTGTGCTACCATCTGTTTACTCCCCTACCTACCCAGAACCCTTCACTGACACTTTTTCTCAATTCTAACACAACTTATAAGCCATGATCTCAACCTTTCAGGACCTTGCTACATATGATTTCATGGTATAGAACAGATTTCTCAGAAGTCACAAATCTCTAACCTCTGATTATGTTACTCTTGCTTCTACATGCACTTCCAGAATTCTAGCATTCAATGATAGATCCCAGAACCAAAAACATCTAGAGATTCCCAGAAAGGAATTCTAGTGCACTGATACTGGGCTTTTGAATCCAGATCCAACTGCTGAATCCTGGATTGAACTGGGTAGTGGAGTGGAGGTAGACTATTCTAGAAATGTCCCAGGGGCCCCACCCAACATGGGGACTGCTTCCTCTCACTGGACATCTGAAGCATCCAGAGTTCCTCACTCACATGGGCAATCGCACCAGGGCCTCATCTGATGTTTAGGAAAGTTAATGTCGGGCTGTTCTTACCAGAGTCTAGTGTGGGGCAGGCAGCAGGCCGTTTGCCATTTAGGCCTTGGATCTTAGGATCTTGGGTAAAGTGCTAGACCTTTCTTGAGCATCAATTGTTTCCTTCCTTCCTCTCCTCCTCCTCCTCCTCCTCCTCCTCCTCCTCCTCCTCCTCCTCCTCTTTCTTCCTCTGTGTTTGTTTATTTGTTTATTCCAGATAGAACTTGAACTCAGGAGCATTTTACCACTGAGTTACATCCCCAGCCCTTTTTATTATTTATTTTGAGATAGCAAATAATTTGCAAATAATAACAATTTGCTTAAGCTAACCTGGAACTTGCATCCTCCTGCTCCAGAGTCGCTAGGGTTACAGGCCTGCTCCACTGTGTAAGGTTAAACTTCTGTTTTCTTCTTCTAAGTAAGGAAGGGCTAGATCAAATGATCCTCAGGCCTCTTTCACTTGGAGGTGGAGTTGTCAAAAACCCAAGAACTGCCAAACTGTCCTCTACCTATAACTACTGAGAATGATGATGATGAGGATCACTTAATAAGCACCCTGCTGAGGTTTCACAGCCATTCACTCTCTTAATTTAATTAGCCCAGAAAGGCTTCTTGGAGGAGAGAAGGTGAAGGGAGGGCAAATGGCAAAATTATCAGTGAGGGACTCCAGGAAGTAGGGAAAACAATAGGCAACTTCGCATATGAGGTGGGTTGTTTCCCAGAGTCAAAGCAGAGGCAGGGGTCTGCCCAAGGTGACCTCTTCACTCCCAGGCACCGAATGAAGTCAGGGAACTACCGTGAGACGCTCCACTGACTCGCCTTCTCTGTGTGCTCGCAGGATCACCGTGAGCTCGCTCCTGGCTGGAGGGATCTTGATGCTTGTCAGGCGTGCTTAGGCCGATGCCTCCCACACAGAAAAAGAAGAGCAAGGGGCCTCTGGCTCACGGGGCCGCCGGCCGTGCCCAGGGCCAGTTGCCCGGCCTGCCATCACCCGCGCTGTGCTGCGCCTGCGGTCTGTGCGTGCTGCTGGCGGGTGTGAACGTGACACTGGTGGGTGCCTTCGCCTCCTTCCTGCCAGGGCACAATGTGCCACTGATCGTAGGGCCGGCGCTGCTGGTGCTGGCGCTCGGTTTCTTCGCAGCCTGCTGCGTGTGTAGCCGCCGGGGCCCAGCGCTCCGCGCGCGCTCGTTCAAAACCTCGGGCGGGAGCCAGAGCGGCGGGCGTGCGGGGCCAGTGGCGCTGGAGATGGAAAGCAGCGAGCGCACGGCACAGGACACGACCGCGGTACAGCTCAGCCCCGCCGCATCGGCAGCGTCCTCTGGCCGCTCCAGCCCGGGCCCTGGCCCGGGCCTCTTCAGTCTGGACGCGCCGGCACCCCCAGCAGTCCATGTGCCGCGCCCGGAAGGGGCGCAGCTCAACCTGCCCCGGGAGCTGTCTGCTTCCTAACGGAATAAGGCCCCTGTCAACTCCCCTGTCCGGGTTCCCTCTCTCTGTCCTGTGTCATTGAAGCAAAAAATGAGAGAGGGCGAGGGAGGGTACTTTTTTTTTCCATAAGGGACCAGTCAGAACTTCTGGAGGAAAGAATGTGGTGACGGTGTCAGGGCTCACATCCTACAGAAATGAACAGAACCTTGGCCCCTTAGGCAGGGTCTCTGTGCTCTACTTCACCTCACCCCCAAGACTTGATGAAGCTGGGCTTCTGGACCTTGGACCCTGACCCGAACCACAGTATTTGGGCACTGTGGATAAAGAAAGCATCCACTTCAAGGGGGGCTGGCTACCAGCGAGGTCCCTGCTTCCAAGTGGTGAGAAGGGAGGAACTCAGCCTGGACTTGTTCACATTATGAAAGTCCTCTAGGCCCCCTTCTGCCCCTCCCCTACATCCTTGTCTCTACCCCAACATGATCTTTGGGATTCATTTGGGAGGAGAGATTCGGACTTCAACCATGAATGGGTAGGGCTGAGTGGAACACTCCCTACCCTTCTGACTCCCACAGTGTGAGCTGAGACAGGAGCCCTGCCAAGGATGAGTCCTGAGGGGGATTCTCCAACCTTGAAGGTCCCAGTGTGATCTTCACTGCCAACAGTGCTGCCACCTTGTGCCACGCCTTATGTTCCCACTCCTCAATAAAGCACCTTTGGAGTCAGTCCTCTTTGGTGTGCAAGCTGGAGGGAGCTTGCTATGGGGCCTCTGGTTGTGGGGCCTCTGGCTGAGCACTTGGGTTCTGGGCCCCTGCCAGCCAGTGGCCCAGCCCTTCAGCATCCTAGCACTAGCTCTTCTTGGAGACCTAGAAAGGGGCCCCAGAGGAAAGGAGTGTGTGCCTGTGAATGTCTTGTGGGAACAGATGCATCAGACCCAGGGTTGGATGAACATAGGAGTTGACTGTGGGTGCAATTGCCTGGCTCCTGTAGGAAAGGAGGAGTGCAGTATTTAGGTAACTGTCAATATCACATGTCTGTGGGAGTATGGTGGGGTGGGGGGACATGGTCACCCAGCAGAGATGGTGAGGGGAGAGGGCCCCATGGGGCTGAGTAAAGTCTGGACCTTCTCTGGGGCTGGCGGGGCTTGCAGAGTTTGGGCCCAGCCTGTGGTCTGTCCAGTCAGGGGAGGGCACCTGGTAGAGGAATGGGGACTGCCTTGTAAGAAGTACAAGGGGGGAAATCCTGTGATCCCTTCCTCTCTGCAGGGACCCAGGCAAGCAGTGATGGTGGTACATACTGGCCCACCACCCCTTGGGGACCATGACTTCCTGCCCTTGGCTTTATCAGTTTCCCTTTCCAAGGTAGGTATTGCTGCCCTCTGCCATAGCCCAAGGTGCTTCCCACAAGGAGGGCTTTGTCCTTCCTCTGACACTATCTTGGTCCTCCTGTCCTGCTGTCTCCCTCTCCCACTAACCTGGAGTGCTACAAATCAGTCAGTAGGCGCTAAGCAGGGCACCTCCATTCGTTGTAATGGGTGGATGGGCCCTAACCTTTGAAGCACCAGCACCTGGAGCTGATGACCTCTTCTCAGAACTTCCCCACCCCACCATGTGTGTGTGAGTCCACCTCTTCAGGCTCATCCTTTCTTCTGGTTCATTGGTCTGCAGCTGTCTGAGGCCACCTGCTGCCTTAGTAGGATAGACAGTGAGGGGCCACTGCTGATGCTGCCATGGGGTAGTCTGGATCACCCTTCTCCCACCACCTTCTTAGGAGATTCCCCCAGATTCACCCCTGCAGAGATAGGCTCAGCCCAAGCCCCTCTCCCACCTGCTGGCAGAGGCTTGGAATTACATTCTCAGGGCAGCTTCCTCTTCTTCCCCACAGGATGACTTTCAGATCTTACTGTGGGAGCTGGCTGCTAGGCGGGAAGAGTGAGCATCAGATAAGGATCCAGGACAGTAGGCCACAGATGAACAGATCAGCAATGGGAGTAGAATGCAGAAAGAGTGAGTCATTGGCTCCCTGGAGTCCCACAGCTGCCACCAGCTGAAAGGTCATTATTCATCTCATTTGTGCCCCCTCCCACTTCTTAAGCACACCAGGAGAGATCCTCTCCACCCAGTGCCACAGGGCTCACTTCCCAGTCACACCAGCAAAGAGCATCCCTGCATCTCTCCAGGCTGCCACACTAGGCACTCCTCCCCCAACACAGCTTCCTCGGTTGAGGGTTGAGGGACAGGCTCTTCAAGGGCAGCACAGCCAGGTCAGTGAGGCTCTAGGGCAGCCCCACTCCCCTACACACAGTGGAGCTGGGGGATATGCTCTGTCCCCACACCTCTGCAGGCCTCTCCTCAGACAGGCTCACTGAGGGAGCCAGTGTTGAAGGTGAGGATATCCCTGATTGACAATTCCTGTAGCCATGCTGCAGAGGGCCCTTAATAAGGGCTAAGTTCTCCACTCCCACCCCTGGCTCCGGGAATCTGAGAACCAAGGTACCAGGGCCTGATCTCAGAGGTCCAGGGGCTGCAGTGGGGCACACAAAGCTGATCTTTGGGAAAGGTTAGTACTCCCCAGGGCTGGGGGAGCTCTGGGGTGGTACAGGGAGCCTTGCCTCCAGAGGAAAGTACTGTTGGCCTGGACAAGGGAGCCTCTTGGGGGAAGGGGTCTCTTCCCTTTCTTTCCACAAGAAGAAATGAGGGAAGCCACTTAAAACCAGTTTTTACTAATTAATTCAACAAATAAGTCCTGGGCCCTGCTAGGTGCCCACCACTGAGAACGCATTGTGAATGAACTCTCATGCAGCCCACATTCTACTTGGGGAAGATAGCAAAGGATTAAATGAGCATATCTGGGTGTGGAGGCACGAGCCTGTAATTGTAGCTACTTGGAAGGCTGAGGCAGGAGAATTGCAAGTTCAAGATCAATTCTGTCTCAAGTTTTTAAAAAAAAAAAAAAAGAAAGAAAAGGGGTGAGGGTATAGCTTGGTGTTAGAGTGCCCCTGGGCTCAAACCCCCCTCCCCTGGCAAAAAAAAAAAAAAAAGAAGTAAGCAAACAAGACCAACAAACATTAGTTAGGAAACAGTGCTATGCAGAAAATCACAATAGGAAGGTGTAAAGAGGTTAGGAAGTTCTTCTCTGAGAGGTGGCATTTAAGCTCCTAATGACAAGAGTCAGCCATGCCAAGGTTTAGAGCAAGAATATTTCAAGCTCAAAAATGACCAGTGCAAAAGCCCTAAGGTAAGCATGAACTTGGCCTCTATGTATCAGAACAAGAAAGAAGGGCCATAGAAACTGGAGTGGGAGTTGAAATTGGAAAGGTGGGGAGGGGGGTATGTCTCAGCTGGTGGAAAGCTTAGTAAACCCAGGTGAGGAGTTGGGATTTTATTCTCAGTGAGATGGGAGCCACTGGAGGGTTTTAAGCAGGGAAGTGACATGATCTGATTTATTGTTGTAAAAATCACTCTGCCTGCTATGTGGAAAATAGAATGTGGATGGGGCAAGAGGGAAAATAAGGAGGGTTAGGAGGTGACTACAGAGAGCTGTGCTGGGGACTGGGACTGGAGTGGTGACTATGGAGCAGACAGAGACTGTACCCATTACTGAGATACACAGAACAGGTTGCTCTTTTGGATATCCTGAGGAAGAAAAAGAGAAGATTCTCAGAGGAAGTGGTAGAATTTTGGTTTGAGCTCCTGGGTATATGGTGGAGGATCAGGTTTTAGAGAGAAAACTCATTGGCCTCAGTGGGGCAAAGAGTCTGTAAGCCCAGGAGAGCTTTCCTAAAGGAGCTGGAGCCATAGTCCTGAGTTCCAGAAAGAGGAGAGGGCCCTGGGGTGCAGCTGAGGAGCCTCTGACATGTGAATGGTGGCGAACCCTTGAGTTCAGAGAAGGCGTATGAGGAGATGGAAAGACAGCTCAGAACCTAGGGTAGTCTAAACTTTGAAGCTATGAGAAGAAGAGACCCCAAGCTGTCCATTTCTGAATCCTCCCCAACCTTCTGCCTTTCCGATGAGGGCTGTGGACTAGGAGTTGGGGATTAAGGAGAAGAAAATGGAATGTGAGTCCCAAGAGGTTGGGACTTCTGTCTTGTTCAGCCTGGACTTCTTCTTGTATAGCCTCAGAACCTTCCTGGCCCAAAGGAGATGCTCAATAATATCTGTTGACTGAATTAACCAAGTAAAAGTTGTGAATTTCATCACAGGACTGACTCCAGGTTCCCAGGAACAGGGGATAGGGATTGATCAAGAAGCCTGACCCAACCAGAAATGAAAACAATCTGCTTGCATGTGGGGGAGTTTCCCTGTCCCTTTCCTCAGTTTTCCTCTTCTCTGTGGGGAGGTAGAGCTGGCCAAATGGGCAGGGGTGGACAATGGGCTTAAGGGTAGACCAAATCTGAGGAACTCAGCACTGCTAGGGACTGCCACCAGAGGGCACCCTGAGCACATGACAGGGGACAGAGGCCACTCAGCCAAACCCGCCCGCAAAATTTTGCCTTTCGCTTTTCTGAAGGCCAAGCCCCTGAGGAATAGGGGAAGCAGGGAATTTGGAGGTGGAGGGAAGTCACCCAAATTTACTAAATAACTAACCCACTCCCAGAACCTGACATTATAGAGGGAGCCTAAACTTGGACATATACTTAACCTTTATCAAGGTCACCAATAAGTCCTAAGTCTGGTTATAGACTAAACAGAACCGATCTTAGACTTGCCCCTTGCCCCAGCCCATACTGAGTCCTGACCTTGATCATAGACTGAATTTGACCTTGTTCATGCTCTGAGACATATGCTGACCCCTGACTTTAATCACAAATTGAACACTGACCTGGAACCTTTACTATATATTGAACCTTGACCTTGACACAGATTGAGTCTTGATCATGGACACACACTACCTCTTATTTGGGTCATAGACTGAGCTCTGGCCCTGGGAACAGATAGCCCTGACCCTGATCCATACACTGAGCCCTGACTTACAATATCCTGAGCCTGAGACTGAACTCTGACCCTAGACAAAAACTGAACTTTTATCATGGTCACATATGGAGTCTTGATCCCTAAAACTTGCTCTCCATTGATATAAGGACCTTCCAGATGAGAGTCCTATTAGGACAAGCTTCAGCCCCAGAAGGAAGTAACTGTCAGAACCACTATTGGAAAGAGAAGGAAATCTGGGTCTCTGGTCCAGAAATTCCTGAGCTTTGGAATCCTGAGAGGCCAGGCAAAAAAAGACCAGTTCACCGGGCCCGGTGGCACATGCCTGTAAACCCAGCACTTGGGAGGCTGAGGCAGGAGGATCTCGAGTTCAAAGCCAGCCTCAGCAACTTAGTGAGTCCCTAAGCAATTCAGTGAGACTCTGTCTCTAAATAAAATACAAAATAGGACTGGGGATGTGGCTCAGTGGTGGAGTGCCCCTGGGTTCAATCCCCAGTACCAAAAAAAAAAAAAAAAACAAGACCAGTTCTAGACGGTCCAGGACATTAGACAGAATGGGCAGCTGGGCTTCTGAAGGTATCCTAGGAACTGGGGCAGGGGGATGTTCTGCCGGTCTAGCTGGGGAGTCAGCTTGAAAGCCTCTTCCATCTGCACCTTTGACTGCCTTGAGACGTTGGTCAACTTCCTTCTGCTCACCAGGCTGTGTCCACCCCCTGTTCCCTTTCAGGGAAAATGTAACAAGGCTACATTCCATGTGACAAGAGTGAGACTAGGTCATGACTGAGGCCCATGTCCTCACCCTGTGTCCTGGCAGGAAGAAAAGACCCCTTAATCTGGGAGCTCACAGGTCACTCCAAGAAAAAGTGAATGATACCCACAGTCACCTCAGATTGGTGCGGGGTGTAACACAAGGACACAGGGCAGCTAGGAAGTCTCCGGAGTCTCTAAATGTTTTCCCCCTATGCTGTGTGTGAGGATTGGGAGGGCCACAAAAGCCCAGGGGATGGGCATACCGACCAATTCCATTTCTGTCCTCTCCAGGTATCAGCCTGGGTGCCCTGCGCCTGCAGGGTCCCTGCTGGCCTCAGCAAGGCCCACCGGCCTGGGGCTCACCTAGGGAGGTAGGACGGGGGTGGGGCCGAACCAGGCAGGAGCTGGGGCGGGGGAGGGGGCGGCTGGAGTCAAAAAACGCTGACGCTGAAGACAATGAGCTCTCCGAGGCTGAGGCAACTCATTTGGTCCCGGCCACGCTTTATTAAATTCTCATAAACCTGTCAGGGGGGACAGGGCTCGCTTCAGTTTACCTCATTAGCCCGACACAATGACAGTGGGGGGGGGGGG
>JAJEJO010002616.1:0-106171 GCA_020662805.1 Glaucomys volans
GGCCACAGTGTGTAGCCCTGCTCTTCTCACTGTCTCTGTTGGAGGCTGTGCCCCACCCCAGGCTCCTCATCCCCTTCCTACTGCTGGCAGGAGGCACAGCTACTGCTCCTCTCACTGACACCTCTTCTCCAGGGCTAGCCTTCTTGTCCCCTGCCTCCCATTCCCTCCTCCATCCCTTTACTTCTTCTTCCTCCCTTCCTCTCCACAATCCCTAGTCATGGTGGGATGGGGATTAGCACTCCAAACCTTGAATGTCTCTCTTCATTTTGAGTTACACTCTCCTCCTATGCAATTTGAAATACAAAAATCACAAAATAAAATCCTGACTCTGTAGGGCACCATGTCACCCTGGATGGACTAGTGAAAAACAGACTTACCCCACTTTCCTCAGGGGCAAAGGAAATTTTCTAATTCTTTGAAATGAATTTTAGTTACATTTCCTTGAGATTTCTTTTCTTTTACATAACAGGTTTGTTTTGCTTCTCTGGTCTTCCTTCACTTTGGAGACTGGAGGAATGGTCATTTGAGGGAGAAGGTGAAGCAAGGACCTGTCCACCTGCCTCCCCTGTGCATATCACTGAGGGGGCCCCCATGGAGCACAGGGTCTCTGGTGTTGGCTCTTGCCTCTTCCCTGCCCCCCCATGCCTCCCCTTCCATCAAAAGCAGTTTCTGCTCTAAGTCTCCAGGCTGCCCTAACTGAGCTAACCTTAGGGAAGCTGAAGTCACTCACCCATGTAGAAATATTCTGGGGACTTGTCCTCCGACGACAAATCCTTTATGGTGCCTCCAAATCGAAACCACAGTCCAAAAGCAATGACGGCTGACCCGGCCAGCTGCAGGGCAAACGACACTGCATTTACAACGGAAGGGGAGAGGGCGTGCGCAGACCCACCAGCAGGTGCAGGCACAGACAAGGGGTCACCCCTTTTGACATCACCTAGTCCACCCTTCACCTCTTATAGGGGAGGAAAGGGAGGTTCAGAGAGGTGGAAACCCCTCAGGGCCTGGAGTGGTGACCGAACTAGGCTCTGCTGATTCCCACCCAGTGCAGGGTGGTCCTTGGCACCCGGCTTCCCAGTGGTTATGGGGCACACATGGTATGAGGGACATCTCAGAAACACTATTCTAACAACGTCCCCATGGCAGCATCTGCTCCCTGTCTTATTGTCCTTTGCGGGTTTGTTGGACTTCATCACCCACACCACAGTGAGAGGTGACCCAGTCTCAGGTGCCAGGTCACCAAGAGCAAGATGAACTCCAAGACCTGGAGAAACTTGCTTTTCTAAGTTAGAAGAAAATGCACCAACCTTCAAACCCGCCTACACCTCATAATGCACACTCTCCAATTAGAATGTCTTTCCAGAGGCTTCTGTAGCCCTCTTTCCCCCAGTCCTGTGTGGTGGTCACTGTCCGGCTCCTGCCTGGGGATGAGGTAGGGAACCTGGCTTTTTTTTTTTTATTTTTAAAATTTTTTTGTAACTATTTTGAGTTTCCATGGAAAGTGAGAGAGGAAAAAATAATTTTCTGAAACAGCGTGGCCTGTGCTGTGTGGCTCGTGGAGAGGCTGGGTGGTTGGCGCAGGCGGTGGCTGGGCAGGCCGGCAGCTGGTAGAGTCATCACCCGCTCCCTCCCCCACCTCTGAAGGTTGCTGTGGGGCTCAACATTAAAGTCAGAGCCCTTCCTGCCACTGCAGGACTGTCACTGCTGCAGGCCAGCAGGCTCCTGCCCCGGTGTTCTCAAATTTCACTGTATCAATCAATCAATGCATATTTACTGGGCGCCTTCTGGGCACAAGGCATGATGGGAAAATAAGCAGAGAGGTAAAAATAGCCTGCTGCTTCTGCCACCCTGTCCAGTCTCTGCTGGGCTGCCCCAGCCTACCACCAGACAAGCAGTTCAGTCTTGCCCCTGTAGGAACAGAGAGAAAAGCACCCGGGTGCTGGTGACATGAGGATAGAGGAGGAAAATCACAGAGGCAGAGGTTTAACAAGGAAAAATCAAAGTGAGGGTTAGACCAGAGACCTTTGCATATGGGTTCCTTCTATCTTGTGGGCAGCTTGTAAAGGACCTGGTGATCTCTGGATGGGTTTATACCAGAACTTTATCACCCTTCACCTTCTGTCTCCCAGGGCCAATTCCCTCCTCTCCGGGTTTCTTCAGAAACACTGCACGACTTTAGTGAGGAGGAGTCAGAGGGCTGAGTTTCACCAGCTGGACTCTCCCCATGTGGAATAACTAACAGTTTCCAGCCTCAGAGGAAAGCACTAACTGAATAATGTGAGGGGCAGCTAAAGGAACAAGGCACAACCAGCTTTTGAAAAATTTCTGCATTTTAAAAAATGGTAGCATGGCTTGAAAACATGGAAAGAAGTCATGTTAAAATATTTTAATATTAAGTATTGAAGGGAGAGATTATAGGTGACTTTCTTTTAACCTTAAAAATGTAGTTTTAAAAAAGCTTTATGGGCTGAGGTTGTGGCTCAGTGGTAGAGCTCTTGCCTAGCATGTGCGAGGCACTGGGTTCAATTCTCAGCACCGTATATAAATAAATGAATAAAATAAAGGTCCATCAGCATCTTAAAAACAAAGCTTTGCATAGTTTTTTCAATCAGAAGAAAGTGGGGAGAGTCTGCTTTCATTGTGTTTTAACTTGGAAGGAAACCAGTTTGGGGACCTCACTGTTGCGGTGCAGGAAAGATGGTGCTGCCCTGTCATGCGCCATCCCTAGAAGCACCCAGGGGCTGCTTGGGACAAGTTGCCCAGCAAAGTCTGACAGGCAACCTTGCCACCCTCTTCTCTGCAGTGACCTGATGGAAAGAGCTTCCAAATACAATGTAAAAATCTATTGACAGAGGCACCAGGCCAAAGCCAGCAGCCACCAAGCAGACTATGGAGGAGGTGACTGGTTCCAGGGACACCCTACCATGAGGCCACATTTTTGGAATCTCTGTACACAAACTCTAATTTATAGCTGTCTGGGATCATCCTCCCAGACGGAATACATTTGTCCAGTTCTGGCACGGATGTGTTTGATGCATAATGGAAAATTAAAAGAGAGGTTGCAATTTAAAGCCATCGGGCAAAGGGAAAAAATCTGCGCTTGCTCATCCACGCCCCAACCCCCAAACCACACGGGTTTCCTCCTGGTTCAAGGAACTGTGGCTTAGCTGAATGTCATCACTGTGTGGAAGGGAATCCTCCCAGTGTGCTACTAGCTGGCCAGGGCTGATGTGACGAGAAACAGAGTGAGCACTGCTTTGGAAAGAGGCACAGCAGAGATATTGTAGCTCCTTTTGAACTCACTGATCTTATAAGGCTCATGAAATGCTCTGTGTTACTGGACTTAGGTTGGTCTACTGAACACTAGAAATTGTCCCCCAGAAGTTTACATCAATTGCAGTCCAGTCAGGATCAAGGCAAGTAAATCTGGAGTCCCTAAGTTCTCATTACCCTGTGTTCCATACAGCCAGAAAAGATGGTCTCCCCAGTGCCCTGAGGGAAGCCTTCAAGCCCCTGTAATCCTAAACTACGAGGCCAAAACTCCCCTCTGCCCTAATTCTCTCTTCTTTTAATCTTAGTCCATTTTTTGTATTCAGACATATTGTAGCTCCTTTTGAACTCACTGATCCTATAAGGCTCATGAAATGCTCTGTGTTTACTGGACTTAGGTTGGTCTACCGAACACTAGAAACTGTCCCCCAGAAGTTTAATATTAACCTCAGTTAAGGTTAATAAAATAAGGAAGAAGAGGCTGCTCCTTGTTCTTCCTTTTCTTCTCTTGCCCCTACCCTCATCTCCTTTGATTTCTTCCCTTTCTTCCTGAATGTTTATTCAATGGGAATCAACTCTGATCCAGGCTAGCCAGCTTTGCACTTGGCATCAGGGAAACAACAAAAAAGGTGGGGATCACAATCCAACATGGAAGATGATCAATCACATGAAATAATAAATGCAATGAGATGCAGGAAGCAAGCTGACGAGGAAGAGTGGGCACACTGCCAAGGGATCGTGCAAAGCACTACCACCAGCATGCAATAGTCGTTCACTTTTGATTTACACCTGAAGAGTGAGTTAAGTCACTGATCAAAGGAGAACTGGAGGGAGGTGAGAGCTCAGGCAGAGGACCAGAGGGAAGGGCTCTATTTCCTTACCCTGATGCTGTGTTGGGGAAGGAGATGAGTCTGGGGGAGGCCAGAGTCTGGGCTTTAGCGGGGAGCTGGGGCAGCCATGACTCATGGGTTCTGCCTAGCTTAGTACCATCTTGGGGAGCCCAAGAGCCTTGAGTGAAGAAGAGATGGAGACCCTTCTTTTGATGGTGGCATATCCAGAAGCATGGAGCCAAAGATAAAGGCCTGAGTGACTGAGGACTGGAGAGAGAACACTAGGGAGTGGGCGTGGACAGCTGAGAGGACCAGAAAGAGTTCACTGTACCATTTGGAGAACTTTGCTGAGGGCTGTCCTGCTTCTAGGGCTAGAACCACTCCTTGTGCCTTTGAGAGACTTACAACCAGAAATATTGCTTTGCAGAAATGGACTTGTTCATACAGCAGTATGAGTTGGGCCTTGTTGTTAATCATTAAAAAAAAAAAAAAAAAAAGTAACTTATTGAGCATGACTGTGAGCCAGGAGCCTAGGACTCAGAGATGAGGAAGAACCAGTCCTTCTCCTGAGGCTCTTATGGACTCATGGAAAGCTACTTGGTGGCCCAGGAAAAAACCTAGTCCTGCAGATGAGGATCTAGTCAGAGGCCCAGTTGCTAGGATGCACATAAAAAAGATGCCAGATAACATCACTTCTTCAGTCATCGCTCCTTTTCTGAGGACCAGTTGTACACAAGGCACTAAAAATGTGATGAAATAAGGTTTGAGAGCTAAAGTGTGCCCACTGCTTAAAAAGATAAAAGACATAAAATAGAGAAAACAAACAAAAACCAATGCAGTGGAAAGGAACAGTGACATATAAATCTAAGCCATTAAATAGGGGATCACCAGATTTTCCTGGGTAAGTTATTCCAGTAGCTAACCATATTCCAGAGTGTTTGCAGGACACAAAATTGCAAATTGTAAGCATATGTCTTTAGAGAAGACAGTTTGTATTCTAAAACTAAAGAAGCAGAAGAGAGGAATGAACACTGATTTAAAGAATTTTAAAGCAAAGTGGATGGGCAAAGGTTCCTGTAAATAACAGCTATCTGACAAAACCAAGCCATTTAGCATGAAGCAAAACTTGTTTATGGATTTCAATTTCATTTTACTGCATTCATTTTCACTTTCCTGGGCTTGCTGATAAAATGTCCTATCTTGAAGATATATTCCTTTCACTTAAAAACAAAAATGATTTTGTGAATCATGAACATGGTCCCCTTGTGGTAGTCCAGCTGGAGGCAGGTAGTACTGAGATGCAAAAATGCAGAGACCACTCCCTGGACCTGGCTCCTCCTGTCTGCCAGCCTTCCCTTCCTGGACACAGGCCAACTCGGATCACAAAGAGCAAGTGCATGGTACTGCTGGCAAGGAAACCAGCAGAAAACCCCCTTTCTGGGTCAAAAGCACCCAGAAAGTTCTAGACAGTACATATGCTTACATCTAGGTAGGAGACCAAAGAATGATCCTCAGAGGCCCTAGCCACAGTTTTGGTTCCTTCTTCCACTTGGAGGCTGCTCTCTTGCTGTTTCCTGAGCCAGAACGCTTTCCTCCCTCCCCTACCAGACTGACACCCACTCATCGCTCAGCTCTCCTGTCATTTGGGGAAGACTACCCTGGCCTAGTTATTTGCCTTCCATGTAACCATGTAACCATTTCTATTTAAATATTTCTGTAATTTTTTCAAAAAGGCCTGATTTCTGTGAGGGCAGGGATGGGGGCTGTGATGCTGTGGTACAAACCCCTTTCTCTTGCCTTGCAGAATGGGCCCCCAACAGACATATGTCAATGAAGGAACAGAAGACCTACAAAAGGCACCACTTAGACTACACTACAGATTGAATTGTGACTCCCCACCCCACAATGCACACACTTCAGCCCTACCTCCCCTGCGATGGAATTTGGAGATGAGGCCTTTGGGAGAGAATCATATGAGCTCATGAGGGTGGGACTAGTGCCCTCATGAGAAGAGACAGCAGAAAGCCTGCTTTCTCTCTCTCTCTGCCATCAAAGATGCAGTGACAGGACACCACCAGCACACCAGGGAGAGGGTCCTCATTGAGACCTGACCATGCTGCCACCCTGACTTCAGAGTTCAACCTTCAGAGCTGTGAGACAGAGATTTCTGTTGTTTAAGCCACCATCTTTCTTTCTTTTTTTCCTTTAGTGCTAGGGATTGAACCCAGGGCCAGGCCTGCCTCTCTTTCTTCTTTCTTTCCTTTCTTTCTTTCTTTCTTTCTTTCTTTCTTTCTTTCTTTCTTTCTTCTTTCTTTCTTTCCTTCTTTCCTTCTTTCTCCCTTCCTTCCTTCCTCTTCCTCTCTCTCTCTCTGTCTCTCTCTCTCTCTCATCATCCCAACTTGACTACAACAGGCTGACAGGAGCAATTGTGAACAGCTTCCCTCGCAGTTCGCCAAGGGAAGACTTCACAAAGGACTATTTTCAAATTCATCTCCACCTGGTAAACACTGCAGATATCTTGGAAGGCACGGGGTAAACACAATGTTGAATGAATGCAGCAAAACAGTTGCCCATGGAAAAAGAAAACAAAATTGGAGGACATAGCATCAGTTCTGTTTCCCTGAGCCTGAGGTGACATGTAAGAGTAGATCTATGCATGCCTGCTAGTGGCAAGGGCAGGGGCATATGAATACGGCATATGGTTACAGCAACACACACACACCACACTGCATGAGAATGAAAGAATAAACAAAATCAATCCTATATCCTTGCTTCTCCAGGATGAATGGCATGTATACATGCAACCCAGTTCTTCTGTTACTCTCTTCTTTGGGATGATGTCACACAAAGTTGGAAATGACACTTTCATCCTAGGATTTTCATTAAATGCTTTCAAGCTAATACTTGCTCTCGGTGGCAATTATCATCCTGGATGGAACTGTAATGAGCACTCACTCAGGATACTTGATCTGATTGAAACCCCATTATGATGCCATGAGAGTAATGCAGCCTCCGCCTTTTAGCAGGCAGATGTCAGAAGCCCATTTGCTTTAGAAGATGATACTAATTTTCTCAAAGTGGAAAACTGGCTCCCAAGACTTTCATACTATTATGCTCTGAAAGCAAGACCAGGCTTTAGATGGAACTTTCTCAAAATCAAGGATTTTATCAGAGAAAATACAAAAGCTGAATGCCATATGACATTTATACCACATGCCCCTGAGGGAACTTGCTGCCCTGGCCTCAACATCAGGACCAGGTGAGGTGGAACTGGAGGCAGGACCAGGATGGCAGGTGATGGTGAGAAGCCTCTAATAATACACAACCAGTCTGGAAATACACAGCAGCTCCGTAAGGTATCGGTGTGCCAGATTTTCCCTATGATTTTCTTCACAGAATTTCGTGAAGAGCAGCTCATGCTAAGAAAGACTTCTTTCAGGTAAGAGCATATTTCATGATCAGTCAATGCTTAATTCATTCTCTGTGCTGGTAGAAGTGTGCTCCAATTCAAAGCCTGATAGAATCGGGAATGTTCTGTTCATCTCTGGGTTATCTATTTGTGCCAAACACATGTTCTTCTGTTTGTTGAGGTTTTGATAAAGTTAACTTGCCTGGATCAAATGTTTATTAGGGAAGCAGTTTACAAGTGCTGCAGGGAAGGAAAATAAGCTGGGGAAAAGAGTTTGCTGTGAACCATAAAGCAGATAATTTACTTCTAGATGGTGGAAAATGTGTTTATGCAATGGTTACACACAACACCTTGTATCTTAAAAGAAATGCAGGGGAAAGTAGGAGGAGAGGGGGAAATAGCAAGAATTATGAGAAAGTTGATGGCTGCTTGATTTTCTCTATACAGCAAAATGAATGTCACAGACCACCAGCTAATTATCCAGTGAGCAGATGGTTTCATCAAGTGAAGGTCAAATATATACAAGTCTAAAATCCAATCTACCAGGTCACACAAGTGAATTAAACTAAGTGTCCGCTTTACCTCACCTAGAGGAGTAACTATGGATGGAGAAGACAGAAATGGTCTTTTCTAAGTTCTCTGCATTGCCTCCTAATTCCATCCATCTTGGTCTTATCCTAGGCTCACCCCTTTATTACACATTTATCTTGGGGGCCAAAGTGACCACTCATCTTTATAGACATGACATCTCATCTATATAAAGCTTTATGTTTCGGCCAAAATTCTTCCAGGTGATTGAGAGGACTACTTCTGAGCAGACAGAAAGAACTCTTAAATATTGATCAATAATTGATAATTACCCAGTTTAATTACTTACAAAGAAACAAAAGCAGAAAAAAATATTTTTCTGGTAGAACTCAGGAATAACCAAAACACTTCATTTAGGAAAATGTTAGCTTGGATGTAATCTAGTAGAAATCATGAAAGTTCAGGCTGGTGTTCTATAGACAGTTTTTCTTAACATTAATTTTACGAGAGACTGTTTGAGGTCAAGAAGGTGTAGCATGGTCCATTCACAGAGGCACAGGCAGAATTGGGCATATGGAGGGAGAACAAATTGGCTTTGGGGTTGAGTGACAGCAGCTTCCTATACATCCCCAACCTCACACTGCCCCTGTGGCAGGGAGCGGGTGGGTCTCATCCCTGCTCAATTCCCTTGTACCCTGTTACAAGATGATTCTTTTCCAATCATCATCACAATGGAGAGGATGGGGCTTGGCACATATTTTGGAAAATTTGCCACATGCTCTTCTAATTTTACCTCTTCTGAGTGTTCATACTGAATAACTGATGCCCAGAAATGGATAATAAACACATCCACCTAGACAGATAGCACTGTGGCACAGGGGAGTTACTGTGGTCAAAATGGGGGTTCTAGCCAACTGGATTGAATCAGGCTCTGCATTTACTAGTCCTGTGACCCTCAGGCAAGCCACTTAACCTCTGTTACCCCTAGTTTCCTCATTTGCAAAGCAAAAAGTAATGGTACCTCCTTACGAGAGTAATTGAGTTCATGTTACACACTTGAACGGTGAATGCCCAGCACTTAGTCTTATTACCTTGCTAGACTCACTAATGTTACATTCAGACCTCACTTAATCTTAATCCCATGGTACCAGTAACTTAGTTGCCTGCCATCTTGTGATTTTTGTTGACACTATGTTCCCACTTTCTATGACAGCTGAAATTCCCTTGAGTTTTCTAAACTATCTATAGCAGAAAACCAGGGGCCTTTTATAGAAGCCATATCCTCTTTTCTCTAGTTTTAGTTTAAGATCCAATAAGAGAAAAATATGTACTCATGAGAGAAAAATAATTTTATGTAGGTTAGAGCCATCCAACAGAAATTTCTCCAATGACATAAATGTTCTCTATTTGTGCCGTCCAATACTGTAGCCACCAGCCACCATGGCTACTGAACACTTGAAATGTAGCTAGTGAGACAGGACATGAATATTACATTTTACTTAACTTGAATTGATTTAAGTTTAAATAGCCACATGTGCTCAGTAGCATAGCCACTGTATTGGACAGTGTGTGTCTAGAAGTTACGTGTATGTCTGAGCTTCAGATTTTATACTTGGAGTGGTTAAGAGCATGGACTCTGCAGCCACACACAAAACCCAGCTCTGCCACTGGCTCACTGGCTAGCTCTGCAACTTGTGCAAGTCTCTTAAACTCTCTGTACTTCTGCTTCCTCATATGGAACCTGGGGATGATAACAGTTTTTATTTCATAAGATTATTGCGAGGATTAAAAAAGTTCATATAAAAATCTGCTTAAGAGAGCAGCAAGCACGTAGATTACATTTATATAGTGCTTACTATCCTTTTTTTTTCAAGTGCTTGCTGCTGAAATTAATTTATGAAACTGTCTCTTAGTATACACTCTCAATTTCCCTCTTTTCTTCATCTTAAAATGATCAGTGAGTGTTCTCAATATTTCTCCTGTTTCTTCTATATGTCAGGATATTTCTTTTTAAATATTTTTTTTTAGTTGTAAATGGACACAATATCTTTTTAAGTATTTATTTTTATGTGGTGCTGAGGATCAAACCCAGTATTTCACATGTACGAGTCAAGCACTCTACCACTGAGCTACAGCCCCAGCCCAATGTCAGGGTATTTTATCCATCTTTTCACGCCTGTATTTCTGGAATACATCAAAACTAAATCTAACACTGGATTTAATCCCCTGGCCACAGACTTCACACTAGTATCATTTCTTATACCTTGTATTACCCTTGTTCCCAAACGTAAATACAATGGGAAGAAAATGGATTTAAAATCAGAAGAACTGGAACATACCACCTATTCTGCCTCACTTGGTTTCTATATTTGTAAAATGCGGGTAATAATACTATTCCATGGTTTTGTTGTGATTCACAATCAGATGGGTTAATGCATGTGAAAGCATTTTGTAAACTAAATGTATAAATGTTCATTGGTGTTGTTATTTTGCTCCCAATCAAAGCCAAAGACGATGTAAAGGAAGGCCAAGGTAAACTCCATTCACCTGTAAGATGTGCTCTTAGCACGTTGGATATCCCCATTTTACTGACCTCATTCTCTTCTTGATTCTTTCTCCTTAATCTCTTAGTGACCATGACATAATTTGTTTCAATGATCAAGACAACATCGCTTGCTTTAGAAGAAAGGCACAGTTGTGATATTGTCAATATTAACATTGGGGAATAGAGGCTATATTCTCTTTTGTCGCACATGGTTGGAGAACCAAGGGATTTCAGGGATGATGTTTTAGAACAACAGTGAAATGCAATGGATGATGGTGATTCTAGCAACCATCAAGGATTAATGTGAAAAAAAGAATCTGAAAGCAGCAGTGGTAAAGTGGTAACTAGAATTAAGAGCACTGCCAAGAGCCAGCCAAGAAGGAACTCCCTGCTCCTGCTCCAACCAGAAGTGAGTGCATCTGGTAGGTCTCTGACTCTTCAGGTCATATCTAAAACAGTGGTTCTCAAAATGTGGTCCCAGAGCAGCAGTGCCAGCATCACCTGGGACTTGTTAGAGATGCAGACCTACTGAATCAGAATATGTAATTGAACAAGGTCTGGGGTGGTCTGTGCACATCCACATCTGAGAGGCTTTGATCCTAAATGCTGTCCTGTGCCTCTCCTTGGCCGCCACAACAGGCAGGCAACAAACAGCTCTGCTCTAGGATCAGTGTGCACAGCCCTGTCAGCTGAAGCCTACTAGGTGCTGAGGGAATAGAAGGGAATGCTAGTATGCCACATTCCCTGCTTTGAAGGAGCAAAGACCTGAGAGAGAATAAGCTACAATCAAGGACAAAATGGAGGCTACAGAAAGGCACAGGTGCCTCTTGATCCAGGATACCTCTGAGCTTCCAGCACTTAGCAAGGTGTCAGGCACACAACAGGAGCTCAGCACAGGCTTGCTGACTGAATGGATTACAGAGGAGGGACCCTCTCCTTTTGACTCCACACCTTTGATAAGCTAAGACTCTTGGCAGTTTGATTGGTTGGACATGGGACACCTTGCTTCTCCTTACCTTTATGGGTCTCATGGAGTCTGGATTCTACTTTCTCAGTTGTACCTCTAGTATTCAAATTCAACTATTACTCATATATTATTGAGCATTTACTATGTGTGCATGTGTACCATACTCGATGACCTTACATGTATTAACTCATTTTATTTGCACAAAGATCACAGATTGAAGTGAGTACTTTATCAAGCCCATTTCACAGATGAGAAAAACTGAGGCTCAAAGAGGTCAAACAACTTGCTCCAGGTCCTCCTAGGCAGTAAATCATGGAGCCAGGAAAATATTCAGGCAGTGTGGGGCCAATGAACACAGGCTTGAATTCCTGGATTTGAATCGCCATAGACCTGTCCACACACTGTAACTATAGCTCTGGCTTCCCCAGACTGACCCTGTTGTAGACTCCTTGCTCCTCCTAGCAGCACTAGGTCCCTCTGGTCCACACTGGGCTGGCCACTATTGCTCTCTTTCCACCTTGACAAAAATCAGGAATAAAGACTATTCTATAGTGAGGCTGAGCAAATTCTTAATCTATTTTCTGGGGTGGTCTAGCATTTGGGTGGACTCCAAAGAATATGTTCTTTCTTTCTTTTCCTTTTTTTTGAACCCGTTTCTCCAACAGGTGATTTCTCCAAAGTTACTATTTGACATGTTTGGGAAAGAGGAGGAGGCCACCTCTATAAGCTTCATTTGACCTAAGCTGCTTTCACTCCAAAGTCAAAGAGACACTATCTTTCCTAAAATGACCTGGTAGGCATCACAGAGTGAAAACCCAAAGTTACATCAGTAATGGGTGGAAGGAAAGGAGAGAAACTTCAAACTCACCATATACGGCATCTGACTTTCAACAAAGAACTGCCTCACTTCCTGTTGGACGGTGATGGTGAGCTACTCACTACAGCACAATGATAGGAAAACGCTGAGCAGACAACAATAAACCAAGGAATAAACAGCGCCCAGGTTTTTCTTTAAACCACCATGTGTGGCTGGGTGGGTTGTGGTGTTTTATTTATATTGCTATGCAACGGAGAAAAAAAAAAACAAAAACAAAGGTGATTTCAATGAAAGGCACAGGAAAATACTGAGCTCTCTGACTGCAGTGCCTGAATTTAGACCTGACAGATGTTGGGAGGGGTTTCATGGTAGACATCAACGATGATATCAGAAATTAATTTAGTAGAGTTAATGGGTAGGCTTTACTTTTACTTTAAAAATTCAGTGGAGAACCCAGGCGGTGGCCCTGGGCCAGGCACTGCTGTGTAGGCTTTGGCAGGATCTAGCTGAATGTTTAGAAAACCAGGAGTACAACAGAGGGAAACTTAAACCCAGCTGCCTGAAGGAGGTTACAAATCGATCTGTCAAATTGAAGATCAGAAAACTTCTATGCCTGCCCTCTGGCCAATTTCTGACAGGACAGGAAATGCTGTCACCTAGAGGGACCTTATACCTCAGAAGGGCAAACATCTAAGGGTGTGAAAGTGTTACACTCTAAGTCACAGCTGAAGCCTGTCCTTCCAGGAAAAGCCCTCCAACCAGGAAAAAACAACTTTAGAAACTAGGGTGGGGCTTCTCTGGAATCAGGTTCCTTCAGTGACAATGGAGGTAGATATCTAAATAACCTACTCTGCACAGTTCTTCCCCCTCAGGCATCAGGCACTGGTTTCAGCGTGTGCCTTTCATGTTGGTTGTGCAGCACACACACATGACGTTTGCCTCTACCTGCTGCTATTGCCCAATCCTGTCCCCTGCCCCCTGCAGCCCTGTGGAACTGAAAGGGAGGAAGGTCTCCATACTTCCCTACTGAGCTCAGTCTAAACAACAGCTAAGTAATGATGAGCAGGCAGAGGTAGGTCCAGTTAACAAATGATCATGTACATCAGGAGCCAGGCTGTTTTCTCACCTGAAATTAATGCAGCTTTATTAATTCACTCTACAGACATTTATTGAGTGCCTCCTATATGCTGGGCACTATTCTAAATGCTGGGGAATACATCTGTGAACAAAACAGAAAAAAAAGAAATTCCTGCTCTCAGAGCAGTTCCAGTGGGGGAAATCCATAAGTACGAATTAAGAAGATAATGTATAGTTATTCCCAAATGAAGACAAATTAGAAGTCATTTGGCACACATGTTTACTATTTGTCAACATTAAGAGAATCAGGGGAAAAGCTTTATGTTGAATGCTTCCTAAGTGCCTGGCACTTAATAATAAAAATAATAATTAATCTTTTTAAGGATTTACTATGTACAAGGCTCATAAAAGGTAAGGTTAGATACTTAACATATTTGCTTTTAACGCTCTCAACACCTCTATTTCTCCACTCATACAAATGATAAATCAAGCTGAGAAGTAAAAATAATTTGCTCAAGCACATTCTGCTTAGGATCTCTGCCCTAAAGCCTGACAACTTTACACAGATGGTGGCTCACAGTCCCCTTGTTCTGCATCTCAGCTGGTAGATGCTGGTTGCTCACCTTTGCCTTAATATCTCCTTCTTCAGGAGACTTTGCAGTCTCCTTATTGTTACTGTGATCCCTTCTCTGAACGCCTTAATCAGATCATATATACCAAAGGCCATATCTGACCTCAGTGGCTCACACATGGAGGCACTCAAACTTTGCTTTGCCGCTACTTCCCTTCCTTACTGTTTTTATGGTCAATGGTGTGAAATTTGTCACTTGATTATATACTGAACTTTTTCTTGGTGTGTGAGGCAGGAGTTGTTGTTCTGTATGCATTGGTCTCATTTCCTCAACTAGATTAGCTGCTTAGGAAACAGTGTTTGCAGTTACAAGTGGTTATTTATCATTTATTTAGTTATTATTTAATAGTGGCTCTCAAACTGGCATATAGATCAGAATTACCTGAGTAGCCTGTTAAAATAGATTTTGGGTCCCTCTCCCAGAGTTTCTGATTCAGCAGGTTTGGGATGGGCAGAGAATGTGCATTTCTGTCAAATTTCCAAGAGATGCTGATGCTGCTGGTCCAGGAGCCACACTTTTGAGAGCTGGTTAACTGAATGTACTACAGTATTTAAAAGCAAGTAGGCAGAGTTTGAGACCCATCTTTGCCACTTGCTAGCCGTGTGACCTTGGGCAAATTAACCTGTTCGAATCTCAGTTTCCTCATTTGTAAAAATGGGGATAATATAATGCACATCAGTATTGCCATGAGGATGAAGTGTGATAATGAATGTAATGTGCTTAGCCCTGTCCCGGACACACTGAAAACACTCAATAAATGCCTCCATTTATCCCTGGAAAGGCTGGCACAGCATCAAGCATTAAATGAGCACTGAACCCAGTCTAGGAACTTCTATTCATGTTGATATAAACTTCTTTTGAATTAGTAAGCACTGAGAGTGAAAGGTGTCACTGCAGCAATGACATTTATAATTAATTAAGGGCTTTTGAAATTAAGCCAGGCTACTAAAAAAAAAAGATAAGGGCCTTAAGAAATGTTCCTCCCTATAATATGCTTGATATGAATGCCCAGGTGTACAAAAGTCACATGTATCATTAAGATGCAGGGGTTGTTCCTGGGTATCTTCCTCCACACATTCCATTGCTGAAAGATGCTGAAGATGGCTATTTGGAAGAGCTTGGAGTTGTTGGAGTCACCCAGGCGTCTGGGCTAATGGGTTGGCAGATACAAGCTGAGCCCATTATTCAATAATTAATTACTTGCAGTCATTGGAAGCAACCTCCCCAGAGCAAATGGTTTCAAAGCACCTAAGCCCCTGATGCTCCCTCTGCCCTCTAAGAACCTCTTCACCCAAAGCAGGACTTATATTTTCACTTAGGGTCTATTTGAGCAGTTACTATGGCTGGCATTAAGAAAGCCAAGGGGGACTGTGCAAAAGACAGTTTTCAGACCTTTCTCACAGTTCTCCAGGGCCTGGGGCTGAGTATCCAGGGAGCTAGGAATGATGGAGCCCTAACCATTCTCTAATAATATAGAAGACAAGGGTCACAGCCCCATCTCCTCTTAGAACTACTAATTCCCGGATTGTTGTCAGCTCCACAAAACCCTGCAAAGTTGAATGAGATCATCTCCATTAGCATTAGTATTCAGTTGCGGACAGGGAACTGTAGGGGAGATGCTGCTGCCTCTTGGAAGCCCCTCAGCTCCTCACACCCTCCCCACAAAAGCACCCCCACTCCTCATTCACTGGGACCCTGTCATAATGTCTAGAAAAAGGACAATTCTTCCCCACCCCCACAATTTCATTCCTACCCCCAATTTCCTAAACAAACCCTCAGAGGCAGGTGGAGTGTCCAAATACTCTGGAATGGGGCACCACCCCAGAGGCGGCCCTTGGGCAGGGGTTTCCCTCTCAACCCTCTGGTCAGGCAGCCCGGCTCCCGCGGGAAGGCAGAGCGACAGGGGGGTGTGTGTGCATGGGGAGCTGGAGCGGAGCGCGGACCGTCAGGGCCGGGAGCCCTCAGGAGGTGAGCGGCTGGGTCCCCGCACCTGGCGTCACCCGCCCGGAGATTAAAACCTAGGCAGAGGGGCTCCTCCCGGGGAAGAGGCGCACGGTGTCTCCGCTTTTTACCGGTTCCCATTGCTCAACCTTCTCTTTTTTCCGCTCCCTCCCCCTCCATCCGTACCCTCTTCTTTGTCTGCCTTCTCGCCTCCGCGGTTGGAACACCCTGCCCTCTCCCAGAGCCAGCTCGGACGCACGGCGGTCAGCTCCCCCGAGACCCCGGCCCCGCGCCCGCCGCCAGGCCCCCTGCCCTGCTCGGGCCTGCCCGCTCGGGTCTCACCCAGAACAGCAGGTTGAAGCCGAGCAGCAGGTACTTGATGCACCGCAGGCCCCCGCGGAAGCGCCCCATGCTGTGGCCCAGGCGGCGGGCTCCGGAGTCCCCAGGCCCGCGCTGCGAGCCCGGGGAGCGGCGGGCGCGGGCGGGGAGGGGCGGAGGGGGCGGGACGCGGGCGGGGCCTGGGGGCGGGGCCTGCGGGGACCGGGAGAGACCAGCTGGCGGGTGGGTGGGAAGCGAGCCGGCGCGCCGTGGGGGTGCGGATCCCTCCACAGAGACTCCTTCCTTTCTTTCTGCCGCCGAGACTACCTTCCTTCCCTCCTCGGGTCCCCGCTCCCGGCGGCTATCCCCAGCATCTGCGAGGAAGGAACGTCCACCGGGGACGCGGGACCCATCTAATTGGCGCCCAGTGCCTAGACTCCTTTGAGGCCCCTCCTTGCTGGATGAGAGATAAGGTCGCGGCCTCAGTGGCTATGGAAACCTAGGAAGGTGGCTTCAGGTAGAAGAGATACGTAGGATCCGAGGCCGTCCTGAAGCTGGCAGGACCCGTGGCGGAGCACGGGGCGGAATGTCCAGGGCTGTGGTCCCGCAGCGCCCTGTAAGCTCACAGGCCGCAGAGGCGGCTCGTAAGGGACCCTCCCTCCTGCCCGCCCCGCGCTTCTCTGAGGGTTCTTCCCTTAATAGGCAAGAACTGGGGGAAGGCCGGTGGTGCGGCCACCCTGAGCCCTGACACTGCTCCCCTCCCTACTTGATGTCAGACTCCTCCTGCCCTCCCATCCTGCTAGCTTTGAGGGATGAGAGGGCTTGAAATGAATCCAAATTCCCGGGGGCTTGATTATGTTGTGGAGATAGGAGAAAAGGGGGCGGTTTTGGTTTTGCATTGTTTTTTATTAAGTTTGGCTGCTGGCGGGAACTCAGGCTCCCCACTCCCGTTGACTAAAGTGTCTACAATGTGTGGTGTCAGACAGTGTGGGGGAGACAGGGAAGTGTAAAATTCAGGGAGCTTATGCATTAATTCAGCAACATTCTAAGTGCCAATTATAGACCAGGCATAGTAGCAAGCCCTAAGGACTCAACAAGGAGGGAGTCAGTCAGTTCTCGTACCACATAGTGGTAGAGACAGATCTGTACGCAATTAACTGTGGCGAGATGGCAGGGCAGGTTAATTGCTGGACAAGTGGCCCAGGCCTCACTGCATTGGCCAGGAGAGATTTTGCTAAGGAGAGTGAGCCTGATCCTTTCTTGAAGAACGAGTCCCATTGGAGAGGAAGAGCAGTCCAGGTAACGTGCAAAAGTTTGCAAGGGACCAAGGCCTCCTGGAAAAACGATGAGAAGCTTTGCTAGCCAGGTGAAGCAGAAGCCTATGTGAAGGTGGGGGTGTGGGTGTGTGTGTGTGTGGAGGTGAGTCAGGAGGGTGCTGGAGCCAAATCACAGCTTGCAGGTAGCTGTTCAATGTGCAACACTATCCTAGGGCCTCAGTTTCCCATCTCCTCACCTGCAACATGGAGATAGTACTTCCTCAAAGATTGAGTTAATGCTTGTAAAGTGCCCAGGACAGTGCCTGCTTGTAGTAAGTACAATATAAAGGTTAGCTATTTCAATATAGTACCCATTCAGCCAACCATTCAGCATCTACCATGTTGCCATCTTGGCCTACATCTGCATCTTTGGACACATGTTTGAAAATCTAGTGAATTTCATTTACGAAAATGAGTAGAAGAAAGAAAAATGAAAGTGCTGATTCTGATAGTAAGCTTAAGTCTCACACAGTGAACTAGAGACAAAAATAGAAGTTATTAGGTATGCAGACACAACACTTTGGTTTCAAACACAGTTCTATTTCTGACATCTCTATTTTACTATAAACAAAAAACCCCTAAAGAATAGTATCCAGTACCCAGCAGGCATGCAATAAATCAACTAAATGACCAACAGTGATATTATAATTTATATATATTGTTGAATTTCACATCTTTAAGACAAAATATGTTTATTTAGACATTATATTCTATTCTCTGGACCAGAACCCTTATTATGACATGCAAATCTATTGTTCTTTCACACTATAATTTTAGTGCATGTGTATTAGAGGCAGATGGTTGCCTGCTTAATGTAACAGTTTTAGATTTTGAGTCTAGACTTGCCCAGCCCTCCCCATTCACAAAGCTATATGTCTTAGGGGAGGCTGACCCTTGGCAGGACTAGGTTAAAATAATTCTGTTTTCCTTGTACTTAGTTCAGAAAACAAACTGACAGATGTTTTAGCAAATGGGATGGAGTGGTGTCTAATGGGGCCCAGATGGTCTCTCTTCGAAGTTATGAGTCTGGATGTTATACTTGAAATAGTCTCCAACTTGGTACCAGCCTCAAGACAGAGCCAACAACACTGAGGACAACAAAGCAGAAAGCTGAAAAAAACCTGGATCATTAGTGATGACTTCATCACAAAGTCAGCCAATTGTAGTTTGGGTTTTGTCTTTATGTGCATATATATGTATGTGTGAATTATGGCTGAGAGGCATCCTAGATAAATGATATATTTTTAAGAGCACACTATTTTTGAAAATAGGGGACTATATTAAATGATATAATAAAGAAGTTAGCCTGTAACTAATTGTCACTAGCATTTCTCCTCCTTTCTCCTCTTTTTCCCCTGTGTTGCACTCGGACATGGTGCCTGAAGCTCTAAAACAATATTGTGACTAGAGGAAAGGACAAGAAAGTTGCAGACCTGCCACCAGGATGCTGTTGAACCATGAAACCAACACCAGCAACCACCTATCTCCAGATTTCTAGTTACAAAGAAAAATAACCCTCAATGTGTTTGATTTTGGGTTCTGTTACATATAGTTGAAGGTATTCCTAACTGATAAAGGGAAGATGATATGTTCATTTTTGGATGTGCTGTTTTAGATTTGGTGGGAAATCCAGATGGAGTGGAAATTTGGAATTCTGGAGAGAGGTTTGAGCTATAAGTTTTAAGGTGAAGATTCATCAGCAAATGATGATAAATTGAAGCCAGTAATCTTCAAACTTTCCCCCATGCCCTAAAATAACTGTGAAACAAATAGTCCCTCTAGAACTTGCCCCCCAATATTTTACTTTGAAAATTTTCAAACATACATAAATGTTGAAGTAATGGGTATTGAACATCATATACTCACCGCCTAGATTCTACAATAGACATTTTTCTTTGGTTGCATAATTTTTCTAAACATCTGTGCATTTGTCAATCGATCTTGTTTACTATGCATTTCCAAATAATATGTTTCACTTCTAACTCTTCAATACATGTGGCATTAACCAAAGTTCAAATATTTGTTTACATTTTTTTCAGATAAAATTTCCCTCAACAAGAAGTGCCCATTTTGCTGGGGATATAGCTCAGTTGGTAGAGTGCCTGCCTTGCAAGCACAAGGCCCTGGGTTCAATCCTCAGCACCGCAAAAAAAAAAAAAAAAAAGAGGCCAATTTAAGAATACCATTCACTTGTTTTGGACAAATGCCCAAAACCCTATTAGCATATAAAGAACATTGCCATTTCATTGTCCCAGAAAGTTCATCATACCCCTTTCCCAGGCAATCTATGCCCCACCTCTCCTAGAGGTGAATCTTATTCTGCTTTCCTTTCACTATAAATTAGTTTTCTAATTTCTGTTCTAGAACTTCATATAAATGGAATTGTACAGTATTCACACATTCAACTTGATATATACAATTAATGATTATGAGTTAAAATATGTCATTTCTTCTCTTTCTTTTTCTTTTCTTTTTTTTGTACCAGAAATTGAACCCAGGGGCACTTAACCACTGAGCCACATCCCCAGACCTTTTTGAATTTTTTAAATTTAGAGATAGGGTCTCTCTGAGTTGCTTAGGACCTCACTAAATTGTTCATGCTGGCTATGAACTCACAATCCTCCTGCCTCAACCTCCCAAGCCATGTGTACTACTGTGCCCAGTTCAAAATGTGTCACTTTTGATGTATCTTAAATATTGACATTTTGAAAGAAAATGATCACATCACTCATTTCAAGACATCCAAATTGCCAGTGTGAAATGCCAGAAATTAAATGCCAGTGTGATCTGCTACCTACTGTCATCCATTTCAAAAACACCAAAAAGCTGCTCTTTAACAGGGTGGAGATTTTACATCTTTCCTTTTTATCCTTGAACTTATATTTTTATTCCACAGATGTAATCCTAAAATAAGTCTTTTTTATGCTTGAAAGATTTTTATTCAATGTCCTTTTATATTTGTCTGGACAACAATTAGTACATGGTGATTAAAACAAATTAAAAAACTTTCCCCTGAGAACCATAAGGCTCAGTGTTAATTAACTTCTTATAGATTGAGTTATTGCTAAAATTATTAGTGGTACACAATTGATTGAAATAACAAATATAGTTTAAAATGACCAATTATTAAATGTGATCGTGAAAATATTACTGAGAATGCCTCTTTTAATACTGATAGGGTTGGCATTTTTCCTACTAGTTCATGCATCCATGAATGGAAATTACTTACTGCTGGAACAACACAGGGCTCAGCATAAATTCTCTTACTATTGTCCATTGCTTTGACATATATGCTGAGAAACTTTGTTTAGACACAAAGTAGATGAGAATGGATGATGTTATGATAGCAATGCCAACCAATTCTTTAAACCCCTTGTGAATTAAATGCCACATTCACATACTGATCTAATATTGAAGATTAGTTTTAATGATCAATTGATTTGCCTGACAATTGCATTTAATCCTTCTTCAATGTTATTGAGAGAATAGGGTTGGAACCCTTCTTACTCACAAGAGCATTTATTACTCATACTATAGTTATTTACTTTCTCAACATCTACAGCATTTGCAAGCTGGTGGCTCAGGGCTTTTTCATCCTGGGGAAATGTACCATAAGTAGGCTGAGGCTGGGTGATGGGTGGCTTGTGAAGGAAGATACCTTCCTCATAGGCATATTCTCAGGCAGATTGATTCTGGAAAGGAACACAGATAGAAATTGAGGATTGGGAAACTGATCTCCTTAAAATTATTCATTTTGGAGTACCCTCTGGAAAGATGTCCTACATTCCCAGATATGCATGCCCCAGAGCTAGATGGCTGTTTTAAGCCATGAAAATGGATGATGTGCCCATGGAGAATGTGCAAAGTCTTAAGAATAATATCCTAGGTGGGCAGAGAAGTTGTAACACTGTGTTAATCAGTTTTGTGTCATTATAACAAAATACCTGAGATGAATTAGCTTATAAAGATAAAAGGTTTATTTTGGTTCACAGTTTGGAGGTCCATGATTGATTGGTCTCATTGCTTTGGGCCTATGGTGAGCCAGCACACCATGGTGGAAGTGCATAGTGAAGTAAATAAAACTGCTTGCTTCATGGCATGATGTGAAAGAAAAATCAAGGGCTTAGGTTCCATATACCCTTTGAGGGTCCTCCCTCAATCACTTGAAAGCCTCCCACTTAGCCCCATCCTTTAAAGTTTCCACCACCTCCCAATAGTTTCAAGCTGGGAACCAAGACTTTATCTCCTGGGCCTTTGGGGGACGTTCCAGATCCAAACCATGGCAAACACTCAAAGGAGACTGGAAGAAATGATCAGAGAGATACAAGAAAAACCATAAGAAGAAGAGGCCAAGGAATGAATGAGATTCTGGAAGGAGAGAGCAGCTACCGTACGAATGCCCCAGCAGTAGCAGGTGAGATAATAGTTTATTGTATTTGGTGGTCTGGTGCCTTAGGACACTGACAACCTGGGCAGAGACCACTTCAGAAGGGTGGGGGTGGGGCAGGGAGGGAGCAGGTGGGGAGTAATTGCTCTTCCCAGAGGTTTAGTTCTAAGAGTGATGGAGCAAGGTGGGTAGAAGCCAGTTTTCACTTCTTTTTCCTTCCCTTCTTGTCCTTATGGGAAGATGAAGATGTGCTCATAAGCCTTGGGTAAGGTAGGCAGAGAGACATTGAAAAAGAAGAAATTTGGCCAGGTGCGGTGACACCCACCTGTAATCCCAGCAGCTCAGGCTGAGGCAGGAGGATCACGAGTTCAAAGCCAGCCTCAGCAATGGCAAAATGCTAAGCAACTCAGTGAGACTCTGTCTTTAAATAAAACACAAAATAGGGCTGGGGATGTGGCTCAGTGGTCGAGTGCCCCTGAGTTCAATCTCCAGTAATCTCCACTGCCTCCCCACCAAAAAAAATAGAAAGAAAAAGAATACATTCAAGTAAAGTGTCTCTGAAGAAGTAGAGAGGGACATGAGAGCCAGAACACCTGGGGTTTACATTTGGAACAGGAGGAATGGGCAAGGATGGAGCTGCAGAAACATTTTGTATTCTAAATCTCATAATCCCAACATCTGAGCTCTCCGTGATCTGATTTTGCTGCCTGTGGAATTTTCTGCTTGTTGTATTTAGCGTCTTGTTCCTTGTTTATTGTCTGGTTTTTAAAAACCATAAAGCTCTTCATTTTCCTTGGAACATTGTGGGGATTGTGGGAGTCCTTGGTTGAAGTTTTGTTCCTCCAGAAAGGATTTACTCAGCCTTCTGCAAATGATCTGAAGGCGCTGGCGCAGGGTGTTAACTCAGAGGGCACAGCAGTTGAGGGCTGGTTTGTGGTCACGAGCTCTCAGGGGAGATCTTCCCCCACCCCAACACCAAAGTCAAAACACGTGCACTTCCTTGTCCTCTTTTTGTCTACTTTTACCTTCAGGGGGTAGCTCCTGGGAGGTGGCTCACGATTTAGGTGGCATCTCGTAATAGACTCCATGTTAATGGCACTTCAGTTTTTACTTCACCAACCCCAAGACCTGGCATCTGTGGAAACAGAAACTCAGGGCTAAAGGTGGCTTTGTTGCCTGCTCACTTCCCAAGGTTCTTGCTTTCACTTTACTTCGGCCTTTGTAGATCCTCCTCCTTTTGTGCCAGCTCAGCAGTGTGTACCTGTGTAGGTGTGTTTTAAATGGTTAAGTATTTTATCCAGTGATTTAGTTTCAATTGAGAAGACAGTTCAGGATATCAGGTCTGCCCTTCTGCTGAGAAAGGAAGCCTGGTGTGTTTGCTGTCATAAGTTTGGTTTTGATAAGCAGGACATGAGCAGTTTCTGACTGCCGGTTTGCAGTGCATGAATCCTGGTTGCTATGCAGTTGTTGCTGGAAAATAGTCTGTGGGCTCAGGGTTTCTAAACCAACCATTTCTTGGATGCCCAGAGAAGGAAGGAAAGCGAGGGCCTTGGCTTGCTGATTACAAACCATCTCCATGGCCACAGGTTGCTGGGCTCTCCTCTTACAATGTTTTCCCAGCAGCTCTCAGGCGGCGGGAGCTTTCTGTTATCATTTCTTAGCTTCTGGTATTTGCTTGTGAGAGGAAGGACTGTGTACCTGCTTGTGGAGACATGTGTGGCACACGGCGAGGGACGAATGGAAGGAGAGAGCAGACTCCAAGCATAACAGATTGTTTCCATAGGATGCTGCAGAAACAACTAATCTACTTTGTTTTCACTTTACAGGGATGGGGGAGGAGGGGATCATAACTCATTCTGGTCTGAATTTTTTAAGTTGGAATACTAATTCTGCCTCATAGATGATCTACATTTGAATCACCTGAATTAGGAAAGATGTTTTAAAAATTGTAGAATAATATTCTGGCATAATGAAATTTTTTTTTTAGTTGTAGATGGAGACAATATCTTTCTTTCTTTTTATGTGGTGCTGAGGATCAAACCCAGTGCCCCACATGTCCAGGGCAAGCACTCTACCAATGACCTACAGCACCAGCTCCAATCTGGCATAATTTTAGTATGACTTTTCTTCTTGTCTTTAAGCTTCAACAGGCCCCAGAGGCTGAGAGCAACACTGTAGGTTAAGTCCCTTTACACTCTGAAGCAAGATGCAAGATTGTCTGTGTTAGTCATTATGTATTTCCATACACGATCTATTATAAGGAATTGGCTCTATAAAGATTGCAGAGGCTGACAAGTCCCAAGATCTGCAGAGGACAAGCTGGAGACCCAGAAGAGCTAAACGAACAGCTTCTTTCAAGTCCAACAGTGTGAGAACCAGAACTTGTGGTCTAAATTCCACTCCCAAAACTGGGATTCTCAAGGCCCAAAAGAGAGTTGATGTTTCAGGTCAAATCTGAAGGCAGGAAAACATCGGTGTTTCAGGGTAAGCACTCAGGCAGGAGGATTTCCCTCTTACTCATGGGAGGGTCAGCATTTGGTTCTATCAGGCCTTCGACTGATTGGATGAGGCCCATCCACTTTAAGAAAGGCAATCTGTTTTGCTCCATCTCATGGTTTAAATGTTACTGTCATCTAAGCACGCTTTCATAGACATGTCCAGAATGGTATTTGGCCAAGTATCTGTGCAGCTCATGATCTAGTTGATACGTGAAATTTACTATCACAGGGAGCAAAAGAAATACAGAGCAGGTAGGATAAACTGAAAGTACACAGTAAGATGGTAGGTTTATACTCAGACCTCTCAGTAACTCTATCAAATATTTATAGAGTAAATGCTCCAGTTTAAAAAAAGTTAAATCACATTAAAAGAGACCAAACCAAAAATAACAAAATCTAACAATGTGCTCTTCGTAAGAGACACATCCAAAGCAATAGGACCTGGAAAAGCTCAAAGCAAAGCAGTTGAGATACACACACTAACCAAATAAGTGAATAAATGAAAGTTGATGTAACAGATGTTAATATCAGAGGGCAAATGGATATCACTTGTGGTTGAGTAAAAATGACCATACATTTTTTTAAAAGATCCTCCCAACAAGAAGCCATCTTATTTCCCTACCCTGTGCATCTTGGTTAATATTGTTACTTATTTTGGCCCATAGAATGCCACCGAAATGATACTGTATGGTTTTAGAATCTGAGCCTTACACCTCTATTCTTGTTCACTTGGAAAGCTGCTGCCAAGCTACCTGGCTGGAGAGGTCATGTGTAGGAGAACCAAGACTGCCCAGGCATCTGCCAGATGTGTGAGTAAGGCCATCTGTGACCAGCTAGCCCCAGGCCAACTAAGCAATTGCAAATGTGTGAGGGAGCCCAACTGATTAGTTCGTAATGGAATTGTGAGCAAATAAAAATGGTTGGTTTAAACCAGTAAGTTTTGGGGATGGTTTGGTATGCAGCAATAGATAATAGACATAGCAATGCACTTTACAACTACGAATGTACAACCTTTTCAAGCATGCATGGGTCATTATGAAAATAACCAGCACTGGTCTATAAAATTCATCTCTACAGATTTCAAAAAATCAAAATCATGGAGTGTGAATTCTAGCAATAATGCAATTGTGCAAAGACAATTAGAAAATCTCAATGTATTTGAAAATTAAGAAATATACTTCTAAATAACCAAAGAAATATAGCATAATGCATATTAGAAAAATATTTGTACTGAATAAAAATACTATATCAAAGATGAATAGAATTGCAACTAACATAGAACTTAAAGTGGAAATAGTAACCTTAAATGCCTATATTAGAAGAAAAGATGGCAAGTTAATGAAATACACATTGATCTCAAAAAGGAAATGAATTAAAACAAAGTAAAATAAGGAAAAATAAAGTGAAAAGAGGAAATGATAAAGCTAAAAGCAAAAAATGATGAAATGGACATTAAATAGAGGATTAATGAAGTCAAAAGCAGGTTCTTTATAATGTTTAATAAAATCAACAACTTCTGTGGAAACTATTTCAGAAGAAAAGAGAATGCAAAAATAACCCATATCAGGAATGAAAAGGAATTAATCACTACATATCTGCAGACATTTATATGAAATAAGAGGATAATATGAACAACTCTATGCCAAAACATTTAAAATCTAGTTGAAAATGGAAAAATTCCTTTAAAAGTAACATCAAAGCTGACTCAAAAAACTAGAATGTCTGAATAGTCCTGTGACCACACATACAAAAAAATTGCATATAATCTTTTCACACGAAGGAAAAAAAAAATTCCAGGCCCAGAATACAGATGACCCTTTCCTGGTGAGGTCTATCAGACATTCAGGTACAAAATTATTCTAATCTTATGCAAATTGTGTCAGAGAATAGAAAAGGAAGGACCACTTCAAAAATACTCAATTTATTAGACTACTAGCACAATCTTGAAACCTAAGCCTGAAAAAACAATTTTTTTTTCAAGGAAATTGTAGGTCAATTTCACTTATGAACATAGAGGAAAATATCTTTAGCAAAATAATAGCACAATGAAACAAAACAAAACCCAGCCCCAACAGTAATGCATAAAAGCTTAATACACCCAGGAAAACAATGTTGGTTTACATTTGAAAATCAATCAATATGATTCACCTCAATAATAGATTCAGGGAAAAAAATTCTATGACCCTTCAGTAGATGGAGAAAAATCTTGGTAAAATTCATCATCCATTTGTGGCAAAAATTCTAACCAACTAAATATAGAAGGAAATTCATTAATACGTATTCATGAATATGATAAGGTAAAATTTGAGGGATAAGACGGATTCCTGCTTTCTCTACTTCTATTCAATATTGTACTTGATAGCCTAGTAAGTCAAGAGAAAGAAATTAAGTGTGTAAGGTTTAGAATGAAAGAAACAAAATTACCACTATTTGCAGATGATTTGTGTATTTGGTTGAATTTTCCACAATTATAAATTACTAGAATTAATAAGAGGATTTATTAAATTTTCTAGAAATAAAACTAAATGTAAGAATATATTTTCCTTCTGTCAGCAAAGCACAAAAACTAAGTTTTAAAAGTTTATAATTCAAAATGACATAACATATATAGTACCCAGAAATAATATGTAAGACCTTTACAGGGCACATTCAAAATCTCTACTGAGTAATAGGAAGATATAAATGAATGGAAAAATATACTATGTTTATATTAACAGAATCAATATTTTAAGAATGTTACTTCCCTCCAATATGATCTATAGATTCAAAGTACTTTCAATAAAAATTTTCTACCAAGATTTTGGTTTTAGATTTTTGGGGGGCGGCATGTGATAAGATAATTTTAAAAATTTTATGTAAAAATGAAAAGGATCAAGAATAGCCAAGACATCACTGAAGAAGAACAAGGTGGGAAGATTTGCTCTGCTGGATGTCAAGATTTATATGTACCTACAGTATTTAAGACAGTTGAATATCAGTAGTGGAAGAGGCAAATAAACCAGGAGACTGACTTTCATGTATGTGGATACTTAATTCATGATAGAAGTACTATTGCTGTGCATTGGGAAGAAATGTTCTTTTTTAAAAATGTGGTGCTTGATCAATTGGTATCCACATGGGAAAAAAATTCATCCCAACATCATATTACATCAGTCACTCCATGTGAAGTAAAGACTTACATGGAAAGTGAAACTATGAAGCTTATAGAAAAGATGATTTATTGCCCCCAACTGCTCTCTCCTTCCTGTATTCATGTGCTTTTCCATGTGATTTGCAGTTCCTTTCACAGAAGAGGCAGATTATATTTTCCCTCCTTTGACTCTTTAGGTTTGACTGAAACTTTAATGAGTGTCAGTATGGCCTTCTGAGCCCCAGCCTCTATGGGCCTTGTACATCTAAGCTTGTCACAGTGGTGAAAAGCCGATTAACACAAGTGCTCAGCACATGAATGGCCGGAAAGTGCTGCGACTGTTGTGCTACAATGAGGAACCCAGTCTGAAGAGCAGAGAGAATAATGGAATGGAACTTAGTCTTGATTAGATTATGTCTTGAAATCTTCCTCCTTACCAAACTTCTCAGTTATGTGGTTTTAGCTAGTTTGGGTTGGCTTTTGGTGAGTTGCACTACAAAGCATTATAGGAAGCCGAGCAACAGGTTATTAGGAAAGATGTAATTTCCTTAGGATTTGGTAATTAGAGGAAGTACAGGTGACGCCACTAAAAATGGAATAGAAGCTTCATTAGCTTAAAAATAATATCAAGGAGAAGACTCTTCAGTCTCAGCACTCTGAGGTGAATGGTACTTGACTTATACTTGTGATGTGATATCCAGTAGTTTAGTGAAGTTTTGGGGGTGATGCCTTGAGGGAACTAACTAGAAAAAAGATTTTAATACTTTTTTGAGGAGACTCTAAGGGCTGGGAGTGACTGCAACGATCAATCATTCCAATCTCCTGACTGTATGGCTAGAGAAACTGAGGCTCAGGAAATTAGGTGGCTAGTTGGTAGTAAAGGTGGGGCCAAGTCTTAGGTGTCCCCATTTCTCACTAGGGTGTTTTCCACTCATAGACACTCATCATCTTAGTCATTTGCATTGAAATATTCTCATTTTCATTTGCTTGCGTTGAATCCCATGGGCCGCATTTCTTCTTCCTATCCAATTTCTAAAGACCTTATAGTTTTGCAGCAACTGATTTACTGTTACTCTATTTTGTTATTATTTACAAACATGCAGAATTCATGAGGTACCCCGTGTCTAGGTCAGTTATGTAAGCCTCAACTGAGCCTTTGACTCTGTCCATTGCCTCCTAACCTGGTGGTTTTGGAGCTTCCCTTGAATTTGACCTTGTTTGGCTCCTTGTCATCGGTTCTTCTGACTCTCCTTGGAGCTCAATTTCTTTTCCTGTATTTTGAACACAACTGTACCAGCCCCCTCATTTCTGATGTAGCTTGCAGCCTGTTCTGATGATGATTTTAGACTCTGCCATGAACTCTTGTCCTTGACCTTGCTCTTCCACCCCTCATATCCCTTCAATTGTCAAGTCCTGTGATTCCACCTGACATCTTCAGCCTTTCTTTACTTTACACCACACTTTCTAGTCTTCCATCATTATCTTTTGCCTGTATCATTACAACATTCACTAGAGACCAAACAAAAGGAAAATTCAGAAGAAATGGGTGCCTTCTGGATAAGAATAATGTAAATAATGGAATTTACTGAGCACTTACGTACATAGCTCTGTTCTAAGCTCATTTCCATTATTAACTCATTTAATCCTTAAAACAACCCTATGAGTTAATACCATTTCAAATGAAGAGACTGAGGTACAGAGGAATTAAGTAATTTGTCCAAGATAGACAATGACAGTGTTTTACATCTTGGATGTCTGGTGATAATCTCCATTTTTAACCAAATACTCAACACCTACTATGTGCCGGGTACTGTGCTAGGTATTGGGGATCCTGAATAAGACAGATGCTCATGGAGAGCTTATGGTCTAATGGAGACCACAGTCATCTAAACAAACAAAAACTACAACATTACTGACAGGTGCTTCAGTAAAAGTATATATAGAATGAAGTGGGAATAAGAAGGGCCTTAGGGAGCTGGGAAGGACTGAAAGGAAGAGATACTATTTTAGCTAACACGTGAGCCCTGAGCTGGTGTTTGATAGAGAGGGGGTGGATTTATTGGGATGCTATCTATGGGGTAGTCTGCCCCCCTCAGAGAATGCCAAGGAGCTGGGTGTGGCTGGAACAGGGAGTGTGTGTTTGGAGGGGTGGTGGTAACTGGGGAGTGGGTAGAGATGGGTGTGTGTGTGTGTGTGTGTGTGTGTGTGTGTGTGAAATGGCATTTTGTGCCAAAATGTGAAGGATCCTGTCCCTTTACAGCTACTGCATTATTGGAACTATTTTGTGGAGAGCAGAAGATCAGATTCATGTTTTTTGATAAAGAGCAAAGTGTGGAAAACATATTTATCCACTAAACCTTCATTGCTCATGATCCTATGCAGAGAATCTAGCTGTGACCTCTGATCTCAGGAAGTCCACAGATGTTCAAAAAGAGGAAAAGGTGTTTACCAAAACCTTGTTGTTTGAAGTCAGTGTTGAGACCCAAATGAGAAGTTCCAAATGCACCAAGTGCAGTGAGAATTCAGAGAAGAGAGATTCTTTCAGGCTGGAAAGAGGTTGGGGAATGCTTCAAATCAGGGTGGTATTAGACAACTGGGTCCTGGGTGATCAGTGTGATTTGAAAGGCAGAGATGAGTGATGGGAGAAACACTGGAGGGAGCAGTGTGTATGTAATGGTGCTGCCTACTCTGGCCAGAAGGTAGGATGTATGGAAGGGACTTAGTGTGAGCCAAGGGCAGGTCTTGATTGACAGGCTAAAGGATGTGTCCTGACGTATAGTACCACTAGGGGATGCACAGGATGATTTTTGGTGTTACATCATGGACATTTTAAAGCTAGGTATTTACATTAATGTATAATGAAAATATTTAAGTGATAATGATAATATTGCTTACAATGAAGCAAGAAAAATAAAATGAGGCAATTTAATCAACATTCAGAAAGTAATAATATGGATGGTATACAGATATGATAGAAGTCATCAAGGAAATATGCAAATATGTAAAAATTTGGGGAAATTGTGTCAAGGAGTTTAGGATAATTTAGGAAGGTAAGCATCCAAGTATTAAAGGATAATGCTTCAGTAGAAAGATTGGTCTGAGATGGGTGTGGTGGCTCACGCCTGTAATCCCAGTGCCTCAGGAGGCTGAGGCAGGAGGATGGCAACTTCAAAGCCAGCCTCAGCAGCTTAGTAAGACCCTGTCTCAAAATAAATAAAACAAACAAATAAATAAATAAATAAATAAATAAAAAGGGCTGGGGATGTGGTTTAGTGGTTAAGCGCCCTGGGTTCAGGTTCAATCTTCAATCCCTGGTACAAAAAAAAAAAAAGAAAGAAAAAAAAAAAAAAAAAAAAAAAAAAAAAGAAAGAAAGAAAAAGAAAAAGAAAAATCTGCCTGAGAACTAGTATGAAATTGATTAAATTGGAAAAAGTAGAGCCTAGAGCTGGAACAGTAAGAAGCTACTGTGGTGTATTAGCAGTAAGAGTTTCCTCCTTGAGGAACCTGTACAGTTTTCCCTTCTACATTCTCACGTTCTCCATTCACTTGAGTTCTCTTTGGAAATTCATCTGCTTGCTTCCCATGGAAGTGACATGTTTGTAAATGACTTCCTTTCTGCAAAATAGACATTTCTTGATTTTAGCAGTGGTGTTTTGAAAGTTTGACATGTTACACATCACAGTTTTATTTCATATCCTTAGAATCAATAACACTTTGATTTTACTGAAAAGTTTAATCAAAATGCAATAGTGGAAGCATGGAAATAAAATAAGACTTTCAGAAATTGTTAAGGTAGTGCCTCAGAACTGCATGAAGAACCTGAACTCTCTTTAATGAAAGTAAGCAGTAGAGAGGGGAACAAACCCTCCCCATCTCACCCAGTATCCAATTTTTGTCTTCTTTTGCAATGTTTATTTTATTTGAAGCATTGTGGATTTCTTAAGATGCTGCAACCCACATTTGAAATATGCTTCCTGTGAGAAATTATGCATCAAATTAGCATATTTTGGTCAAAGCTTGCCAGTTCAGAAAGGAAACCACCATGCCAATGTATAGATAGTGAGAGAAATGGCTCTGGCCCATCTCTAATATTTCCTGCCACGAGGTCTGTCTGGAGACCCATGATCTGTTTTCCCAGCGTTTTTTTCTGCACACCCAGAATCTCACCTATAGATAATATGTATTCCTTTCTTTGTCTCCCTAAGGAAGGAAACACTTTCAGGTCAGCTTCCATCCTTGGATGAATAAGTTAATGTATGTTATTGATGGAAAGATTAATTCCTGCTCAGTTTCCTCTGCCACCCTTTATTACCTTTGGTGGCTTGTGTATTTAGTGGTGCTTTCCTCTCTGAAAGTTAGAGATGAGTCAGAGAATGAGGCCTAAGGGAGCCATGATACCTCATGTGAAGTTCCATCCAGCAACTTTCTTCTCTACTTCCCTTCTCCCAAGCTTCCAAATGGTTTGCCCCCTTGAAGAGTTGCTGCCTGAAATAGTTTGCTTTCTGGGCAAAACCACAGGGACATCCAGTTTCTTCCTGGTGATGCTCTTGTCTTTCCTTCAGAATCTGCAGTAGACGTCTGATTAACTTTTTTTTCTTGTGGTGCTGGGGGATCAAACTCAGGGCCTTGGGCATAGAGGGCAAATGCCTTACCACTGACCTATGCCCCCAGCCCCTCTTGGATTATTTTTTATTTGTCTAAACTGTCTTTCCACTTCTTTGGAAACATCACTCAATTTCCTTGTGATTTTCCTTTGGGGAACACCCTCTTTCTTGGGAGCTGTCAGTCTAGATGTGTCAGGTGAGCAGGTGCACCCAAGTGGAGCTTGTCAGGTCCATCTCTGGGGAATTGGACCTGGGGGGGAGTGCCACAGGGCTGGAGAGGGTTGGAGTTGAGTCAAACCCTGCTGCCTGGGCTTGTGGCCCTTCCTTTGTTCCTGCCCTTCTCAAGGCCTTTCCTTTGATGCTATGACATGTCCTTCCTGTAGTAATTTTTCCTGAAGTAAACCAGGTCTTGTTGGTGTTGCTTATAACCAAAGAACCCTGGAAAAGCCACCTTTGACTCCCTTTCTCATCCTCTCCTAGGCTTCTTACCCACTTATGGCTCTTTTATGGTATTTCAGTCCATTCGGGCTGCTGTAACAAAACACCATAAATGGAGTGGTTTATATACAACAGACGTGTATTTCTCACAGCTGTAGAGGCTGGAAGTCCAAGATAAGGGGCTGACAGATTTGGTGTCTGGTTAGGGTCCTGTTTCCTGGTTCATAGATGGTAGCTTCTAACTGAATTCTCATATGGCAGACGAAGCTAGCTAGTTTCCTGTGGTCTCTTATTTTTATCTTATTTTTCAGAGACACAGATTTATTAGGAAAACAGATGCACATTCAAGGGAGAATGAGATATCTCCAGGGAGAGAGGTCTTTTGGGGTAAAGTAGGAAATACACATTCAAAGGAGAACATGGGCCATCTCCAGAGGGAGAGACTTGTTACGGGTATTAATATTGATAGAATAGACTAGAGGAAGTATCAGGGTGGAGTTACACAATTTTGGTTCAGTTTCTCTAGTGCTTGCACATTGCCCTCAAGTTACTTTTTGTAGGCAAGTGCAGGGGTCACGCATGCAGGCCTCGGGTGAGGGCCTCGGGTGAGTTGCTCAAGAATGCTTGTTGGAGTCTCTTTTATAAAGCACTAATCCTATTCGTGATGGCTCCACACTCATGACCCAATCACCTCTCAGGGGTTCCAGCACCTAATGCCAGCACACTGGTGATTAGGTTTCAGCAGATGAATTTTGAGGGGATTACAAATATTCAGGCCACAGTCACATTTCTATTAGGTTAAGAAGACCCAATTCTCAAGCAAAGCCTGCAAGCCCCAGACTGGTCTGGCCTTGGAGCTTCTCCAGCCCACACTCTCCCACCTCCCTTCTCCATGTCTCTTGAAGCTCACTCACCTCCTTCCCTGGCCTTGGGCATTCTGTGCTCCCTGTGGGGATTTCACACATGCTCCCCTCTGCCTGCAACATTCTCAAGTGGGCTTCTCATGCCCTTCCCAATTCTTGATTGGGTTTATTAGGTTAGACGCTCCCGTGGTACACACCTGATACTTTCCCACCATAACACTTACCTCAGTTTGGAATTACAGTCAGCCTTCATGTACATGGATTCTGCATCCATGGATTTAACCAACTGAATTGAAAATATTTGAAAAAACGATGTTGTCTGTATTGAACATGTACAGACTTTCTTTCCCTGTCATCCTTCCTTAAACAATGCAGGAGAACAAGTATTTACACAGCATTGACATTGTGTTGGATGTTACAATATAAAAATGATTTTAAATATATGGGAGGATGTGTGTAGTTCTATGCAACTATTGTGCCATTATAGAAGGAACTTGAATATTTGCAGATTTTTGTATTTGCAGGGATTCTGAAACTAATCTCTCCTGGATACCGAGGAAAAACTATACACATCTATACATGGATTATTTGATTATTGTTTTTCTCCCTCACTAGATAATAAAGTTCCAAGAATGTGGGAGCTATGTTTTTGTCCATAGTTGTATTGTGGTATCTTACACAGATCTTGGTGTGCTAAGAATACAAAATATTTTGGTGGAATGAATACATTTTAAAAATGTATTTAAATGGATGTAATTAATTAAAAAAATATGAACCTTTGTACCCAGTTTTCTTTTCTCATGAAGATATGTAAGAGTTATCTGTTCTCTTTAATGCTCTGGTGGGTAGTGGGCAACGATGGGGTGGTTTCGTCATAGTTTTTACTAACTTGCCTCTTCCAGCTCCCCTTTCTCTGACCTCCTGTCATAATCTTGCCTAATGGCCATCTTATACCACTTGATGACATTCTCCTACTGAATTAGTACATGCTTATGGTAGGATTATTATATCCTAGTTGGTTGGAACTAGGGTTGTGAAGAGTAGTTCTTTTTTCTGGTTCTTCTCCTGAGTACCTGGGTGGACTTCAGCTAACTCACTTAATCTTTATGAACCTTAATTTCCTCATCTTTAAAATGGGGACAATGTATGTTCAACTGAATATTATCTGATGGTGGTAAAGATTCAAAGAGACAATGACTATCAAAGCAATTGGGAAAATTGCTAAATGGATATAATATCTAAGAAATATTTGATTATTTTATGATTTTTTGATATTCATTGTAACATTTGGTCATTCACAGGCATTCTCCAAATAGTTTAATACCTTATTCTACCTGTCCTTATTTCATGTAGTATGTAAAATGTGATGTATTATTAAGTTGTGTTATCTTATTTCTTCATTTGACCGACGGAACTGAAGCTAGGAAAGATTACACATTATTCAAAGTCACTTCAAGGTCACATTGCCTGTAAGTTGGAGACTGGGATTCAAATCCAAGTCATTGACTCCAAGGCCAGCAGATTTCACCAGAGCCCACATGGTCTCCCTCCCCACACATCCCTTCAGTGACTATCAAAACTCACACTTCACTAAGTGCCTCCTGTGACCTCTGCACTGTGTTGGTCAATTTTCTTCCTTCCCCCTTTTTAATGTTTACATAATCATCCTCTTTTCAGAGATGAAGAAATGGAAGCTTAGAGAGGAAACCTGGACTTCTGCTTCCTGATAGGATATAGAAAGCAACAATAGGCCACCTCTTTTCTACTGGGATAATAGAAGAAAACTGGATACATTGTAACAAAGGAAGATATAAAGATATCTGGAGAGCTGTGTAAGCAACAAACCAGCAAGAGCTGAACAAGAGATGAGGCCAACAGATCCCTATCTCATTTTCTGTCCCAGAGTATTTGCCTCTTCTGAGTTTGGGTGTGGGCTTGACCTCAATGAGCAGAGACCCCAATGAGGGGAAGAGAAAACAGGTTGCATCTGTCTTGCCAGGGTGGTATGACAGAGAAACCGGAGGAGTCTTGAAGGCTGGTTTTCCCCAGCCAATGTTTGCTGAGCTCAGGAGCTGCTGAGACTGAATAATCTGGAATTTAACGCTCACTAAATCTGAGTCTGAGCTGCCTGCATCAATTTAGTGCAAAATTCCTTTCCTAGGGCCGTCAGGCCCAGGGGACCATTTACCCCCTTTTTTCTTTTGGCATTGACCTTCCTCCACACCAATTGTTTCTGGGTTTTCTGCCGCGAGAGGCTTTTCTCAGGCATTGGCGCCCCCTGCTGTCAGAGAGCAGAATTGCAAGTACTTGGCTCCTGTCCTTTCACTGTTCTTTCCAAAATGCCGGTGATGAAATCCCAAACCATCTCACTGGTCCCGAGTACTTGATGTCGCCTGAGTAGATTGTAGATGACTGCAGTTGCAGGGTCCTCATCTGTAAAGTGGAGTCAGTGGTGCCAACTCCAGAGACTTTTGTGTGTTAAATGAATCAGTAGCAAAGTGCTTAACACTGTCTGCCATACAGTTGGTGCTCTGTAAGTAGCGATAATAGCAATGGTTATTGTTGATAAGGCCGCTCTGGATCTTCCTCAAGCTCCTCAAAGTAGGCAGCACCGAATGAGTGAGAGCTGGCTCTGACTCTGGGTGTTCCAGGGTGTTCAGATATTCTGTTTTCCTCACACAGCAGGAGCCCAGGGGCGGTGACCTAATGCTCAAATCCTCAGGAAGAGGAAGATCTGCACTTGGAGGGGGCTTCTATCCCCATTTGTCAACAGGTTAGCACTGGATGCTCCAAGCAAGTCTCTGGCCTGTGGAAGCTGAGCTGTCTTTCTACTTCAGTTGCCAAAACTGTCTCTGGAAGATTGTTTCTGAAGGTTGCATCTTGTTCATCTTAGAAGAGGAACTCTCTAGTCTCTCTTAAATGGAGATGTACTGAATTAACGGGTCTAATGGACAACAGGTGCTAGATAATGCAAGACAGTTCTTGACTTGGCAAACTGCATTTCAGCCTGGTTTGTGCTGTTCTTCTGAGGTGGGTGCTGGTGGAAAAATGCTGCCAGGAAGCCTTTTGGTGCCAGGCTCCTAGGAAGAGACAGTCTGTCCTTGGGCCTCAGTCACCCAGCTCCATGGATTGCTCAGCACTTTGGAGCCTGCAGCTTCAGCTCTGGATCCCATCGTTTCCTGTTTTCCAGTTTCCCTAGCTCTCAACTTCCCGTGTTACCAGCACCCTCGCAGCGTTCATCTCATGGAACTTTCTTTCCTGGCAACAATGAAGACTTCCCACCACTCTCTATTTTGAAAGCACACACTGTCCCTAGGGCATCTCTCTGCATTTGCATTAATCTTGGCCCTTCTTCCCCCACGGGCACTGCCCAGAACCTCTGTCTCCCAGTGTGCCTTACCTCTGCTCAGACTTGAGTGGATGCTGCTGGCTGCCAAGTCCCTGGACGATTCTCCTAGGACCCCAAACTCTGTCTGCCAGGTAGAGATGCAGCCAGCAGCAGCCACGGTGATGGGTCAGAGTCTGAAGCTTTCCAGAATATTTGTGTGTTCCTGGGTAGCCACAAGGTCCCACAACATCCCATGGACTCTGAACAACCTTATTTTCTGTCACCATCAGCATTATTTGGTTTGTGACTTTTCTCTTCTACCTGATCTGAAGTTGCCCTGTATGTGGATTGAGATTTGGGTTTTGTGACTTTGTTCTGTTGTAGGGTTGCCAGATAAGATGCAAAATGTTCAGTTATATTTGAACTTCAGATAGACAAGGAATCTCTTTTTGTTAAACTAACTATATCTCAAAGTATTGCATGCAACATACCATTCTAAAAACTTATTCTTTTTTTTATCTGAAATTCAGATTTAACTGGGTGTCTTTTTTTGGGGAGGGGTACTGGGGATTGAATGCTTTTACCACTGAGTCACAGCCCTAGACAGTTTTTATTTTGAGACAGGGTCTCACTAAATTGCTTTAGGCCTTGCTAAATTACTGAGTCTGGCTTTGAATTTGCGATCCTCCTGCCTCACCCACCCCTGCTGCTGGGATTAAGGTGGGTGCTGTGGCACCCAGTGGTATCCTGTATTTTTAGTCACCAAATCCAGCAACCTTGTTATGGCCTGCCCCATCAGATGGGGCCTTCCTGAACTCAAGAACTTTCTTGGGGCAGGCTCCTGGCCTGACAGCAGGGACTTTGACCTTCCCTTTATGAGAATTTTAATCAATGATTTCTTCCTCAGATTGGGAGCTCCTTGAAGGTAGCACCAAGTCCCCTCCCACTGCCATAATGCAGATTCTAGTGGGACCTGCTGCATGTACAGAACCTCCAACTAGGGCCCAAGGGACTTGGTGCATTAACAGCTGTGTCCCATTGGGCTGAAACCACACATGATCTGGCACTATCTGCCTGCTCCAGGGAACAAGTGTCCTGATGTGGCAATGGGCTGATGAGAGGCAGAGAGCCTGGGTAGAAAGTTCCCTCTGATCACAGGTCTGGTGATGGTGACAGAACTAGGGGATTTGTCCTGAGTACGCAGGCTTCTTCTGGGTGCTTCCTGTCAATTTTGTCAGACACAGAAGTGCAGTTACTCTTTTTTTTTTTTAATACCTCATGGTGCTGAGGATAGAACCCAGTGCCTCACTGTATCAGGCAAGCGCTCTACCACTGAGCTATGACCTCAGCCCCTGCAGTTACTCTTCATGCAGCTTGTGGGGCAGGATAAGGGGTGCTCCTGGACCCTGCTCTCTCTGCTTGATGGTTTTTCAGTTTCTGATCTGTGCTTCATCTCAGAATAAGGGACCACCTCTTTTGTGTTATAGATGAGGGAATGGATTTGACTAGTCATGAGGCAAATGAAGGGAAGAACTGGGACCAGAATAGACCTTTGGCTCTTAGTCCAGTGCTCAGTCTGTCTTTCGGGGCTTAGGGGTGGAGACCGGAGGTGGGGAGGAGGATTACTGAGGCCCTGAGCGCTGGCAGTCGCAACTAGTTTTGGCTTCTGTTCTCAAGAGATGACAGAAGGTGTCAAAGCCAAATATTCACTGGAGGCAAAGTCTGAACACTTCAAATAAGATTTAGTGACTCATCCTGTGGAGGGGAACTCAGGACTCAGAAATCCCTGCAGGTTATGGACTGATGGCCTGGCTAATCTCAGGAAGATGGACAAGGGCCCCTTCTGGTATTTATGTTTTGAAATTCCCCCTTTTCTTCCACTATTAAAGAAAAAATAAATTTTATCCTTGGGTCACAAAGCTTGAGAGGGTTTGGAAGCCTATGATCACTGAGTCATAACCCCAAAGCATCTAAGAATTCAAAGGACCCCCCTTGCATCTATTCCTTGCCCTTAGCTCTCCTCTTATTTTGGGGAAGCTGTGCCAATGTGCAGATCACAGCAGAGCACTTGGAGGCACAGAGGTCACCCTGGCTCTCCCATCCTCGACAGGGCCCACCCGAAAGAATGTCTCTGCAAAAGTGCAGCCTTTTTTGCATTAGCCCGAGTGCTCCTTCACACCTTGCCCCTCCCCACCTGTTATCACCATCCTCTTTGCTAATATTTAAATCCCTGAGTGCCCCTTGGAATCCTGTGTTGGGACTTGTTGGCCTTCTGACAGCCCGAGGGGTACTATTGCCGGTTGATATTTCTAAACTCCAGCCCCTTCCCAGGGCTCTTCTCCTCTTTTCCCCACCCCTTGCCCACCTGGCAGCTCTTCGGGAGTGATTAATGGTGTAGTCTCTCCTTACATTGCTAGTGGGGAGAAGGTGAAGATACTGAATGAAATGAGAGGGGCCTGGGCCTGGGGGTGGGTGGGCTTGTCTCTCTGGGGGGGTGGTGCTGGAGGTCCTTTGTAATGTCTTAAATTTCAAGCACTGATCTTTTGTGGTCAATGAAGTAAGTTTTAACATTTTTTAATTAAAAAGAAAGTTTTAGAAAGGACTCCCCTACCCCCACATTACTGTTTTGACAAAAGAATAGTGTATTTGTAAACCAGACACAAAAATAATTTACTATTATATTGATTATGTTAAAATAAAAATTCTGTTTATTATACATCTTAAAGACAAGTTGCATACTGGGAGAAGATATTTGGGGTGCATATGATTTGCAAAGAATCAGTTCATATTACACCTGATTTTATTAAAAGAGATGATAAGAATAAGGGCTTTGCAGAACAGGAAATATATGAGAATAAACCCAGAGGGGTATTCACTCTCATTTTATTAAGGGAAAATCAATGAAGACAACAGTGAATTGACATATATTTGTTCAATTAGCAAATATTAATTTGTCTATTAATATAGGGAGTTGAAAAAGATGTAGACATTCATATATTATTTGATGAAATTTTTTTAAGCCTGACTTTGCGTTGCCTACTCTTCACATACTCAGGATATCAAGGTTAACAAAGACGACAAAAATGTAAGTTCCTGTGGTGGCTGACATTCTTCTGGGAAGAGATGGACAATGTGCAATGAATGTAATTGTTAAGTAAATGACACAGTGTGTGGAAAGGAGAACACAGAGGAGGATAAGGACAAGTGGGAGTGATGGTGGGATAATTTCCAATTTGAATGGAGTAGTCAAGTTAAATCTCATTGAGAAGGTAACATCTGGGAGAGAACTGAAGGACATGCAGGTACACAAATACCTGGAGGAAGAACATTATAGGCAGGAGGGACAGCCAGTGTCAGAGCCCTGAGGTGAGAGCTCAACAGAATTTCTTACTCCCTGTTGATGGGAATGTGACTTAATATAGTCCTTTTGAAAAATGATTGGGCAACATCTTATAAATTTGAAGAGCAATTCTATTCTTAAATACATACCCCAAACGCACTTTTTTGCATGTATCAGGGGAAATGTACGTGAGTATGTAAAACAGTGATGTTCAAAATAAATAAGAGGAATTAAAGTCCAGTCATATGAGTTTTAAATCATATTGTTTGGGAATGTTCTACTTAGCTATTGCTACATAAAAATCCCAAAATACAGTGACTTAAAACAACAATCATTTATTATCTTTAAAGGTTCCTTTGGATCAGCAATTTGGACAGAGCAGAGAAGGAAGTCTCTCCACTGGGGGACTTAGCTGGGAAGACTTGAAGATTGGGGGTGACTCAAAAGCTGGGATCTAGAATTATCTGGGGATGTTAGGCGTCACATGTTTTGTGGTTCTTACTGCCTTTTGGCTAAGAGCTCAACTGGGCTGTTGGGCAGAGAACCTACATGTGGCCTCTTGTTATGGTTTAGACTTGGGCTGCTGCCCAAAGACTCATGTGTTGGAGGCTTGGCATCCCCTGCTATAGTGTTCAGAGGTGTGGCTTTTGGGAAGTGAGTGGGTCATGGGCTCTGGCTTCATCAGTGAATCAATCCATTGAGGGATTCACAACCAAATGGACTATTGGGAGGTGTAAAAATATTAGGAGGTGGAACCTAGTTGAGGGAGAGGTCCTTGGGTGCAGGTCCTTGGGGACTGAATTTTGTCCCTGGCCCCTTCCTCTCTCTGCTTCCTGGCTGCCATGAAGTGAGTGATCTCCTTCACTGCACACTCCTACCTACTCCCCTGATGTTCTGCCTTGCCTCAGGCCTAAATCAATGGAGACAGCTGGTCATGGACGGAAACCTCTGAAGCCAAATCTCTGAGCCAAAATAAATCTTTCCTCCTCTAAGTTGTTTTTCTTGGGTGTTTGTCACAGCAACAAAAAGCTAACTAATGCAGGTCTCCATGTGATCTTTCCATATAGGATAGTTTGGACCTTCTCCCAGGATGGTGGCTCAGTTCCAAGAGCATGTGACCCTCAGGATGAGCATGAACTATTTATTATCTAACTTTGGAAATTACAGTGTCACTTTTGTCTTACTCTATTGGTGAGGGCAGGCACAAAGGTTCACCTAGATTCAAGAGGAGGAAACAGAGATATCAGCACTCAATGGGAAAAGTATCAGGAAAAACATGAAGGTTGAGTGATGTGACTATTTTTGAAAAATACAGTCTTGCCATAGTCCACCCTCAAGCTTCCCTCCGAAATGCAAAATATACTCATCCCTCCCCTAAGACTCCCAAGACTTATCCCATTATGTTGTCAGCTTGAAGTTTAGGTCTGGTCATTAAAATTAGGTCCAGATGTGAATAAAGCTACTCAGGTGTGGTCCTCAGGGAAACTTTAGGTTTCTCTTGATTTGAAAAACCATAAGCAAAAGACATAGTCTATGTAAAATGGTGGGTTAGGCATACAGACCCTCAAGTTCATAAGGAGTAAAATATAGGATGCACTGGTCCAGAGAAACTCTGAAATCTCTCTGGGCTCAATCAGTTATGATTAGACTCACTTCTCTCTGGAAGTTGCTGTGTGCCTCTGGGTTCTCCTCTCTAAGCTCTTGGGCTCTTAATTTTGATTTCTGAGTCACTTCTCTTTTTACATATACAACAGCTTATGTTTCCAGCTGAATGATTTTCCAGGTCTACTCTCTGCTTGTTAAGGTTTTTGGGGCCCAAAGACTTCTTAATTTTTTACTGTCTGTCTCCTTTAATCCAAACTGGCACAATTGTTTAAAAACTTCAAGGGTTTTTAATGTCTCTATTTATAATCCACTCCACAAATCAAAATTTATATTCACAATGATCTTTGACATATGACCTTTGACACATTATCTTCTCTATCTTGGGTTCCTAGTTTTGCTGTTGTAGGATAATGACCTAAATATTTTAAGAAGTTTATTTTTTAATAGAGAGGATCTGCAAGACATGCTCTTTATGTTTTTACAAGGGAGGAAGCACTTTGAAATGGCAGAGTTAGAGGACTTCTGAAAATTGATTCCTCTATAAAAGTAACTAGAACACTGGCAAAATTATTCTAATTAATCTTTCACAAACTGTGGAAATTAATCAAAGATATAACAATTTGGGGAGTGTTTATTCAAGAGGAATGGCTGAATTGGCAAGAAAAGCAAGCTTTATGATGTTTTTATTTGCCAATTCCTGTTTCTCTTGCTCCAGCTCTATGGGAGTCTTGAAAACCATTAGCCTTGGAATCATGGTGTTTGTGAAAATCAGCAGTCTAACAACTACTGGAGGAGACATATTGTCTTGGAGTACTAACTAGGTCCTAACCCCAGAGAATTGTACTATTTGACCTCCCTGAAAAACCTCCATCCACAGGGCTTGTCTTTATTAACCTGACTCAGTGTTCACTCAGGAAAGCCCCATTCCTAGGGTATTTTCCTAAAACAATCCACTGAAATATTTCACCATCAAGCTATTTGAGACACTGACAACACTTGGGGGCAAGGGTCTGACCAAAAAATTTAAACGAAAACTTGGAATGGAACCACCATTTGGCCCAGCCATTCCACTCCTTGGCTATACTCAAGGATTTAAAATCTGCATACTAGAGTGATGCAGCCACATCAATGCTTATAAGCAGTTCAACTCACAATAGCTAAGCTATAGAACCAACCCAGATGTCCTTCAAGAGATGAATGGATCAAGAAACTGTGTTATATATACACAATGGAATATTACTCAGCCTTAAGGGAGAACATAATTATGGCATTTGCAGGTAAATGGATGGAGTTGGAGAATATTATGCTAAGCGAAATAAGCCAATCCCTAAAAACCAGAGGTCAAATGTTTTCTCTGATATATGGATGCTGATCCACAATGGTGGTGGGGGGGTTGAATGGATAAATGGAGGATTTGGATTGGGCAGAGGGGAGTGAGGAGAGGGAAGGGGGCAGGGAAGTGGGAAAGATGGTGAAATGAGATTGACATCATTACTCTAGGTACTTGTGTGATCGCACAAATGGTATTACTCTACATCATGTACAACCAGAGAAATGAATAGTTGTGCCTCATTCATGTACAATGAATTGAAATGCCTTCTGCTGTCATGTATAACTAAATAGAACAAATAAAAAAAAGAAAAATCTAAGGTATGAAATGTTCATAGGGGATTTTATAAAGCTTCAAGATATTCCTGTGAATCTAGAAGGGCATATGTATGTGCCCAGAAAAGTTCTGAGAAGGTCCTGATCTCTCTCACTTGTGACTGCTGCCAAGGCTCTGCACATTAGGAAATAAAGGTTAAGGCAGAGTATACTGTTGGCAGATTGAAGATGCACCCCAATGCACACAGAATGCATGCATGATAAAGGATTAGGGACTAAGGGCTTCAAGGAATGTAAGGAATTCTCTGTCCAAAAACTAGCTAATCACTTAAGCTAACCACGTAGACACTTCAAGGGTTGCATATGTCAAAGATTAAAGACTTTATGGAATTATTCTAGGAAACAAACAGAAGCACGTGGTACATTAAACAAATAACAGCAGCACCAACCACAAACCTGGGCAGGTTTGGAAAACCGATATTCAGACACATTATATTGTTTAAAATATTCAATTTTCAACCAAAAATTTAGGAAAAGGGAGAATAAAAGACATGTGACATTATAGAAAAAATAAGATAAAGAAATTCTCCCAGAGGAAGTCTCATGTATTGGATTTGTCAAATAAAGACTTTAAATTAGCTTTTAGAGGCCCAAAGAACTAAAAAAAAAAACTATGCCTAAAGGATTAAGAGAAAATATGACAATATTGTCTCAACAAATAGTATCAATAAGAGACAGAAATTATAAAAAGGAACCAAATAGGAATAAATCCTAGATTTGAAAAGTTGGATAATTAATATGAAAAAGTCACTAGAGAGGCTCAAAGTAGATTTGAGTTGATACAAGGAAGAATCAGCAAACTTGAAGATGGATCAGTAGAGATTATTCAGTCTGAGGAACAGAAGGAAAGAAAAAGAAGCAGAATCAGAGATTTAGAGCGTTCATCAAGTATACCAACTTGTGGATAATGGGATTCACAGAGGGAGAGAGAGAAAGGAGCAGAAAAATCTTCGAAAAAATAATGAATGAAACTTCCAAATGTTGATGAAAAATATTAATCTGTCCATCCAAGAAATTCCACACATTCCAGGTAGGATAAATTCAAAGAGAGCTACACACATCACACACAAGATGCTGGAAGTCAAAGATAAAGACAGAATATTGGAAGTAGGAACAGGAAAATGTCTCATAATACATAATAGTTTCTCCATAAGATTAACAACTGATTTAATTTTGGAAATGATTGACATCAGAAGACAGTGAAATTACATATTCAAAGTGCAAAAAGAATGACATTGTCAACCAAGAATTTTGTCTTAGGCAAAAGTATACAATAAAAATGAAGGAAAATTAAAATATGATTAAAGTAAACAAAAAAAGTTAATGAAAAATCAACTCACTAGGACAATTTCCCATAAGAAGTACTAACGGGGGTTCTTTCAGACTGAAATAAAAGGGCGGTGGCAGTAGCTTGACTCCATATGAAGAAATAAAGAACATTATTAAAGGCAACTACATAGGTAAATATAAAATACAATATAAATACATTTCTATTTGTAACTCTTTTCTTTTTCTATCTGATTTAAAAGAAAATTTATAAGCAATAATTATGAAACTACGTTGATGGCTTATGATGTATGAAGATGTAATTTATATGGAAACAGGAGGTACAAACAAAGCTCTAGTAAAGTTTATACTATTGAAATAAAGTTGATATTGATCCAAGCTAGACTGTCTTAGTTAGAAAAGAAGAAAGTCTATCTTTTAGTCAGATAGCTAACAGCATTTTGATGGACCCAAGAACCACCTCCTGGAGTGGTCTTGAGATTTAGGGCTCTCTTTAGAGAGGTTAGGGCCTCACCATGGAGCCCTGGAGCTCTGATCAACTCATAACCATTCTTTGCTCCCTGGAGTTAGCAGAGGTGGGTTCCAGGGGATCCTGTCTATGCCTCAAGGTCTGGTCTTATCAGAATACACAGACCCTGACTGCTGGGATGGTCATCTGACCTACTCAGGCCCATTAGTTATTTCTCAGAAGTTTTCCAAGTTGGAATTGAAAAAGGGATTCATTGCCTCTCTGGCAGTGCAAACAAAAAGCATTGAGGCTCTGAAGCCTCAGCCACCAGGTCATCTCCAAGAGTCATGGTCAATGTAAAGAGAATGAAGCAGCAGTGGAAAAAAGCAGAGGCAGGGAGCCAATGGTGAGCTGGAGGTGTTGGAGTCCAGCTACATTCCTGTCCTCCCCTGCATACATGATCCAATAACTTTCTCTTCTGGCTTAGCCTGGGTTCTGCTCCGTATCTGTCACTTGCCACTGAGAGGTTAAGGAGAACACCTGACTGAAAAATAGCTTTAATAGCTGTATTTAAACATGATTTCAAAGCAAAGGCCTCAGTGCTGATGAGTTTCTAAATAGAAAAGCAAATATGGGTTATCCATCTGAGAAGCCTGAAGGCACTCACTCATTTGTTCACTTTCCTCATTTTCTCATCCAGTATCTACTGTAGGCTAGACTTTTCTAAGCCCAGGTGGGTAAACCTGCTGTGAGGTCAATTCTTATGAAGCTTATAGTCTGGGGGAGAGGTCAGCATTCAACCAACTAGCCACATATAAATATGTGAGAGGACAAGGGCAGAGCTGAGAGCAGGTGCTCAGGAAGGCCTTCTGAGGAAGAGCACTTGACCCAAAACTTAGAGAAGAAATCTGCCAGGGGAAGAACAAAATGAAGCTCATTCTTAGCAGAGGGAAGAGTGTGGGCAGGACTGTGGAGGAGAAATGATAATGACAAAAACATGACACTTTACTATATGCCAGGGACTCTAAAATTAATTCTCACAACAGTCCTTTAAGGTGGGTTCTGTTATTGAGGTGTTTTTTTCCTTTCATAATTGGAAATCAAGGTAAATGGAGGTAAAGTGACCTCTCCAAGGCCACCCAGTCAATAAGTGGTGGAGCTATACCCAGAAAGGTGCTGTCAGCACTGGGGCTGGAGGGTGAGGACTAGAGAGGACAAGAGGGACAGGAGATCAGGCTGGAGCTAAGTAGAGGGTCTGGGTTGTGTCCAGCCTGTGGGTCATGAATGAGGCAATTAAAAAAAGTAATCAGGAGAGTGTGCAATTAAACATGCATGTTAAAAAGTAAAAATTTAAAAGATAAATAAAAAAGTCAGTGATGAACTTAAAAAATATCTTATGATTATAAAACTTACATATGCTCATTTGGAAAACACAGAAAAGTACCAAGTAGAAAAAAAATTCACTTATAATTTGATGCTCCAAGGCAACAGATAATCATGTTAACCTCAGAATGTAATCTTGTAATTATCAATAAATATTTGTATTATGGTTTATTTGGAATGATCATGCTGTACATATTGTTCTATCAACAAGCACTTTAGAAAAATATAGTATCAAGTGGCAATTTTATTCCAAGATTTTGTAGGAAGAGACGAACATTGGCCGGGTGGAGGGATGGAAAGAAGCTCCTGGCAGGAAGGTGGGTCATGTCTGGGGCATGGGTTTTGGTTGTCATTTGGAAGGCTGCTTTCAAGCCACATGTGAGCTCTCTGAAGATTCCAATGCCTCAGAGTTCTCCAGGGAAGAGAGTAGTGCCAACCCCTCTCCTTCCCCTGCAGGCCTGACTCCCCAAAGCAGCTGTCCTGTGTAACTCACAATGTGGAGGGATTGTCCTTTGGTGCTATTCCAAGGCCTCTTCCATCCCCATCTTTCCTTCCGCCTTCACAGGCCATAACCTGGGATGAGGAGGTCGGAAATCATAGGCCTCAGGCTATCCTGTTCATAATGGCATTGTATCAGGCTCAGTGACAGGTACTTTTTTGCATACATCATGTTAATGAATCCTCTACTGCTTACCTCATCCTCTGAGATGAGGCCCCTTTTACTGGTGAGAAACCTGAACCTCAGAGAAGTAACAACCACCAAATGATAAAGCCAGTTGATTGTAAGTATGTCAGATCCAAATTCCATGTGTTTAACCACTTCTGCGTATAGCTGTGTCCCCTCCAAACTGTCTTAACATCATTCTGTTTTGTTCAAGGCATCGAGTTCACCTCTCTCCATCTGACCCTAAGATTGAGCTGGACTGAAAGATGATCAGAGGTGAGGCTGGCCAGCCCCAAGGCTTAGGGTATTTAGGATCTACATGTAATGATAGATGCCTGGAGGACATGTTGCCAAATGCCAGAAACCCCTGCTGAAGAGGTACTGGGCAGATCCATCCAGAAGAGAAAGCTGGCTTGGGGGAGGCAGGGCCACCTTGAGCATATGACCAGGGCTCAAGGTCTGAATCCTCACATACCCACTGGGGCCTCTGCCATGGATGGTCAGGTTGGAATAACTTCCCCAGAACTGGCTGGGAAAATCTCCAGGATGCCAGGCCACTAGGCAGTGTTCCCAGGGAAGCCAACCCCCTCCCTCCTATGCATGGAAAAGTACAGGCAGGCTGGTGCCCCTCAAGCCTTCAGGCAAATGCCTGACTGCCCTCTGGACTCCCCAACTGCAAGTGCTGACTGGTTTGTCCATGATCCAGGGCTGGAGGAAAATAGTTTCCTAAAAAAGCAGTTTAAAAAAAGTATGGAAAATATCCACAACCCAAGTGGGGCGGGAAGTCTTCTAGACAGGCTCGCAGCTGAAGATTCCACAGCCCTCCTGTGAAGAGGCAGGGAAGGAATGTGAAACCCTATCACCCTAAGGGGCAAGGCTCAGTGTGTCTTTCACTCTTTGCCCACTCTGGGAAGGGGTCAGGCATGCAGAGCATGCTGGGGGTCACAGCCTCCTGGGAGCTTGCTTCACAAGCCAGTGGCTCAGCAGTGGGTGAGTCAGGACTCCTGGCCCTGCTCCCCAGGTGCTCAATGGAGACCTGAGACACATGTCTATTTCCTGTGGGTGCTGAGGTCATCCAGGCCTCCTAGTTCTGACCTCTCTCTCTTGTCTCCCTCTCTTCTTCCCTTAAGTAGTGATTCACAGTTTTACATATGATCCCATTTAATACTGGCAGCAAGTGAAGCAGTGAGGTGTGATAGGTGGGTATTACAGGGCCTGTTGATAGGAGGGACCAAGCCTCAGGGAGGGAAGTCATCTACTCAGGGTCACCTACAAATTCAGTTTCCTTACTGCTAGACTGGGACATGGCCATGCCTATGCCTTAAGTGATCCATGGGTCCCTGCTGCTATTATCTCAGAAGTCAAAGTGCTGGGCAGTGAAGGCCAATCTGCAGCTTGGGGGCCTGGCCTTCGGTGGCACTGTTCTTGGTTTATTGATGGCATGAGAGAGTGAATGAGTATGACCTTGGGCAAGTCACTTCACCTCTCCATGCCTCAGTTTCCTCATCTGCACAACACAAGTGTGAGTTGAACAGCTGACATCTACACCCTTTTCCATTCCAAAGTTTTGAGGATCCATATATTCTAATCAAATCTAAGCTTCCTACCCTCTGCCAGTAAAGCCATCTCCTTCTTCCCAGTCTATCCAACCTCATTTCCTACTGTCTGCTGTGACCTTTTCTGCTACCCACCTTGCTCTGATTTAGTGAGTGCTCTGATTTAGTGAGCTGAGTTCAGAGTCCAGACGTCCAAGAATTTCCACAGAGCCCAGGCTGGATTGCCCACTCTAAGCACTACATGAGCTCTTTGATTTCTGCCCTGGAGGAAAGAGTGAGGTGGGATTTAGTAAGAGATTGAAACGTGGGAACAGAAGGCTTGTATATGGAACAATCAGAACCTCAGTGTCAAGGTCAGAGGTAAGGCATTGGGGGTATGGATCAGGGTGAGTGGCCTAGAAATAATAGGCTGGTGGGGGTGAGGCTTTTCTTGACCTGGGCAAGGAGAAATGCTGTAATTCTGTTCCTGGATCTGGACTGAGTGATTCAGGGGTGCATTTCCTTGTTCTGTTCTTGGTTGGTTTGTGTTCTTTGTTAGGACGAACAGCATGGGAACTGAGTCCCTGAGCAATGGGTGGCCTTGAGGGGTCTGGGACTTGGCTTTCCACCCTGAGAATGGCAGAGTGCTATTTGAATCCTGTCAACATGGCTATCTGCATGCCTGGCTAGACTTGGTCTGGTGGTGCTGGAGGCATGGGGAGAATGTGTAGAGCTGACTTGGGAGCAGGGAGGACCTGGCATTGGGATAAGGGTGAGGCTGCCTTTCCATCTTGGCTGATTCAACCCACTTCTGTGTGTGTGGAGATGGTGGAGAGGGTGGAGGGTGGTGGTATGGCTCCAGGCTTTCCCAGCCCAGCCACCATGTTTGAAACTCAGTTTATTGAATTTACAGTAAAGGTTTTATGGGGCTTTCCTGGAAGCTTTTCATTATGGAAACTCTTGTGCTGGCAGTTTGGTGGCTGGTGTCTGGTTTGCTTGGGAGAGGTTGAGTCAGGCCCTGTCTTGATGGAAACTTCCTCTGCCTAGGTCACTTGAGGGGAGGAAGTTGGGGGCCCACATGAGCCTGCTAGGTTCTTGAAGGAGGTAGGCTGTCCTGTAGGTTGGTCCTCCCTGACCCTTCTTTGTGGGTTCCAGACATTTACCTCTTAGAGGAAGGTCAAGTGAAAAAGTCACCCTTATTATTAAAGTCATTGGGTTATTTCACACATATATGAAAAGCATGAGATCCTTGTCTACTGGGCAAAAGTAAACCAATTCCACACAAATGGATTTGTTGATTATAAACATCAGGAACACAACTCCCCAGGCCACATCTGGATGACAGTCCTTTGCTTCTAGAATGAGGTGCCAGCAGCTGTGCCTGTGCTGCCCCTTATAGACTTCCCTTTTTCTGCCCTTTCCAGCATCCTCCTGGACTCCCACTTTGCACCTTCTTTGCCACTAGGCCCACATTCTGACCCCAGGATGCCTGACTTTCATTATGTCTTTGGCTTTAGGATCTTTGAAAAGGTCCAGAAGCCCTGTTTATGAATGTGGGTAGCTGCATCATGTGAAGGCCCTAAAATGGAGCCAGTTCAGAACTCACCAGCCTTCCTGGCTGTCAGTGGGACCATTAGCTCCCGCAGCACTGGGTCATTGAGACTTTTCCATATACTTTTCACTTAAGCATTTGTATGACCAGTAGTTCCTGCTTTAAACACAGGGGCATTCATGAAACCAGAACATGCAGCTTGGCATTTGAATGACAACGGTGCTATCAGGCTGTCTTCCTCAGACACTCACATGTGCCCCTCTCTATGAGGATGTTGAGGAAGATGGCAGCAGTCTCTCTTTCTTGGGGGTGAATGTGCTCCCTTCTCTGTGCTGGAGAACAGCTGCCTTTCTTGCAGTCCAGGTGTCCAGGCGTGCTCTGTGCTGCTGAGGAGAGTGAGCTGCCCAGCATTGGAGACACCCAGCTGGGCTTTCCAATGACCACTCGGAAGCAGTGTTGGCCTGAATAAACTCTGAGTTTGCTGACTTGAGACCATAGAGTGACCAGCTCTGGGGTCTGACAGCCCTGGAATCAAGTCTCTGTTCTCTTAATACACCTGGTTTCCTCCTCTGCAAAAATGAAGATAATGATATTTACTTTGCAGGGCTTCTGTGAGGAATAAATGAAACAACACAGCTAGAGCTTGCTATTATTCCCTCTTCCTCTTTTCTACTCAGCTGTGTACCTGGTATATGGGCTCCACACTGGAACAACCTTGTGTTCTAGAATAACAACCACTTGGCTTTGTTTGATACGTGATATAAGCACCCACAAGAATGCTTGTGGCTTGTGTTCCTTTCTCTCTGCTGTGTTTCCAACATGGAGGTCTGGGCCCTGGATGGTAGCCCTGGGGGATTCTAAGCTGCACCAGGTATAATTATTGACCTTGTAATAGTGATGGTGATGATAACAATATCTGTTTTACAATGAGTTTTGCCTGTGACTTTCACAGAACCTGGGAGAGGCAGGAAGTGAAGTGAATGACCACGATTGATGAGAAGCTGCCCAGGGACACAGCTGGATGTGGGGACAAGATGAGATCTAGAACATGGCAGCTTGTGCCTGAAAGCTTTTCCCAAATGGGCCTCTCTTGGCCTCCCTCCTACTCCTTTGCAGACATTCTGTCAAAATGTGTTCTTGAGACTCTGTTTTTCTGAACTTGGCTTGAGTTCCTGTAACCAAATTAGATGGCTAAGTTTCCATGTGGGCTATAAGTAGCATGATGTAGAAGACAGGAAAAGCTTTTTTGGGGGGCCTTCAGGTCTGGGTATTTGGTGTCTGGGGCAGCTGAAGGCTCAGTCACCCATGTGTGATGCCCTGGGGAGGAAGAATTTTGAGCCTTGTTATGGCTTCTCCATCCCTGAGGGAAGAGCAGGGCAGAGGAGTATGGCCATGGGGACAGGCGGCACGTGATCATGGGTCCTCAGGGCTACCTTGTTTTAAGCAGTGATGTCAGTCAGTGAGTGTCTTTTCCTTGCTAAGCTAATTAATGTGTTCTTATGCTCCAGCCTGCATGGCACATTATACTCTGTGTTTTGTCAGGAACATACAGGAAAGGTGAGATCCGCCCTGGCCTTGAGTATTTTGTGGTCTCATTGATGAGTCAAGTAGAAAATGGAAGTAGACAAATGGATGCACCAGTGAGCCAGTTGGGGCCGGTGGGGGAGAGAATGAGAGGGGAAAGAAGGGGGAGCAAGAGGGAGAGAAAGAGAGAGAGAGGAAACTCATGGAAAGAACAGGATTTAAATCTTGGCTCAGTGTGGGTAGCAGGGATTCACTGAGCAGCTATTGTGGAATTCCAGGTGTGAAATGGAAAGGGCTGGCCTAGAGTATCTGTGGAAAAGAAAGGAGATCGTGCACGCACAGGATGGGACTGTCATTGTGCAGTCGGCCTAGCAACAGCTCACAGCTCCTGGTTCTGGAAAACAGCCCAAAGTTTTGTTTTTGTACAAGGCTGTCCCATGATTAGACAGGGCATCTGACCTAAGTGGGCCTGTCGGTGACTTGGCTTGTTTGAAAAGATAAGCCTGGCTGGTTGGATTTCTCTCTAGTGTTTTTGAATCAGAAAAGTCTGAGAGAAGGGGGTAGTGGTGGGAGAAGAGGCTGCAAGGTCATGAGGGTGTGTGAGGGAGGAGCCTGCATGGGCCCACACGAGCCAGCATAGAAACTAGCCAGTGCTCCAGTAAGATGGGGGAGCAGCCGGAACGGGCGTAAGAGGGCACTCAGGAGTGACACAGGAGGGACAGATGCAGAAGGAGGTCAAATCACATCAAGGGCGTTAAGGGTGGAACGTCAGATGGAAGATGCACGGATTCCTACTACCCAGGGCCTGAAGGCTGCTGCCGATTCAGAACCAACCTCTATGTGCTGTCCCTTCCCCAGTGCCAGGCTGTTTAGCTTTCTCTGGGTTCTTGGGACCATGCATCTTTCAAGAAACCCCCATGATATCTTCAAGATTTTCTATTTTATTAGAGTATAAATTTTCAAAATCGTTTCTGATTATTGTCTGTATTTCAGTAGTGCCTGTCATGATATTTGTATGACCAGAAGAATGGGAAGTTATAGTCCATGTACGTATAATGTGTCAAAATACAATTGCTCTCATGTATAACTAAAAAGAACAAATAATAATAAAAGAAAGAATCCTCTGTGTTGGAGGACACATTTCTTATTCTGTCTCATTGCTTTCCTGTCTCAGAATATCTGTTAGCTAATAATCCCTTAGAGACCTGGAGAGTGAGGTTCAGTGGAATCTCCCCAGGCTCATATTCATGTATCTCCACATAAAAAATATATTTGCAGACTCAGTTGCAGCACAGAAGTCCTGAGAGGGCGGACCAAGCTGGGAGGCCATGGAGAGTGCTGAGTGAGGGGACATGGAATAACTGGCCAGGAAAGCACAGCGTCCCCTTTCTGGAGAGCCTGGTTGGAGGGACTCATGGGTCATGACAGCAGAAAATGTTAATCTCAGTTTCCTTTAGGAGGCAGTTGCAGGGTCATTTCCAGACAGTAGTGCCTAGAACATGATTAATTGGAGGGTACTCTTGCTGCTCTCGGTGTCTAACTTGGGTAATGCGATGTTGTCAAGGAGCAGAACATGGTGGTCCAAGGGCAGCAACTCTGGGATGCCCCCAAAGGCTATTTCTGGGCAGCTTTTATTTTCTTTCTGCCCTGAGACTCCCCAGTGTGGCTGATTCTTCTTCATTGTGATTCTTTGAATACTTCTACTGTGTGTCATCTGTACCTAACCTCTTGGCACCCACCACCTACAATTTTGGTTATAGCCCTTAAAGGTCTTTTGTGTGTGGGAGTGTCTTGTTTCCCTGGACCCTGGATCTGCAGTCAGGAGTTCCCCCTCGGGAACTCAGTGCGGTGTGACCTTTGGTAAGTCATGAACATCTCCAAGCCTCTATTTCCTCATCTGTAAAGTGGGAGTAGGACTTGGATGACCAACAACCATGAATGCCTATCTTCCAGGGACAGGGTTCCTGGAACAGGGATCAAATGTTAATGTCTGAGAATGCTTTGTAACTGAATTGTGGTGCCAAGTGAGGAATTGACATTATTTTCTTTTTGTAGGGATTGTTCTTCATGTTTTTATGACTCTCTCATAGCTCCAACTCTAACAAGATAAGCACACTTTTGAGCAAATAGGAGGAGCTTGATAAATAATTGTTGAATGTGATCATCGTGGTTCTCATCTTCACAAATTCCTCGTTAATGCCTATCTGTTGTGCTAGAGGACTCACCCTCCTGCTGCTGACAGAGAAGCAGGGGACACAGAGGGCCATGGGAAGGCATCAGAGATATGCCACTTTCCAGTAGAGACTAGACATGAGTTACACATAAAAAATGCATTGTGGAGGCTAAAACAGTTTATTGAGTGAATAATTGAGGGAAGAAGGTAGCTTGTGGGAACAGCCTAAAGATGGAGATTGAGGCAGAATGGGCAGGGGAAATTGTTTTTATCTAATTAACCCAAGAAGACTCTCTGGAGGAAGCAGGCTTTTAGGAATAAGTAGGCTATGGGGTGGGACGGACTTGGTGAAGAGGTGGTCAGAAAACATTCCAGGCATTTGAGTGTTGATCACTACTGCAGGCTGAGCTGCAAGATGGCTTCAGGATGGTTTGTTCCTCTTGATAACTTGGAAAGGATTGTAGAGGGACTGGGGATGGTTGGGGGGTTGAGGGTAAGTGATGGATGGTGAGGGTGGAAGGAAAGAAAGTAGATACTTGGTGCAGATGATGAAGAAAATATGAGATTGATAATCTTCAGATGTGAGATGCTTCAGAGGAACCCTGTGAAGACATTTCTTTCTACTGTATTCAATAAAGATGTCCCTAACATCTTTGGATTCAAAACTTGGAATGGGGGCTAGGTTAAAATCAAAGGAAGGATTAAGGGGTGAGGGCAGAATAAGAAACCAGGCCCCAAGATCCATACAATAATTTGTGGTCTAAAATTTGAGTTTAGACCTAACCTACCACCTCTTTGAAGGTTTATCACTGTGAAATTGAGCTTTTATTTATTTTCTGCTCATCATGGAGAACTGTCAAAATCCTCATGCTCCTACTTGTTCCAGGCTTCGGAAGTGAATAATGTGGTCATCAGACATCAAAACATTGGTTGGTCGATGGTACTTAATATGGAGGATCCTTGAAGAACTAGGCATGGAACCACGATATGATCCAGTTTTCCCACTCCTTAGTCTATACCCAAAATCAGCATACAACAGTGATGCAGCCACATTCATGTTTATAGAAGCTTAATTCACAATAGTAAAACTATGGAACCAACCTAGGTGTCCTTCAACAGATGAATGGATAAAGAAAATGTGGTATATGTCCGTATTAGAGTTTTATTCAGCCATAAAGAGAAATGAAATTATGTCATTTGAAGGAAAATGGTTGAAACTAGAGACCATTATGTTAAGTAAAATAAGCCAAACTCAGAAGGTCAAGGGTCATATAGTTTCTCTCATAAGTGGAAGCTAGAGAGGAAAAAGGAAAAGAAAGCAGGTGGGGGCAGTGAGGGGATCTCATGAAAAAAAGGGAGATTAGTAGAGGAAAGGGACGAGGGAGGTGGAAAGCAAGAAGGGAGGGGGGAAATGCTGAGGAATGATATTGGCCAAATTATATTGTTATTTTGTGTGCATGGACGAATATGTAACAACAAATCCCACCATATGTACAACTATAAAGCACCAATAAAAAGTAGGAAAACAAGCTGGGGATATAGCTCAGTTGGTAGAGTGCCTGCCTTGCATGCACAAGGCCCTGGGTTCAATCCCCAGCACCACAAACAAACAAACAAACAAAAATCATTGGTTGGTACTTCCAAATGTGCAGATCCACTTGGAGTGAGGAGGGACTGGGACTTCCCTCTGTTCAAGTGGAATGGTCCAGTACCACTTCCTGGCTTTACCTACTTGTACAGATCTTAGCACTTCAGACATGTTGTAACCAGGGTGGCACCTTAGAGGGAAGATGGAGAGGCACAGGACCACTTTGTCCCATTTTTGAAATGGGGAAGGGGAAGCACTGAGCAAGGGGAGGGGGTTAGTAAAGATGAGATAATGAACTAGCTTTAGAAATGAGAACAAACTCTTTGATTCAGGATGGCCAGTTTGTGTGTGTGTGTGTGTGTGTGTGTGTGTGTTCCTCTCTAATATTAAGTCTTCAAAAGGGACACCCTGAAAGTAACACAATTTAAAAAGGGATCCCATTTCCTGACATTGGGCACATTACATAATCCTTATAAGCCAGTGTCTTTATCTATAAATGGGGAATAATAATAATATCTACCTTAGAGTATTGTGACAAATCCTTGGAGTCAGTAATGTCTATATGTCAGGATTCAATTGCTGATGCTCAGCAAAACATGGGCCACTGAGGCCACAGTGCCCACTTGGTGATTGTGTGCAGACCTGGTCAGTGGAGGCAGCAGCTGATCTAAGTGGGTCTGTGTCCTGTTGTGTTTATTATAGTACAGGAGGCTGCCAACTCTGAGTGTCTGCTGTGTGCTGGGAAGTTACCCTCTAAATGATTTTTCTGATCCTTATCATAGTTATGATAGTCCTGTGAGGGGTTATGAAAACTTAGAAATTGTTTACCTGTGTCTTGGATGTTGAGTAATAGAAGGAAACCAGATGGATATCTTAAAAATCCAAAGCGAAAGAACCAGAAAGCTGAGTGCCCACACCCACTCTCTCCATTCACTCTTCAACTTGCAGCAAGACTTGTCCTCATGGCTGTTTGAGGAGGTTGATCACACCCTTGTTAAACCTCTCCCTTTGCTGTCTATGGTTCTTCTGATTTTCTTTCCACTTCAGTCTTCATTCCTGGTCTCCAGGTGGAGCTGCTCTTCCTCAGATTGCGTCTTAAAAATGAACTTTCCCTAAGGGCCTATCGTTTTAGTCAGCTTTTTTGCTGCTGTGACCAAAAGACCTGACAAGAACAATTTTAAGGAGGAAAAGTTCATTTGTGGCCAATAGATGGCCACATAGATGGCCAACTCCATTGCTCTGGGCCCAAGCTGAGGCAGAATACCACAGTGGAAGGGTATGGTGGAGGACAGCAGCTCAAGACACGGCACCAGGAAGCAGAGAGAGTCTAAACTGGCCTCACAAAATATGCACCCCAAAAGTATGCCCCCACAATAATCCACCTCCTCCAGCCACACCCTACTTGCTTTCAGTTACCACTCAGTTAATCCTTATCAGGGGATCAATTCACTGATTGGATTAAGGCTCTCCTAATCCCATCATTTGACCTCTAAACCTTCTTGTATTGTCTCACACGTGAGCTTTTGGGGACACCTCATATCTAAACCATAGCAGCTCTCCTTAGCTCTTTTTCTCTTCAAGTTGACTGCTACCTTGGAAGTTTTCTCTCCTTCCTGTGCCATCGATTACTACAACCCCAAATCAGTTCCCAGAGCTTCACACTAAATGGTCATTACTGATTTCCTTCTGGAATTTTATCTCTTAGTCACATCCAATTCTACGTGTTCAAAACTGAGCCCACCATCTCTCTTCCACATCTGTTCCTTCTCCGTGATTCTTGGATTGGTGAATGATGTCACCATCAAGCTGGCCTCCTGAGCTGCAGCTGGGAATTGCTGGGGACTGGCCTCTTTCCTTCATCCTGAGTGCCCAGACTGTAACCAAGTCCTTTTGACCTGCTTTCCTTCACATTTCCTCCTCCTTGCTGTTCCTTCATCCTGATCCTAGTTTAAGGCTCTGGTGTTTCTGCTTGCCTACAGTTTTGTTTCCCCGCGGTTCGACTTCTGTTCCCTTAACTAGATTGACTCTTTGACATGTAAAATAATTCTGTAAAATTGATTTCTGCCTCTGTGGCTTTAGAATGAAGGCCAAACCCTCCATGGTCTCACCTTATCTACCTCCCTCCAGCTTCTTTCCTGGACATGACCCCCACCTTCTCTCTCCGAGTGGGCAGAATGTCTTCATTTTGTGCTGTTCTGACCAACATGCCTGCCCCTTACTTTCTATCTGGCCAACATATCCTCAGCTTGAGGGTCACCTCTGTCACCAAGAAACTTCCTGACCCACAGCCTGGGCCTTTGGATACTACTGTCCTTGACACACATGCCCCTGTCCCTGCCCCTGCCATGACTTGCCTGAATGAAACCCTCTTGAGAGTGGTGCTCACGTCATGTTCACATGTCTTCACCACATGTAGCACACAGTGGGAATTTAACCAATGTCTGCAGCCTGAGTGACTGAAGAAAGTAATGGAAATTTAAACCTACAGTGGTCTGCTGTCCTGGGTTGGCGTGTGCGTGTTCCTCCCACTAGAGGGCACTCTCGCTGTGTGCTTCACTGCGGTGGCCCTCGGCTTCTCCTGAGCTGCACTCCAGGTGTCTGGCAGAGCCTGGGGGCCCCTGTGAGCAGAGCAGCCCCTGGGTATTTGTGCTCTGACGGGTCAGTGCGCTTATCCGGCTCCTGTCATTATCTTCAGATGTCTCCTTCATTTTTCTCATTACTCTTCCCTCACCTCAGGCTTCCCCTCGACGTGTAGTCTCTTAACTATAGCAAATTCAGACCTTTCCCTACTTCCGTTAGTGGTAGCCAACAAAATCTGAAATAACCTGCTCTAAGATGTTAATTGTCAATGATTCTGGAGGGTTCCATTCTTCTTTTGACATAGTTGCAGCATAACAATTGCTTTTAATGCCTTTGAGTAACAAGGACAGTTATGTGCTTTGGTGGTGGGCATATTTTTTGGTGGAAGGGGTGGGGTTACCCTGAGAGTCCCTCACATCACACCCACGGTGACCTGCCTATGAGTGTCCAACCTGACTGTCCTCAAAAGAGCTCACATCCAACAGCACACCAGTCACAGCACACCTGTGTGTGGAGTGTAGTGGTCCCTTTGCAAGCTAGTGTCCTATTTTGAATTGACTGTTTTTCAGAGCTTTTACTTGTTTGAGTAATGCATTCTTCAACTTTATTCATAAAGTTTCTCTTTCATGGTGCCCCACATGCTTTTTGTTGTGAAACTACTTGTGAATTCCTCTGTTCTGTTCATCTCTATTTTAAAGACAGTGGAAATGATCCAAGGGTCATATCAACAGAGGGTGACCAAAAATGGTGGAGGCCCTGGGAGCTGTGCCATTGCAGGGTCACTTGAAGCAAGGGGCTGTGAAGGCTGGAGAAGAGAAGATGTCGGGTTATATGATGGCTTCCTGGCATGCAGATGCTTCTGTCTCTACCAATAGGTAACACAGAGTGAAAGAACACCTATTTCCAACTCTGAGGAAGCTCCTGAGATTTCTTACGCAGACCCCAGTTGGGGGAGTAGAGTGAGAGAGGAAGCAATAGAAACTTTAAAAACTCGAGAGCCCATGACTATATGTAATAGTTCTGCCATGAGGGCAAGTCAGGTAGGGCACTGTGCCTGTAGGCTTGGTTGGCCCTGGTCAAAAGAGGGGGACTTTGGGGGGCCTCTGCACTGATCAGAGAAAAACCATGAAGAAAGAAGATTCTAAGAGGTTGTCTGCGGCTGGTAAAATCTTTAAGAAATTCCAGGACATTTTTGAATTGCGTTTTCTCCTATTCTGGGATGTTAGATTCTTTTATTTGAACAAGATTTTGCAACAGGAGTACAAGGAACTCTGGGACTCTATGGGTTAAACCAGGACATGTTCTCTAATACCCAGTCAAGAATGGGATGCACTCCCTTATGATGTGAGACCCACTGGGTTTGGGTGAGCATGTCAGGGATATAGAGATGTCTGCTCTGAGAAGTTTGTGGTAGCTTCTAGGATCCCTTTCAGTTCTGAGGTTCTGTGATTTAATTAAAATGAACAAACTGATGGACAAGTTTGAGGGGCCCACCTTCTTACCTGCCCCTCCCATGGACTGATGTAAAGTTTGTGAAAAGATGGGAATGCATGAGGACATGATGGGCCTCTAGCCTATGCTGGGCAATTCTTTTCTGGCGGTTAATTCAGACCTAGAAGACCCTGGTCCCCACCCCCGCGACCACAGATGGATCATCCTCTTTCCTTGTGCATGTAATTAGAACAATTAAATAAAATAATGCAAGTGTTCGGCTCAACAAACGCTTGCTGTGGACCTTCGGAGTCCAGGTTCAATCCAGGAACTAGGGTGCAGCTATCACTGAGGCATAGTGACTTGAGACGTTAATCATCTGAGGGAGATCCATGTGAGCCAAGGAGTGCAATCCAGTGTCCCATTGTGGATAGACATATGCACCAGGATGGAGTGAAGGCAGGTGAGGGAAATCTTTGCTGGGAAGGCCAGTCTAGAGCCAATTTTAAAAAAGTCAGTAGGGGTTTACCAAGTGAAAGGACTTTTCAGGCAGATGAAGCACTGTGGGCCAAGGAGCAGATAGGTGAGGCTGAATAATGTATCAGAGGAGTTGGGGTGTGTGGCGTGGCCAGAGACTGAAGGTCTAGTTACAAATTGTGCTACAGGAGACAGCAGAGTTGTGAAGTCTTCCATGCTAAGGAGATTTAGCTTTAGCCTACAGAAACTTGGGATTTTTGGAGCCTTCATATACTATTGCCCTTTGGTGAGCAAGTGGAGGATGGACTGAAGGGGTGTGGTTGGGTGTGTACATTTGAATGCACATATACAGGTGTGCATGGTCCAGATCAAGTGAATTGAAAGGCCCAGGGATGTGGGGAGCCTTCTAAGTAGACATCCTTATAACCTGTTTCTTAACCAAGCTTCTATCCCCCAATTGCTCCACTTGCCCCTTGTGGAATTAAGAAATCATTTACTTGGGATTCTTTTATTAGAGAAGGAAGCTGAGGTCCTGAGAGGGATAGTCCCTTGCCCCAGGTCGCATAGCTAGGGACTAACAGATCCCTTGGTTCTTTGGCTTTGATCCAGTGCTCTTGTCATAAAATCATTCTGCTTTCTGAGGTGCTCTGATATCCACAGACAAAGTGGGGCTCTGGAAAGTGGTCAGTGAAGTCTTAACAATCTGGACACAATGATCTTTTTCTCCCATTAGATCCCGTGCACATGGTGTGCCTGGGAACATCTATATGCTCACTTAAAGCTCCTGGTTCTACTCTCTAAAGAACTCCCACTCTGTAATGCTACCTTTCATCTGAGGCAGTCCCTTAGCTGCATGACTCCTTTGGGTGGACTAGAGCATGTTTCCTTCCTATTTGCACAGCACCCAATATGACAGGTTTAGAGCCTCATGCTCCACAATTCTGGAGGCTTTTGAAGGAAAGCATCATTTCTCTCTGCTCTGTGTGTAGCTTCAGAGCTAACTTGGTATCTGGCATAGATAGGTGTGTACAGAATATTTGCTGAATGACTAAACTGATGAATGTATGAATAAAAAAATCAGACTCAGTCCCTCCACGTGGACCTATTGTGAGGCTCTTGGGGCTCCAAGTGCATGATTTTCTTCGTTAATGGAGATGATGCTGGTGTCTGGAGCAGAAATGCATTAGGGATTAAAAAGATTTCTGTGCTTTTTTTTTCTCCCTCTAGTGAAGGTGGTGATTCTGGCTTCATTGCTTCTCAGTATTATGTTGACCCCAAGAAATTACTTTCTAATGGATTCTTTCTTTACTTTCAGCCTGGAAGATTAAGAAACATTGTTTTTAGTTACTAAGTTAAAGTTATTCTTGCAGTTTAGATTTGTTTAGGGTTTTGGGGAAGAAAAATTCCCTTACTTAAAAAAAAATTTCTCCTTTCTCCCTCTCAAATTCCATTCTTGTTTAATCTTGTTTAAACAATTAAATTCACCTTAAGGAAGCCAAACTTGGAGCCACCCTGGGGAGGGGGCTGGGGCCAGCCCAGCCACTTTTCTTTTCTCTTCTAGAAAAGCCTCTCTCATCCCTGCTCTGCTGCAGGCTGATTAATACCTTGTGATGAAGCACCTAGGCTGTGCCTCTCCACAGGGTTAGCTCTTTCTGGATGGAGATGACTTGTTCTTTGTGCAATGAGGGCTATTTACATTTTTTTGCATTTGATTAAAAACTTTTGGGCCTCCCCTTCTCCCACTTGGGAGAAGTTTGTATTACTACTTTTAAATAAAACCTGCTTAAAATGAAAAAAAAAAAACAAAAAACAAAACAAAAAAAACTTCTGGGCCTGATCCAGGCAAAACTGCAAGAGGGTGACCCTGGCGCCTGGGTGGATGGCATGTGAGAAGCTTCTGGGCTCTCTTGCAGGGAACAGCAGTAGCAACCCCCTTTGGCTAAAGGTGTACAGATAGCTTCTTTTTTCTCGGGCTTCACTCTGGCTGGAGCCTCAGTTTCCTGGGACCTCGCAGGAGCTCTTTGCAGCTCTTGGCAGCTGGGGGCTCAGGACAAGAGCTTATATATAGCATATTGTTAGGGAGGGGCAGAGACATCTTTCTGGAGGTCAGGGAGTCTGAGCACTGAGGAGCTGTGGAAGAACAGCCATTTGGGAAGCTGAAATTCAGAGAGTGATGCAGGAAAGGGAAAGGAATGGCACTTGTGGATCACACGTTTTCCTTTTGACTTCTTAATAATGATTGCTGGCATTTATTGAACACTTCACTTACACCAGGAACAACACATGCATGATCACACCTTGTCCTCAGAATGTTCCTCTTGGAGAACTTACTATTATTTCCATTTTGCAAATGTGGACATTGAGGCTTGGAGAGGAGAGGTTGGGTTAGTGTCATAACTTGCCAAGGGATAGGAACCAGACTAAACTCAAAATCCTGTGCCTTTTTACTATGTCTATCCAAGCAGGGGGCTTGCCAGTCAATGAGGGTTTTCCAGAATGCCATAAAATATGATCTACTGAGTTTTCTCAAATGAGCAAGGAATAATTTCCTCTGGCAAACAAATGATCGTATGCTTCGTACGCATTATTAAACCACAAACACACGCAGCCCAAACCATGAAAAAGCAAGCTGTTGAGGACACACGCGTGCTCGTTTCTGAATGTTCTCATTAATAGTTTCTACTCATTCATTTATTTTGTCTTATGCTGGTTCTGGCTAACAGACAAGTGGTAACAAGCACCGAGGGTGGAACAAAAATTTATGGAGTCTACAAATGAGAAAAGTCTATATGTTCGCTTTTTTTTTTTTTCCCAATGCTGCTGATATATCTTTGAGCAGTGCAGCCCCAGCATGCTTTCTCAGCACCAGCCTTTGTGGAATCATCGATTCTGGGCCATACTGAGCAGGGGTGGTGAACAACAGGTGTGTGGAGGAGAGGCTTGTCCCAAAGTATGGATCTTTCTCCTGAGCTCTCAAAGATGTCACATGCTGTTTTATAGATAGACAATAATTTTCTGTGTCCTTTCTGATTACTGTCAAAATGACATGAAATGTTCCAGTACACTGACGGGCCTATGAACTTGGTCTGAGAATGCTAGAGTAGGGGTGGAGGTGGGAAGGTGCTATTTGCCTGGAATTTTAGAAGTGGTTGGGAAAAATGCCCCAAATGGACCACTGCCTTCTCAGACATCACCTTGTGGATTATCCTCTTCTTGGAGAGTTCTCCAGTTGGCACAGACTCACAGACCATCATTTCCCCTAATTGCAAACACTCTTCCTAAGAAAGAACAAGAGCACTCTGGTGACTCTTCCTGTCATCATTTCTCACCATGGCTTGGAAGATATGAGCACTACCCACTCCCAAAGCACTGGGAGGGGTCAGGGCTCTCTCTGTGTTACTGCAGTAACTGATATTGTCTTGTGAGAGGTCGGCTCTATTCCCAAAGCTCATGTGAACCTCTGGCTGCTCCCTCCCTTTGGAAGGGTAAGAGGTGGCTTAGGTTGAGTGTTGGAACCACACCAAAGCTACAACAATGCCCAGGTAGTCTTTCAAAATCCTCTCTATCTTACAGTGTCTTCAGTGTGCAGGGGCTGGGCTCCAAATGATAAGGTACCAGTGAAATGATTGTGCCATACTTTGCACTTGTATAAAAAGGACAAATGTTAAATAACAACAATAATAGTAATCTTAACTTGATTTGGGGCAGAGATCTCAAAATTTCAGAGATGGAGCACATATGGAATACATTCATAAGTCTGTACAATGCCTTATAAACTGATTGGGTTCAGATGAGAAACATTTGTCAGAAACATTTGTTCCCATTACTGGGTGTGGTGGGGTCTGGCTTGGGCTCTTACCGGAGGGGCTGCCTTAGAAGACGAGATGCCATTGTTAGCTGGGGTGATGAAGAATGTTCTATAGGGGATTCTTCCTATCTTCATGTACACTCCAAGCCAAGGAAGAGTTAAAATGGCTTACATTGTTCATTTAAGTCTTATATAGAACATGTGGTGGATGCAATAGGAAATGCAGGGTATTCAGGAAGAGATCTACTTGAGTTATAGGCCATGAGAATTTGGGGTTTCAATTCATCTCCAGAAGGCCCTTGCTATTTTATTGCTAGGAACTGATTGTGGCCTTTGGTGAAGTTATTGCAGGTTTGGGGAATCCAGAAGACAATGTGTGATGAGTTCCACACACTGACAGTTGGTTGTGGTAAACCATGGTGCTATTTGGGTGCAGTATACATCCTAACAAAGCCTCTGCCATTCTAGTATTGGGTTGGGCATCCCTTTGATGATAAGGTAAACTGCCATGTGACTACATTTTTGCTATGGAAAAGAGGAAGCTGAAAGTCTTCCCAGAGGGCTCTGTCCCTGGGGTTTCCCACTTCTCTGTGGTTTGGTTTCCCCACTTGGGTGGCCTTAGTGGGCTGCTGTTTTTATCCAATTTCCTTGCTTCTATTTTAATCATCATCACCACCAATCATTGTTGTATAGTGTAGTGGAAAATGTTGCAAATATTTAAAAATGAAATTGAGTTAGGTTTATCAAATAGAGATGCTTGCTACATTTAAAGAGTAGTTCTAACATATGCAGAATATTTACAAAGCCAAAGTCTGTTTTAAGCAGGTTCCTCCTTTCTGACATGAATTTTGTTGTTGTTGTTTTGCTTTTTAAAACTCAAGTTTGAGGAATTATCAGATGCCTGGGAAGATGGGAAAACCTCAAGGAGACTGAAGGGGAAGGGTGTTGGGAGCAGAGGCAACAATGGGAAAATGGATATCTCATGGAGGGGATGTTCAGAGGAATGATGTCATAACCACCGTTATCATGAGAAAATTGTTATCCTTAAGTGCTTATGTGTGCCACTGATAGAAACATGGGGATGACTGGAATGCCCAAATCTAGGACAAGAGGCAGGTAAGCTAGCGTTTCTCATTTCATTAAAACTGAAGGGTTTCCTGAGGAGAGAGGGCATTTGGAATGGTGGGTGGGAAAATGATGGCTAAGCCTTGGGCAAGTGCCAGAACTTCCCCCTCTGCGGACTTCAGGTTTTTTGTTGTTGCTGTTCTGGGGATTGAAACCCCAAGGGTACTTAACCATCAAGTCACAACCCTGGTCCTTTTTTATATTTTATTTAGAGATAGGGTCTTTCTGAGTTGCTTAGGGCCTCGCTAAGTTGCTGAGGCTGGTTTTGAACTTGTGATCTTCCTGCCTCAGCCTCCCAAATTGTTGGGATTACAGACCTGCAGTTTTTGATCGTATGCATTTCTTTTTCTGTTTTCACTATCTTCCCTAATCCCTGACATCATTCCAAGGCAGTATGTGAGTCTTAGTGGAGAGTGAGGCTCACCTCCAGCAAGGCAAGTTCCACCTGCACAGTTCACACTGCTGCCTCGCTACAGACTTCTGATTTGAGTTGTTTGGACTTCTCCAAGTGCAGGTCCAGTTGGTGCCACACAGTTGAAATGTACAAAAAAGAATGTTCTTATCATTCCTTCTTTTTTCCCTTTCTTGACATCCAATTTATTCTTCCTATAATTTTCATTCCTGTTACTACCACCACAATCCTCTTTTGGAACCAAATTACATCATAACTAGCATGCTACCATGACTATGTTTCCCATTGCCCTAATCTCAGGCTTCCTCTTCTCCCATGTCTGAAGGTAGAATAGCCTCCTGTGTATGGTCCTGTTCAGTAGATGCTCACTTACAGGCTCCTAATATATGTGTCCTAGGTACACTGAAGTCAGCTACTTTTAAGATGCATAGTCTCTCTTTTAGGAAGACAAAGTCCAAAGGAGAATAGTTGAACAAAGGGAAGAAAAAGATTTTTATAAACAAGAGTATGGAGAAAAACATTCTAGGCACTAGGGGATAGTGGACTATGTGCTGAAGGGGGATCCAGGAGTCACTGCTGGTCAGTGATGGACTGTAGTCAAGGGTGATCCTGTACACACTGATTAAGGGAACTTGGTCAAGTCATTAGTTATCTCTAAGTCTGAGGTTTCTCATTTGTAGGGTGAGAATTAAGAACTACATCCTTGCCAGTGTTCCTCCTGGGGGACAACTTGACTAATCAGTTTGCTGACTTTTGGCCATTTGCTAGCTCACCCAAGGGCTGAAGTTGGAATCATGATTGATGATTTAGTTCTGAAAATAAGCAACACAGTAATTTGCTTGGAAATTTGAGTCATTGAAACAGTAAACACCATATGCCAATAGATATGCCAATTTATTTATTTGTTTTTTTATTGGTGCATTGAGCTCACAGACAAATGCATGAGTCATATGCCCCAGCACGACTGTAATCTGCACTGCCATTCTTGGGAATGATGCTGATGATCATGTCTGGTCACCAGGATGGGTGTGTCATTAAGATCCCCAACCTGGAGCAGTACTTAGCCACCCCCCACTGCTCTTATATGTTACCTTACTCTTTACTCTCAAATTCCAAAGTCCCACCTATAGTCCTTATTTATGATGCTCTGAGCAGTAATTCTAAAGGCCCAGGCATGACACCATTTTAGCTCATCAGATAAAACCTGGGATCTGGATTGTTAAGGTCACCAAACTATGGGATGGAGGGAAGCTGTTCTCACCCTGAACACAGGCTTCTGGCAATCTGGTTCCAGAGTGTGCATTAACTCAAGTGTCACAAGAGAAATTATGAGGTCAAAACAACTCCAACTTTAAATAATTACTTGAAGTTTTTTTTTTTTTTTTAAGTTGGCTAACGTTGAGTACATGGCCTAACTTCCCTGGCTTATCAAATGCCAAAGTATTAGTTTTGAGGAGCAACACTATGGGTCTGGGAATCATCTCAGGAAAAATAAATCATACTTTTAAAAATTCCTCCTAAACCTGGGAAGACTTATTGTCATTAAGGATAATAAATTTGGTCATCGTAACAAGTCTAGGGAAAGATTAATTTTGGTCCCAGCACAAGATTAATAAAAGGAAATCCTTCACTGTATGCATTCTTTACTCTCCCAGCCAAGCTAATTTGCTCTCAGCATCCTCTCTCTCTCCATGTAACCTTCTTTCCCCTTCACCTCTATCAGAGTTCACCTCTATCAGGATTTGAACTTCACCCTCACACCATAGAAATGCTCTTCCAAACTCACTCCCTCTGGAGGTTTTCCATGATCAAGACTGCCAACTGGAAGATCACACGGTTGTGTGACAGTGAGCAAGAGTCTTAACCCCTGGGTCTCATTATACGTTTAATCTTTGAAATGAGGGGGCAGAATTTTAAGGACCTGTCTAGCTGTAAGTGCTATGGTTCAAGCTGTGGAAATTTGTGTGCATTTTCCTTCTTTGTAAGAGCTAGATTGCAGATTCAGATATAAGGGGACCAGAAAGAGACCTCTGGCTCTGAATAGAAATAAAACATAGAAGACTCATTTCCATGCCTCTCTGCAGAATGGATTACCCTCAGCCTTAGACAAATGCTATCTCTTTCCTTCCTGATATCTGTCCTGGAAGGACAAGGTCATTTGATTCTCTCTGCTCCCTATTTCAGTACATCATTGTCTAAATCCCATTATTAGGTTGGACCACATTGTTTTTTGGGGGCTTTTGTTCTAAATTTTATTTATTTATTTTTTAAATCTTATTTATTTTATTTTATTTATTTTTATTTTATTTTTTTAATTTTAGGTCATTGTACACAAATGGAGTACAACTATCATTTTTCTGGTTGTACACAAAGTAGAATCATACAATTTGCATATTTATACATATACATAGAGTATAGATGTTTGTCTCATTCTATTATCTTTCCTTCCCCGTCCCCTCCCCACCCCTCATTTTCTTCTATACAATCCACCCCTTCTCCATTCTTCCAGAACCACATTGTTTTAGTCAGCTTTTTTGCTGCTGTGTCTAAAAGATCTGACCAGAACAATTGTTGAGGAGGAAAAATTTATTTGGGGGCTCACAGTTTCAGAGGTCTCAGTTTATAGGCAGCTGGTTCCATTCCTTGGTGCTGGAAGCGAGGCTGAACATCAGGGTGGAAGAGTGTGGCGGCGGGAAGCAGCTTATATGATGATCAAGAAGCAGAGAGCAACTCCGTGCACCAGATACAAAATATATACCAGAGAGGCATGTCCCCAATGCCTACCTCCTCCAGCCACACCCTACCTCCCTCCAGTTACCACTCAGTTAATCCCTATCAGGTGATAAATTTACTGATTGGATTAAGGTTCTCGTAGCCCGATCATTTTTTCTCTGAACTTTCTTGCATTGTCTCTCACATGAGCTTTTGGGGGACACCTCACATCCAAACTATAACACATATGCAATGGTCTTTTTTGTAGATCAAAATGATCTAATATTGGCAATTTCATATGGTCAGCCTAGTACAAAAGACTTCATTGAAGTTCTTCCCTCAGACTTGATAATCGTTTCATCCTTTCTCCCCGAACCATATCCCTGGAGCTACTGACACCCTTCAACTCATGTTTCCAGATTTTGCTTAGATATGAACTTTATCTCTGCAGCTTTTTATGACCTCTTGGACCCTCACTGTACTTCACACACTTCCTTTTTGTCACAAGAAGTCAGAGCACCAGTAGGAAATAGATGGCACAAGTGGGGGAAATTGGGGGAGTTTATTCGGGGCATCATTTATAAAGACATGGTCAGAATGAAGGGAAACTCACAAGGTACATTGAAGCACCCAGTTGGCAATGACAGGGAGCCAATGCACACCCCAACACCTAAGGAAGCCAGAGGAAGGAGGGATTACTGCAACCCGGAAAGAGCCAGAGGAGAACCCAAGAGAGTCTACACTTAGGAGACTGATCTCCAGTAGAGAAAGAAACGTGGCCATTTCAACTGTCAGTCTAACAGGGAGAAAGCCAGGGAGAGCTACCCTGTCCTTTTGTTTCTCCTGTTCTGCCATCTCTGTCTCTACCCCCTCAATCCTAGCCCAGGGCAGGAGAGCAGGGAGCCTGCTGGCCTCACAGGTCAGCTTCCAGGGTCAGCAGGATGTGGGACTCTGCTGAAGGTCAGGGAGATTGCAGTGTCAGGAACTGGCCAGAAGACAGTTGGTGACCTAACTGCCAACTTTTGTTTGTCATAAATTTCCACTTGCCTCTTGAGGAGGAAAATCTGGCAGAATTGGACTATTTATCCTTTGTGAGGGAGGGAGGAGCCTAGAGAATGCTTCAAGAGAGATATTCACATCTATGTTTTTATAGTTAGAAATATTTCAAAGGCATGATAATAATAGAACAGACACCACTCGATTTAAACAATTGCTAATATTTTATCTTATTTGTTTCAGGTATTTATTTAAAAAAATAAAATGTTAGGGACTCAGCTAGAGCTATCTCCTGTACATCCCATCACCCTGTCTTTTTGGAGGTGAGTATTTTTTTGAATTCTGTTACCTTTCCATGATTTTGTTACACATTTATAAACAGTACACATTGTCTTGAATACTTAAATGCATATAAAGGGTATCCTGTTGCACATCCTTTCTCAATCTGATTTTCTTTTTGCTAAACTGTATTTTGATTGAGATTTTTCCACATTAATGTGTTAGATCTAGTTTGCTCATTGTAACAGCTGCTCATCATATGACTACACCATTATTTATTTATACATGCCTATAATGATGGATATTTAGGTTGCTCCAGGTCCCACCCCTTCATTCCCCTCCCTGCTCTTCCCTTGCTTCTTCTCTTTCCCATTCAGCTTCCCTCTTCCTTTCCCTCCCCTTTTCACTGCTATAGATACTACTGCATTAAGCACCTTTGTGCCTTTGTACTGTGCAAGAGCACCTGTGAGCTATATATCTAGAAGTGGAACTGGTGGCTCACAGGGAATGACCATCTTCTACTTTACCGGTAGTGCAAATTGGTTGCATCAATTTACAAAGTCATGGATTAGAAGGTAGGGGCATATGAAGTCCTCTTTGTAGTTGCTCCAAGGGTGGAATTCCCCAAAAGCATTGTTTCTAGAGACTTTGGGACAGCCATAGTGGAGGTTACCTGGTTGCTGAGGATTCCTGTCCAACGTTACCCATACTGCTGAATAGCTCTAGCTGGTGCATGCTTAGTGGGTAGGGTGACAGGTGGTTGGTCCTTTGACCTTTGGAAAATAGAACCATCCATGGTCCAACTGGATGTGGGCTTTCCAATTGTTTTGTTTTATCTTCCACACATAATGAGCTGCTTTCTTTTCCAGGCTGGAATATCCTTATTCACTGTTGGGTCACTATATTGATGCTAAGTCTGGGGCTGCAGCTCAGAAAGGTGAAGAGACTTGCCTGACATGGCTCCCTGCAGAGCTGAGGCAGAGCCTGAGGCAGCCTGACTGTTGTCTGCCAAGGAGCTGGGCAGGGAGAAGCTGGAGCCAGTTCCTGGGACAAGAGGCTGCAGTGATTGATATAAACCAAGCATCCTTAGAACTCTTTTAAATAAAAATAGTCTTTGCAAAAATCAGTGAGGATTGCATAGCTTCTTGCCAACAGTAAATAAAGTGAGAGAGGCCACCGTATGGTCTCTGAGCTTTGAAAAGAGGCAAAAACTCAGCAGCAGCTTGTTATGTGTTACATTATGCATATTTTCTCCATGTGTGTAAACCCTCCAGTTTGTTTCACTGGTAAATGGAGTAAGATTGGGGGTTAAGAGCCTAAAGATTATACAGTTTAGAGGGTACTTTTAAAGAACAAGTACAAAATGCAAATTCCAAGTGAGGGTGTTTGTAAAGCTGCCTCTGCTTTGGTGATACTGTGAGGGGCAGGAAGGGTAGGGTTGGCCATGAGGGTATTGCCAGAGCCTGGCAAAGGGCCCGTTGCAGTGAGTGCAGGTGGTGAGGAGCGAGGGTGGAGGTGGAGAACAATCTTGCTGGAGGAGGTGCAGCAGGCCTGCTCAAAGTCCAGGAGGTGACAGGTTGAGAGGGCATGCGTGTGGGTGTCAGGGTAAGTGCACATGTTTGTTCGAAAGAGATGGGAGGGTATTGGAAAACCTGGCAGAGAGTGTTGTGAATGATGAGAAAATAAGTGAAAGGCAACATTCTGTGAAAGAGAAAAGAAGGAAGGAAGCTGGCTGCTGGGTATATCCTTGTTGGCTCTGCTACCAGATAGAACGGGTAAGTATTTATAGAACCACTGGTGTAGAAGGCAGGCGAAAGGTCAAGAGCGAAAGTAGGGGCAGAAGGACCTGCTCTCTCATACCCTTTGGATTTGAGAGAATAAAATCAATGAGGAACTGGAGCAGTACCCCATTTTGGTTTCTGCCAGTTATCCATGTATTGCTGTGGTTTATAGACAGTCTTGAAAAACTATGTATTTGAACTCAAGATACAGGTCCCTGTGCATGTACATGCAACCTTTTACATAAAGTGTCAGAGGGAGCAAGGACCTTCCCTCATCCCCTGGGAGACAAACCCAGATCAACAAACACCTCTGTGGGCCTCAGGAAGGGAAAGGGAAGGGAAAGGACTTTGGTGGAAATTCTCAGAATACAAGGACATAGCTAGGACATGTACCAAAGGGTCAGCCTCCAGGAAAGACACTCATTTGAGTTGGAGGGGACCATATTATTCTTAACCAGAAGTCAGGAACTTAGTCCAACAAAGAAACGAAATATGAGAAACTCCAACTTTCCAGAATTCTGGTTCCAGGGAATCGCTTTTGGGTGATCAGTCTTCCTTGGAGAACACAGAAGATGGTCAGAGGATGCTAAAATCATCTCATTTAGTTTCCTCGTTTAATACTGTATGAGATTATTATAATACTGTGTACTTATTCTCACTTTGTAGGTGAGGTCACCAATGCTTGGAAAGATTCAATAATTTTTTCTAATATTATCTTCTTAATACATGGTGGAGCCTGGGCCCTCCAATAGCATCCAGTCTCTAGCTCTTGAGAAAGTTAAGGACGGCCACAAGAGTCCTTCCCTAGTCTGGGTCTGATGACGCAATAAAGGACTGTGCTGGGTCCCTTCCCTTATCTATAAACTTGCTCCCAGAGGGAGAGGGAGAGGAAGGTCAGCATTTGCTTCTTGTGACAGCCTGTAATTTTTCTTGGAGAGCCCTATGGGAGAATAACATCTATTCCACGTGCTCGGGGTGAGAAGGGGACTTGAGAGAATAATTGTGGGAACTTTATTTATTTCAGTGCTTATGACATGCCAGATACTGTTATTTATTAATTTGCTTATTTTAATTTTTGTTAAGAATTATTATACACACAGAGAAAACTTTTTATCAAAAATAAATGTGCTTAATGAATTATAACAAAGAAAATACCTGTGTAACCTCCAACCAGGTAAGAAAGAGAGCAGTCATCCTGGAAACCTCTCTTGGTCCACTCCTCTGTCTCCAAAGTTAGAAACCTCCTCAAAATCAACCATTATTTGACTTCCGATGTTATAGTTTAGTTTTGCCTGTTTTTGGACTTTATGTAACTAGAACCATGCGGTACTTTTTCTTTTATGCCTTGTTTCTCAGTTATTCATGTTGTTAAATGTAGTTCATACATTTTCATTGCTGTATAGTGTTCATGTATGTATACCATGAGTTGTTTATATATTTTACTACCAGTGCGAATTTGGTTTTTTTTCCATTTTTTAGCTATCACAGCCAAAGTCACTATGAACGTCCTTTGTGCCCATATGCATGCACCTCTTTCAGGCACATGCCCTCATCTTTAATACCTAATGCCAAACCACTTTCCCAAGTGGTTGTACCAATGTATGCAACCACCAGCAGTATATGAGAAATTTGTTTGCTCTAAATACTTGCCAATACTAATTTTTTTTAGTCTTTTTAATTTCCACCATGCTGGTGGAAATGTAGAGCTAGCTGACTTGTGGTTTTATTTTGCATTTCCTTGACCATTGATGAGGTTGAACATATTTTGAAAACTATTGGCCATTTGGAGATTATCTTTCATGCCTTAATCTGCTCCTGCTGTTATAGCAGAAATACTGTAGATTGTAATTTATAAATAACAGAAATAATAGAATTTTATTCTTCTTGGAGTTGATTTTTGTGTAGGGTGTGAGATAGAAGTTATCTTTTTCCATATAGATATCCAATCAACCCTGTATCAGTTATTAAAAATATACTTAGGGCTGGGGATATAGCTCAGTTGGTAGAGTGCTTGCCTTGCAAACACGAGGTCTTGGGTTCAGTTCAATCCCCAGCTTTGAAAATAAATAAATAAAAAAAATAAATAAAAATATACTTTTCCACCGATCTGCAGTAACACTTTTGCCTCAAATCAAGTGTACCTGTATGTGTGGGTTTCTGGAAGTGCTATATATTCTACTGGTCTCTTTGTTTAGCCTTGTGCATTGAAGACCACTCAATTTTTGTGGTTTTCTAATACATTTGGTATTTGGAAAAAAATTTCGCCTCTTTGGCTTTGTCTAGTGTTTTTGCTATCCTTGGCTTTTGTGTTCCTTACATATTTTATAATTATTAAGTGCTATCAAAAAACCCTACTGAGATTTTTTATTGCAACAGAATTGAATTTATGGATCACTTGCAGAGAATTGATAGCTTTACAACATTTGTTTTTCCAAGCTATGAGCAAGGGAATGCTCAATATCCTTTCATTTATTTACGTCTTCTTTAATTTATGTCAAAGATAATTAACATCTTTTGTGTGAAACTCTTGCACATTTTTCATTAGAATGGTATCTAGGTATCTGATATTGTTAATGGTTTTACAAATGGTACTTCCCTTTTTGAGTTTAAAGATTTAATTTATAAGCATTTATATATAGATCTTCAAATGTACCTTTGATAGATTTTGAACATGGCATATACCTGTGCAACTCAAGATGCAGAAGATTTCCATTACCCCTGAAAGACCTCTTTTATCTCTTTCAGTCAATTTGCCTCAGAGGTAACCACTCTGCTGTGGTTCTGATTTCTTTCCCCATAAACTAGTTTGGCTACTCAAAACATCATGTAAATGGAATCACGCAGTATGGGTTCTATTGTGCCAGGATTTTTAAAACTCATTTTGAATTCACCCTATACTGTTGTGTGTACCAGTAGTTTCCTTTTTTTTAAAATGTTTTTTTTTTTTTAGTTGTCAATATATCTGTTTTTTAAAAATTTATTTATTTATTTATATGTGGTGCTGAGGATCGAACCCAGGGCCTCACAAATGCCAGGCAAGTGCTCTACGACTGAGCCACAATTCCAGCCCAGTGGTTTTCGTTTTTATGTTGCTGAATCATATTTAATTGTATGGATATACCACATTTGTCTTTCCATTTTCTTGTTGATAAAAATTTGTGTGGTGTCTAGTTTTGGGCTATTACAAATAAAGCTTCTCTGAACATTCTGCTACAAGTCTTTGTGTGGGCATGTTCTCATTTCTCTTGGGGAAATATCTAGAAATGGAATGCCTGGGTTATAAGGCAGGTGTATATTTATCAGAAACTACCAGACTTAGTTTCAAGGTAGGTACACAATTTGATACTCCCACCAGTAACGTTTGAATTGTTACACATCCTGACAATGTCAATAATATTGTCACTCTCTTTAATTTTAGCCATTCCAGTGGGTGAAGTGGTGTCTTGTTGTGGTTTTTATTTTATTTCTTTGATGATGAATCATCTTGAGCATCTCTTTATGTATTTACTGGTTATTTCTATGCTATCATTTGTCAAGTGCATGTTCCACTCTTCTGCCTATTTAAAGAAAAATGAATTATTTATCTTTTTATTGAGTTGTAAGTGTATTAGGAATATATTATTAATATGTCCTGTGTCAGATATTGTGAATATTTTCTTCCCATCTGTGTGCTTTCTTCAAGTATCTTTTGATGAGCAGACATTTTAAAATTTGCTAAACTTAATTCATTAATTTTTATCTTTTGTGGTTATTGCTTTCTGAGGTCTAATAAAGCTGTTATATACCCAAAGATGGCAAAGATATTCTTCTATATTGTCTTCCCAAAACTTTATAATTTTATCTTTTATATTTAGATATACAATCCATGTATAACTAGTTTTAATGTGCAGGTTGAAGTTTTTATCTTTTTTTTCCCCCTACAGATATGGTAGGCAGTTCTTCCAGTATCCCAAAACTAAAGAATATAAAGAAATCTTAAAAATATTTTCCTTTTCTCACTCATTTGCTTTGACATCTTGGTAAAACATTAAAGATCATAAATATGGGTCTATTTCTGGACTCGATTTATTCTATTGATCTATGTGTCTATCTTCATGCCAATTTCACACTGCCTTGATCATATTACCTTTAAAATAAATCTTAAAATCAGGTGGAAGATAAAATCTTGTTGAAGATTTCTTTGACTAAAAATGTTTCTATATAGATTTTAGAATCAGCTTGTAAAGTTCTAAAATAACTTGAAGACTGAGATTGGGTTAAATATATATGTCAATTTGAAAAAAATGACAAAATATTGAGTCTTTCAGACCATGAACATGGTATATCTCTCTATTTAGGTCTTTGTTACTTTCTTTCAGCAATATATAATAGTTTTTCATATGGGACTCTTTCATATATGTTCTTAGATTTATCTCTGAATATATTATGTTTTTTGATGGCATTGTAAATTATATTTTAAAATTTCATTTTCCTTTTGTATTGCTATGATATAGAAATGTAATTAATTTTAAAATATATTGACATTGTTTATTGATTGGTTATCCATTGTTGTGCAAAGAATTAACCCTAAATTTGCAAATTAAAAAAACCTAGCTTTTATAATTTCACACTTTCTAAGGGTCAAAGATCTGGGAATGACTTAGTTGGGTAATTCTAGATCATAGTCTCTCATGAGTTTCTCTCCACTTTTGATCAAAGTTGCAGTAATTCACATGTTCAACACGGGCTGAAACATGTTTTTTCAAGGTCACCCATGTGGCTGTTAGCAGGAGACTTCAGTTCCTAATCACATAGGCCCATATATACAATTGAACATGACATAGCAGCAGAATGTCTCCCGAGTGAATGATCTGAGAGTGTACCCAGAATAGAAGCTGCAGTATAACTTAAACTCAGAAGTGATAAACTGTCATGTCCATCATACACTATTGGTTACACATACAAATCTTGATACAACATGGAAGGGACTAAACAGGATGTGAATGCCAGAAAGTGGGAATCATTATGGAAACATCTTGGAGTGTGGCTGTCATAGACTGCCCTCTAGCCCTCAATAATTCATATTCCCCACCCATGCAAAACACACTCATCCCATTTCAAGGTCCACAAAAATTTCATCCCACTACAACATCAGCTCAAAGCTCAGAATCCCATCTTCAAAATCAGGTCCAGGTCCAGGCATAGTTCCTTCAGCACAGCTCCATAAGTACAATATCTCTCAACTTGCAGACCAATGAGGTCAGGAAACAAGTGATCTCTGTCCTCTGCACACTCAGTGAACAATGGTGACATAGGCAGAAGACAACTAATATAGATACTTTTGTTTAATAATGGGGAAACCAAGGAAAATAAATCACTGGTTCATAGCAATTCTGAACCTAATCGGAAAAATGTTGTAAGCTCCTTGATTAGGACTCAGTCCTATTCCTGCCTGGAAAGAACTGTAGTTCTTACTCTGTTCTCTAGTAACAGAGAGTGTTTGGTCCACTTTCTGAATCATTGTTTCCTTTTCATGAAAGGTGTCATGTGTTTGCAACTGAAGGGTTTTCTCAGCCTGTTTCTGCTTGTAGAAGTTTGGGAGCTTGAAGCTGTCTGTTCATTTTATACTGTCTCTGTCACTTAAGGTCCATGTTAGCAGTATTCTTGTGATATGATTCTCTCAAAACCTTTATAATCCTCCTATGAATTTCCCTGGGGTTTGCTACATCAGAAAATCCACATCTACAAATCTCTCTGAGATGAATTCTGTGTGGGGCTTCTGCTGAGATGGCTGAGGGATAATGCCCTTAAACTTTTTAGAAACTTTAGTATTTTACTTATAGATGATATGAGGCAAATCTTTAAATTCTGTAGAAGGCCTTTTGTTTGACTGAACCTACTCTGAAGAACTACTTTTTAACTTTCTGAGGTCTTAAAAAAGGATTTTATAGCTACACCCTTGGCTTCCCCTTTAGAATATTGTTTCCTGAGGGTGCTTGGATTTGACCTTTGCTTGGAAGCAATTTCTTACTCAGTGTTATTTGCCATCTGGAGAGTCTCAGAATCTTCAAAACCAGTCAAGCCCTGTCTTTGGGTTTAACAATGCTTTCTTTAGTTTATCTTCCTCTTCTCACATTTTAATACAAGCAGCAACAAGAAACCAGGTGGCACCTTCAAGATTCTGGCTACAAATCTTAGCTGAATTACCCAATATGTAAGGTACATTTTCTATCTTTCGTATGACTACAGGAGACAACATTGCTAAATTTTCTGCCATGACATAACTAGAATCTTATCTTTTCAAATTTCCAACAAGATTTTCATCACTTTCCTTTAAGACCTTACTAACAACCTCCTCTAAGTCTGATTCTACTGAGAGTTTTTTCAGCAATTTAGGCTTTTATTAATATTCTCCTTAAAGTTCTTAGAGCTATCCCATTTTCTGCCCAGTGCCTGGTTTCCAATTCCACTCCTGTGTTTTAGGTTTTTATTATGGTAGCACCCCATTTCCAGTCTCCCAAATTTGTGTCAGTAGATTTAGTAGAAGGTGTACATTTTTAGGTCCTTAGATGGTGGATCAAAGAGACAGGAAATAAAGAAGTGCTTTAGCACACACTGCTTCTTTCAGTGCAGTGACCATCTGGCTCCATTTTGAGTCCCTGAGTTAGTGGGAACCAGACCTGAAAAGCTCTAGAGAGCTTGGGAGGGGTTTGGCAGGGGTTAGTGATGAACACGTGTGAAAAGATTTAAGTCAGAGCTAAGTGTTTAAGAAAATGAACACACACACACACACACACACACACACACACAGCTTATATCATAGATGAATCACATTTTATAGATGAGGAATCTGTCATTCAGAAGGGTAAAGTGACTTGACCACAGGCACATGGCCAATAAGTAGTGGAAAAGGCATTAAACCTCTAAAATACAGTTCTTTAAATATTTTTATCCAGTGCTCTGTCCAGGTACCACATGGCTTCAGGTGTCCATCCATCATGTTCTATACCTCCAATAAAGTATCTTCTACCTGAGAACTCTTGGTGGCAATGTGTGGGAAGAAAACAAAGAGCAGAATGTTGGAATTTCTACTAGAATATTCATTGTTTTTACTCTGCAGTAAGTTAGCTAAGTAGTGCTTGGACAATTAATGCTGCTAAAGGGAATCTTTCCACTGGGACTCTGAAGATCTAAGAAATCTACTGTGACATCTTTAGAGATCAAAGAGCAGAAGATTATGTCCAGTCCTGCTCTTGTTTTTACTTTTGTTTCAAGAATGATAAAGAAGGAATCTTTGAAGACAGTATTTATTTATGTTAGGGGGCTACTCTTTTCTTTGGAAATCAAGTCTTCAGAACATGTTCAAAACCCTGGATTTTGATTCACTTGGCTCACCTGCCTCTATGGATGGTCATCAGTAAAAGTCAGCCAATAAAGCCTTATGAGCTCATGACATGTTATTTTCAACTGCCCCCTGGACTTCAGGACCCTGGACCACAGACATGTGGCTCCATGTGTTCTTAGCTCAACTCATTACCTTTGTCTCTTAACCTGCTCATCTTTCTGTATTTAAAAAAAATCAATTAAAACCAACCAAGAAACAGAAGGGAGACCAAAAGAGTAGAGAAAGAAGAAGAGGGGGAGGGAAGAGTTGAGGGAAAGAGGAAGTACTGAGGACTTGCATAGAGCAAATGATGTTCCATCATGTATGATCATATCAAAATGAACCCTAGTATAATGTATAAATACAGTGAACTAATAAAGACATTTAAAAAATCTTAAAGGTCTTGTCAATTACCTAATATGAAAACTTGGGATTTTTCCCTTTCCTTCAGATCAATTTCTTTAGAATCTATTCAGAAAATATTTCTTGAATATGCCTTTTCCTGACATCCCTACAACTCCTACCCTATACTTATTGCATGCCTACACCATATCATGCAATCTTCTGTGCTGGGATACAAAGGTGAATGAGATGAGACGCAGTACCTTTACACAAGGGACTTACATGGGGAGGAGGATAGAGGGGAGGCAAAACAAGAATAGCAGGGAAGTGTGGTGTTTTACATATATCATTTCTCTCTTGAGTTACTACAGCAGATCTTGGCTCCTCTCTGCCTCTCCCCTGCAGTCTCTTCATTGCTATCAGAATCACCTTTCTGAAGTAAAGATTTGACCATGATGGCAGCCATTTTTGTCTCCCTGTTGCCTGAAGAATGAAAGTTGTAATCCTCAATATGTCTTTCAAGGCCTTAACAATCTGCCTCTCCACCTCTCCATCCTTCTGTCTTCTACCTTTGAATCCTAAGCTTTAGTTATATGATGCTATTGGTAGAGCTCCAAATCCTCCTCATGTGGTCCCATTTTTCTCTGTCTTCCCCACCCCATTCCTTTGGCTTTGAAAGCTCTTTGTTTCATTCATCAACTGGTTAGCTCTAACTCATCTTCAAACTCTTACTCATCACTTGAGACTCACCTTCCTCAATTTCCTTACCCCAAGGCAGAATAAATTACATTCTCTTTTTAATATACCACTGTTACAGAATTTATTTCATTGTTTTATAGTTAATTTGCAGTTTAGATGCTGAATTCCCTCTTGGAAACTAGTGTAGTGCCAAATGTATCTTGACTGAATGATTGAGAAGAATATATAAAATACTTAAACCATATAGTGCACCATTGTAAAATGTGTTCTTATTTTTACTAGCAATCATACTGTGAAAAAGTAACAAATTCAGAGTCCCCAAGTATCTAGCCAGGGTAATTACAATTCCTTCATATCTGTTTTTCATCCCCTTTCTCTTACATAAAGTTTGTGGGTATGAGTTGAGATATTTTTGTTGGGTTATGCTAATTTTACGAAGTCTAAGATGGGACTAAATGACCTCAGGGGTTCCCATCAGAGAAGTAGACAGTGGTGAGAGAGTTCCTCAGGGATGCTGGAGGTCAGGAGAAAGTCCCACTTTCACTCCAGGGATGTGACTGAAGTTCTTTCACAATCTGTCTCATGGTGATGATGGTGAGGTAGGATATGTGTGTGTGTGGCAGAACTTGGACATAATTTGAAAACTTAGACATGAAATGACTAGACATGATTCACTGGTTGCTGTCAGTGCATCTTCCCTAACAATTTTATGAGTAAGTGGCAAGATATCTGGTCTAGGCTCTTTTTCCTACCAAACCCTACTTTAAGAATGCAAACAGGATGCTTCAGAAAATAATAAGCTCCCTATCCAATTGGATAAAGATTTCTCACACATTTGGGAAAAATCACTCAAATATTTCAGTCCTTATTGCCGATTAATCCACAGAATATCATTTCACGGTAATGTCCACTATTTCAAAACATTTCCCATAGGGAATTCTATCAATGGATAGGAAGTCTCCAGAAGATTACAGATAAGGGCTGGAATGATTTCCTTCTTTAAAAAAAAAATAAATTCCCAAGAGCTAAACCATATGATCTGTAGACCTGGTTTAGTGATTTGTGTTTACAAGCTCTTAGAATGTTGGTGCTGAAGGGACTTGAGGGAACATCTTGTTCAAACCCACACTTCACAGATGGTGACGGGGAGGCTGTTTGAAGGTCACAGAGTTTGTTAGGGATGGAGCTGGATGAGGAGCCCCTGGGCCTCCTAACTCTTAGTCCAGGGGTCTTTCCTCAATGCCAATTTAGTCACAAGGTAAATTGCTATAAAAGATGCATGAAGTTTTAAAGGGAAAATGTCAAGACCTTTAACATCTTGCATATGAACGTGTATGGATCATTTCCTGAGACCTGAACTGCACTCTAGGCCAGTTTTCAGAGGCAGCCTTAGTATGAGGCATGTGCTGCCAGCCCTTTTGCTTTTAGAGGAGCTGTAGATGGGCCATATTTAATATAGAGTTTTGGGGTTGGTGTCAATGAACTTAACTGGTGTCTGCTCTCATCCCATAACTAGCAGGAACCTCCAGTTCCTCTCCAGACTTAAGCCTCCTTTACCCCTACCATTGAAAATGGCCTCTGATTCCCTGTGTTCAGCCCTGCCTCCTCCCCTTCTGTCCAGCCCAGCCCACCCCTCCCAGGACACCTTTGCTTTCCCTCTGTGGCACTCTTCCCCTGAGCCCAGCAGAACCCTTGTTCTGTTGGAAACAAACTTCCCTTAGCCTTTCTGTAAAGCCCCATGTCTGACACTTCACTACAACAGATGCTTAAAATGCCTTTTCCCTAGAGTCTGTCCTGCAACCTTCTCCAACAGAAAGTCTCCTTCTTCCACTCCCAGTGGCTCATAGAATGAGGAATATGAGGAAAAGGCACTCCTTCATTTTCCTCCAAATTGTGCTCTTTGGTCTTCCTCAAGCTCTCTCAAGGCCTTTACTATCATTTAAAAATTTATTACTGACTCATCAAAGCTTTCTCAAGGAGTTTACTTATTCTGAATCTTTCTCTCTCTCTTGAAACCTTGAACAATAGTTTCAACTCTTCAGGCTTTGTAGATGGTCCTACATCTTTCTTTCAGAGAACACTGAGACTTTTCCTTCTCTCTATTTCAAAATTTCTTTGTATCTTTCCCTATATTTTGTTTTAGTTCTTTCCTTCTATTTCAGAGAAAGAAGTCAAAATTTCAAGACTGACTTACCCAGGGTTGCTGGATTCTTGCCTTCTGCCATCTCTAGTATGTCAAGAACACATCTCTGAACTGCATCTCTTGGTATTTTCTTCTCAGAAGATGGAAACTTTATTCCCCCATGTGTTAGAATCATCTAACCTACTTTAGAATGTAAGACCCTCAGTCTCTTCCCAAAGAGCACTGTCCAGTTAGCGCTGTATTCACAATGACTAAATAAAAATCTTTGGATCCAGTGCCCAGAATCTACATTTTGACAGGTTGCAAGGAAATCTTAGCTACAAAGCATGTTGAACCTAGAATCACGTGCAGACCTTCCTTATCAAAAACAGTCATCCTGTATTATCTGGGTATTGCTGAATAACAAATGCTCAGTTTGCTGAAGGCCAGAGCCCTCTGGTTCAGGGCTTCTCACAGCCTGCAATAAAAGCCTGGTGAAGATTGCTGTCCATATCAGGGCTCAGTCTGGAGAGGATGTGCTTCAAAGCACAATCACATGGCTTTTGGCAGCACTTGGTTCCCTGTGGGCTGTTGTCTGTTGGTCTAAGGACTCAGTTTCTTGGTGGTGGTTTGTTGGAAGTCACTCTCTGTTCCTTGCTGTGTGGGCTCATAACAAGGCACATTGCTTCCTCAGAGTGAGGAAACTGGGGATAAAGTGAGGGAGAAAAAAAATCATAGTCTTTCATAACCTAATCTCAGAAAGAGGTTGCTCTTGTCACATTTTCTTAAAAGTGAATCACAAGGTCCAGTTCAGGCACAAGAGAAGGGGTTATAAAGGATATCAGAAGGAGGTTTTTGGGATTCTTTAGGATGCTGACAACCATATGCTCCAACCCCATGATCTTTTCATGAAATGCTACTCATTTAATGTGTCAGATCACTTTTCTCCTTTTATTTACCACTCAGCTTCTCAAGAGAGGAACAGAAGCATGAGACCTGAGTTTTCTGACCACATAGTCACTTTCGGTTAAAACCCGCTCCTTTGTGGCTTCCACTCTTGCCACTCTACATCCTTGATGGTCACAAATGAACGTCTAATTGTTACAGCCTTTTCTCCTCCTCTCTATCTGGGTCTCTTTCCAGCACTTATTGCCTTTTCATTCTTAAAATTGTTTCCTTTTGGCCTCCACAATACTCTATTTTCCTCAGTCCTCAAGTTCCTTTGCTCTGTTCTTCTGTCTATTCCTCTATGGATTTCTGTTCCCCCATTTGACCAGTTCTCATACTATATCATATACTAATTTTATATTTGAATATAATATATTATCTGAGGGAAACTCAAAAAGTTTGGGGACCAGCTTATGAGTTCATTGAGGGACAAATATTTTCACTAGCCCATTTGGGAAGACAGTACAGAAAAAATTGCAACTGCTTACAAATATACATTCTCACCTATCATATCTCTGAGGAGCCTAAGGAGACATCATAACAAAATGCAGTGGGGTATCTTGGGTGGGATCTTGGAACAGAAAAAAGGGCATGAGACAAAAATAAAAGAATTTAAAGAAAATAAGAACACTAGTTAATAATCACAACTTCTGATTCATTAATGGCAAATGTATTATACTCATGTAAGATGTTAAACATAGGGGACCTTGGGTGTGAGATACATAAGAATTCCACAGTTTTTCTGGAAATCTAAAAATGTTATAAAATAAAAAGTTTATTTAAAAAGCATACCCTATCAAGCTCTGCTCTTCTAATGTAAGGGTCGCACTAGTATTTAATTGCAGTAGTTGGAATTAAACCCAGGGCTCTCTGCATGCCAGGTGAGTGTTATACCCCTGAGCTACGTCCAGCCCTCACACTGGTATTGTGGATATTGCTTCTATGCCTCATGTCTCTATACGATTCCACCTTCAGGTTGGTGTTCACCTTTTTAATACCTTAGAACTAAGCCCAGAGCCCTGCATAGTTCATAAGTAATTATTCAATGAGTGAATGTTTGAGAATGCATGAATGAGTGAAGAATGAAAATTGCTGAAGTGAATTCTTGGGCAGGCCGTTCTAAATGGACATAATTAACCCCGTTGAAACCAATGGTAATGGGGACATTTTACTGGCCTTTGTCTTCAGTTCATTCAGTTCAACTAAACCTCTAAAATGGCCTGTTTCCACTTTCTTCTTCAAATTACATGTTCCTGCTCTGTTTTTATCTCCATCACTTTCTCTTCTTTCTTTTCTCTTTTTCTTTCTATTATTGTTTCTTTTACTGTGGTGCATTTTCCCCCACATTTTGACCCAAACAGGGATGTCTTTCCTAACGGGTTGTGGTCTGGTGGAGGGCTCCTTGCGTGTCAGTGATGAGCTGGGACTGAAGCAAGAGAAGAACAAAGTCATGTGGTCCTGGATGTGTGCCACCTAGGTAACCACAGATGCTGGACAGGGAGGCTCAGAGCCACTTCCCATGGAACTAGTCAAAATCAACTTGTTTTTACTAGCATTAAACAATTAGGCTTAATCCCCAAATTTCATCATTTTGGAATAATTGTTTTTCCTTCCATTAGCTGTTGTTTTAGTGTTTGCTCATGGATATGGTTGTCAAATAAAGAGGACGGAGTGCCTATCTCTATACAGTACAAAACATTTGCATATTTAGAAACATTTGAATAATTGGGTACATTTCCCCTTCTCTGTCTCCTCCTCCTCTTTCTCCTCTTCCTTCTTAACATCTAGATATTTGACTTGCTTATTCACGGACTTGGGTTTTTCTGGACCTTGCTAAGAGTTCTCTTTCTATTTCTTTCCTTATGTGGCAAACAAACAAACAACACACACATGCCCAGAACATGCCATCTCTGTAAAGGAAGCTAGTGCCATTGAAGGATCCTCCAAAGCCAGATGGGAGTCAGTTGGTTTCAATTGGCCTTAATCAGCAGTTCAGGGTTTAAGCTCAGGCTGTGACGTGACAACAAATACAGTTAATAAGACCACCGGGTTTTGATCTTAGCAGCACAATTTTCTGATCCTCTGATCTAATTGGATATGGATTACATTATAATGCTTTGTGTTTTCATAGAACTTTTTCCTCTTTAAGAACTTTGTTTGATTTTCATGTTGTCTCCGAAAGGCATGGTTCTTGCAGGAATCCTAGTTTTCCGACCAGCATGGCACTGGATATGAAGCTTGGCTGTCATGTTCAGATGGTGGCAGGGACTAAGCGTGGGGTAGACTCCCTAGGAGTGTGTTTCAGAGTGGTGAAGCCTAACTGCAGGGACCAGGCTGCACCTGCCCTGTTAATACCCTATCCCCACAGCCCAGAACAGTGACTGGCATTAAGTAGGTACCCCGGGAGCATTGGCTCAATCTCTCTCTTCCTTGGAGGAGGTGAGAGCAAGAAGTTGAAATGGACAGAAGGTGTGATTCGCTCTCATGACCCGTGTCCCTGAATAGAGGTCTCAGTCAACAGTCTTGGGGAGGTTATGGTTTCCAACTGTTCCTATTTGCAGAAGATGGATGAGTTTGGCTCTCTTCCTACTTCCCTTTTTATGTCTGACAGGGAAGAGGAGTTGTTAATTAGATTAGTCACAATCCTGGACACAGAGCCACCTTTACCAGTGGACAGGATTTGAAGGATAGCAAGTTGATGTGCATATCAACACTCAGGCTGTGAGGCTCATCTCTTTGGTCTTCTATGACTTGCCAGAAGGTGGTGAGACCCTTAGGCTATTGACGTGGTCACGTGTGTGAGCCCAGCTTACCATGAGGCTCTGCAATGTAGTTAGAGGGTTGTGTAGTGGCATGTTGGTTTCCTGATTGCCAATTTTCCTCATGTTTGTATCTCTCCAGGGAACTCACAAGGAGAAGGAGTGGCTAAGCCAAAGCATGACCCAAGAGTTCCTAGGGTCATGGGCATGACCCCAACTAAGAGTCCCCAACCTCACCCAGGTTCTGATTCTATTGTTGGAAGTGCTACTCTCCTTCTGCTCTGAAGTGTCTCTTTAATCTGGACATTGAACAGATGCAAACATCAGTCACCAACGAACACCTCTGTGGTCTGAAGGTTTTATACTTCCTTCCTTTGTCTCCAGATCTGTCTGCAATATTTCCTATATATAGGTAGTATGTTAGTTTACTGTGGCTCTTAAAGTAAGTTTCCACAAATTTGGTGGTTGAAAAACAATAGATAGGTTTTCTCTCATGGTTCTGGAATCCAGAAGTCCAAAATCAAGGTATTGGCAGGGCTACGCTCCCTCTGGAGACTGTGATGGGCAAATCCTTCCATGCCTTCTAGCTTCTGGTGGCTGTAGCCCTCTGTGGCTTGTGTCCAGATCACTCCAGTCGCTGCCTCTGTCTTCACATGGCCTTTCTTCTTCGATGTGTGTCAGATCTTCCTCTGTCTCCCTTTGGTATGGAGATATGAGATGACATTTAGGATTATGATGATCCAGGGTGTTCTCTTTACTTCAAGATATTTACCTTAATCACATCTGCAAAGATTCTTTTTCCAAATAAGGTAACATTTATAGGCTCCAGGAATTAGGACCTGATGTCTTTGGAACCACCATTGAAACCATGAAAGCAGATTCTAGAATCTTGTTTTCACCTCTTTTTCTGTAGAAATGCCCTTTAAAAAGAGAGGGGTATGTATATTCACAACTAAATGTCTTTGAACAAGCTGAGCTTCCAGTATTGTTCTCGGACAAAGTGCTGGTAAGTGCCTTGCTTGTAAAGGACAAGAAGCCTCTCACTTCTTCCAGTTGTGACTTATTCCAAATTGTAATAGAAAACACAACCTCTAGCTGTGGTTGTGAGACTTCCAGGCAAGGTCTACATGATACTAACATCTGGATAAAAAGTCAAAAACCAAACAAACAGAAGAAACCCCAGCCAATTTACCAGATGCTGGCTTAGAAACATTTAGATGTTTGGTCCTTGTTCTGTGGGTGCAGGAAGCACTGCAAAGGAGTCCTGAGAACAGGAGGGGCAGGGTTCCCTCCTCCTGGATGTGACTGGGAAGGTGCTGGTGCTGAGGCTAGCCCACTGGCAGGGCTGTTGGTGAGCTGGAGTTGAGGAGTGGTTGAGATGAGGGGAGGGGGAGAGATTCTGAACATAGTGTTCAAAGTTGTGTCCAGGAACTTGACGTGGAGGCGCCGTCTGTGGAGAGTGAGGACAGAAGTAGCTGCAAATGTGGGATCCTGGCCCCTCCAAGCAGCCATATTAAAGATCAAAGCGACAGAGCCTGTGCATTCCAGACAGAATCAGGCAGCAAAGCGCAACTATGAAAGCATTCTTGGCTGTCATACCCTCGAGTGCAGGGAGTGCTCCGCAGAGCACGCTGTGTTCTGCCTACTGCATGGAGAATGCTCCTTTTAGTGTTCACAGGGTCTGAGCGGTGACAGGGGTATTTTCAGTGCAATCGAAACAAGATGCTTCAGTACTATGGCTCCTTCTGCTTTCCTGGGGATGCTGGAGGGCCTCTGGGAGGAGGAGAATGGGGAAACCTGGTCTCTTTGGTTTCTGGATTTTTGAGAGCAGCTTAACCCATTCATATTGGGGATTTTGGGACAGCCACCTGGTTTACAGCTTCTTCTCCTCTGGGCTCCTCCCAAGAGCTCAAGTTTCTAGGTTCTCTGTCAGAGGATGCTGACCAGAGTGAGCTTGGAAAAAGAATGGCAGAAAAGTTGCCTGGATCTGAGCCCATAGGCTTTTTGTCTAGGCTGGTGATTTGCTTTCTCCTGGTCTCAAATCTCTGTGACTTCTACTGCCTCCCAGCAACTGGCTCAGCATTTAGATTGACTAAAACCTGCAGGCCATGCTCATGCCATCATAGCTCAGCGGACAGCCTGTATTCTGATGGGCTATGTGGGGCGTGTAATTGGGGATTGAGAGCCCAAGCCCTGAGTTCAGCCCTTCTGCCACTTGCTAGCTGTGTCAACTGGGACCTCAGTTTCTTCATCTGTGGAAATGTGAGGATAATGCCCACCTTTAAAACTCTTTGTGAGGACTGTGCGAAATAACCCATGAAGCTCTAGCTCAGAGGCTGGCCTGTAGTAGATGCTCAGTAAATGCCAGCTATTTTTATTGCTATTATAAACATACTCTCAGAGAAGGTCCATTCTTACCTGTTTTCATTCCCCTGTCTCTCTACACTTGGGATTATTTTTAGACTTCTATATCTGCATCCTGGAGAGAGAGAGAGAGAGAGAGAGAGAGAGAGAGAGAGAGAGAAAGAGGCAGAACATGGACGGAACATGTATTCTCCCAGAGGCCCTCTCATCCCAGCTGCGATCTTGTCTATAGTAAAACAGTTTGGGGGTCACTTGTGCTCTAAGGCAATCGTTTTTAAAAGAAGCCCACTAAGTTCCAACTAAAGAAAAATTAATGAACCACTGTTAAGGTTCCCAGGTAGAGTTAAATCCAGTGTCTAGGCTAACATGCCCACCAATTCCCGCCTTCCTACCCTCAGTCGTGTCACGGACCCTTACTACGAGGTGCCTTCTCCTCTCTCTCCACCTCATCTTACTTCATCTCCATCCTAAGGCCCAGGTTTCCAGGTTCTCTGATATTTCAAGCTTGTTCTTCCTATGTGGGTCATGCCTACCTGATTTTGGAAATACTAATTATAAAATGAAGCAGAAATCCTGGCCCATTGCAGGTGCTCAGTAAAATGAGGTTGAATGGCTCAGCTTGCCTTAAAGGAATCTGTGAGCTTTGCTAGCTCATAAGAGACATGTTCTTTTCTTGATGGAGATATGTGCTCAGTCCCAGTGGTGGAGCTCCTATGCAATCCTCCAGGTGATGTGATTTAGAGGAATAGCAAAGGCCTCTCCCTAAAAGAGTCTTCTTCCCTAGCGGCTAGAGTAGAAGGTATATTCAAGGCAGAGTCCAAAACTGGCTTCCCTGTGACTGTGATGGTTAGGCTTGTCTCCTGAGAACCTTGCTCACTCCATCTACAGAACGAAGGTAATACATGTCTCGGATGATTCTTGTAAAGTTTAAATGAGATACAGTAATGTATATACCTTGGTTTAAGTGAGGATTAATCCAAATGATTCCAAGAAAGCAGCCTTATATTTGAGCCCATGTAAGGACTCTTGAGTTATAGGGAACTCTCTCAGTTAGTTTGTTCTGAACAATAGAGAAAAGTTTGGTTACGGCCCAGACTGAAATATCCTAAACCAGTGGCCCCTTTGAGAAGCTTACAGATCTTTAGGGGGTTGTAGGGGAAGTAGTAATTATTACTGGGAAAAGCCTTTCCATTTGCAAGTAATAGATGTAAATAAACCCTTTGAGGATTATATTCGGATCATAAATAATTACTGTTATGTTTGGATATGAGGTGTCCCCCCAAAACTTTGTGTCAATGCAGGATTGTTCAGAGCTGGGATGATCAGATTATGAGAGCTGTAACCTCATCAGTGGTTATGGATGGAGTAGGACTTTGAGTAGACAACTGGGTAGCAACTGTAAGCTGGAGGAAGTAGGTCACTGAGGGCATGCCTTTGGAGTTTATAATTTCATCCCTGGCACCTCAGGTGCCCTCTCTGCTTCCTGGAAGCCATGAGCTGAGCAGGTTTCCTCCACGGTGCCCCTCTGCCATGATGTTCTCTCTGCCTCACCTCAGGCCCAGAGCAATGGATCAGCTGACCATGGACGAGAACTCTGAAACTGTGAGCCCAAATAAAAATTTCCCCTCTAAGGTGTTCTTGTTGGATATTTTGGTCACAGCAATTAAAAGAAGATTAACAAAATAACCTTTAAGAAGAATGAAAAGCGTGACATTTCTGATGTTATGAATTGCTTCTTTTTTCCTTCCTTCTATTCTTTCTCCCTTCCTCTCTATGGCTTGGATAGAATTTCTGGTGACAGGCTCATGAATAATCTCAAATAACCTAGGAGGGGAAAAACATTGAAATGCTCTGGAAAACAATGTCCAACAACTCAAAAGATGGCTCCAGGGAGGCCAAGACACTGATGTTACACATAAATATGAGGAGGTTGGAAAAAACTTTTATGAACTGTGAGTATAGAAAAAACATTTCTAAAATATTGTTTTATACACTATATAATTTTAAATGTTTTTTCAATTAAGTTTTCTATTATAAGTGGACATTTAACCATTTCATCTACTGTCCTACATGTTTTGTCCCCTATATCAAAATTAGTGAAAGCACTCTGAGGGAGTACTGGGCCTGGGCAGCTGGGTGCAGTTAGGGACCCCAGCGGTAATTTTTTCTCTGGCCTCTGGTTCTCATGTCAGCTTCATTCTTCCCTCACTGATCACCTTGTGGGGAAAATGGCTCCCATCATGACTTGGTTTTTTACATCTGATTTGTGGAAGGCCTTGGCTTCAGCTGAGACTGGAATTTCTGTCTCTGTTCAGAATTTTTCAGAAAGAGATTTGAATGGCCCAGGTTGGGCTGGGGCCTCACCCCTGGACCACTTGGCTGTGGCCAGGGTCACATTTTACAGCCAAGGCCTTTGGGGCTTGTCCCTCCCATGCTATCCGTGACTGTCAATAAACTGTTAGGGACCAGATATTCTGGGGGACTGGAGACAACTACAGGAACTGAATTTGAAATGAGATGGGAGATTCAGAGCAAGGAGCTACATTTGAGGAAGATTAATCTGGTAATAATGTAAGAAACAATTTTGGTGGCAAAGAATGATTTACTAGAAGTTTTTTTTAGAAGGATGGAGGGGAATAGGGAAGTCTTTAGGCCTTTCAAGAATTTTCTAGTAATGGATGGCAGTATCCAGGGAGGGAGCTGCCTTGTCTGCACTTGACCCCTGGAGGGTGCCACAACTGTGGTGGTGGTAAGGGGGACAGAGGGGCTGCTGGTGGTGAGGTGATGGCTTCTGAGAGGAGATCCTGGCACAGTTTGGGGTGGGCACTGTGCTTCCATCGTCAACGACCTCATTTCATCAGTCCCTCAGTGAGGGGCCAAGACAGCTGCTCATGCCTGACAGGCCCTGGCTAGGCAGCCTCCTGGCCCCTGATCCCCTAGGCAGCAGGCCTGGCATCTGCTGGAAGAGGCATTTCCTCTGGGGGAGGCAGGTGAGCAGTGAGGCCTGGACAGGGCAGAGCAGTGACATAGCTGAATAGAACGTGAGAGAGCTCTTGAGTCAGACTGGCCATGTCTGCTGAGTGTGAGGGTTCAGTTGTAAACACACACCCCCCACTCACGGGGCAGGCCCACAGGGGTCGGTGGGTGACTCAGAGGGTGGCGGCGCAGATAACCCGCTGACTCACTGTTAGATTCCTCAGCACCCTTCTCAGACATGTCTTGGCTTTGGAGGACAGGTGACTCACACGATGACCCTCTCTTAGGTCTGGTTTTTCCAAGTGTTATCTTTAGTTCTCCAGGTCATCCCAACCTCTGGGACACCCTTGGTCTGGAGGCTAATTCGGCCATAATAGGTTGTTAGCCTCCTACTTAGTTTCCTCATGGGGATTTCTGTTTTATTACTTTCTCCATTTCATTCATTTGTCTATTCAACAATTTTTCCTTTTTTTTTTTCTTTTTGTTTTGATGATTGAACTTAGGGGCACTTTACCCCTGAGCTACATTTCTAGCCCTTTTTTATCTTATATTTTGGGACAGGGTATTGCTAAATTGCTGAGGGTCTCACTAAGTTGTTCAGGCTGGCTTTGAACTTTTAATCCTCCTGCTTCAGCCTCCCAAGTCCCTGGGATTATATGTAGGCACCACTGTGTTCAGCTTCATTCAACAAATTTTTAATTAACATCTACAATGTGCTGGCTTCAGGCTGGGTGCTGGGGATATGGCAGTGCTGGAGGAATGACCCTTGTTCTTTAAGAGCTACAGCTGTCTTTGGTGAATATTTCTGACTTGTTTTATGTGGAGGTTGGTTCAGCCAATCTCTTTGGATTCCTCTTCCTTCCTCAGGGGGCTCATACTTCTGGGTGGTAATTGGTAAACACCCTAGTGGCCTAATCTAGCCTGAGCAGCAGGATTTTTTCCCCATGTACCTATTTCATATTTCTGGCCACGTGAACAGTTAGTCCTCTTACTTCCACCAACAGGGTAGCAATTTGGATTGTTATTCTTGTATGTGTGTAGACCATTCCTGTAGCTCACTGAATGCCTGCACTGAGTTCCACACCTCATGTTGCACCTAGATCCTTGGACGTTGTCCATGAATCCCCAGCCTATCCCTGGGAACAATAGTCACTTCATTTATTGAGCCTTGTGTTTGCATATAATTTGATGATCACAGTGACTGTATGAGATAGGCCATTTATCAATAGGTAATATCATCATTATCATTATTTTACATGTCAGGAAACATTGGCTCAGAGAGACTAAACCACCTGTCTTGTAATGGACACAGCTTGTAAGAGACAGTCCTGTTTCACCCTAGAGACTGCTGCTGGCCATGATTTGCACATCTTATCTCGACCCCCTCGGGAAGTTTTCTGCCTCCTTGGCAGATCCTTGAGACTAGCAGGAGGGGTCTTCATCTTCTGATTTCTTCTTAAGCCCAGTAGACACAGGCAGGTCATCAAAGGAAGGGACAACAATATGGATGAGAGTGTGTGGGTGAAGATATAATGAAAATGGAAACTTCCACGACCTGTGTGTTTGGTGACCAGGGCTTATGACAGACTTTGGATGATCTTGGATAAGGTGATGATATGTACAGAATTTGTTGGTGGGCTCCAACCCCCCTCCAACTCCAAGATATTGAGTAATATCTTCCCGAGGTTCTGGTTTCATGGGCCATTTCTCAGGTGGGCTCCACCTCTGCTGCCCCAGCCAGGATGTGGTGAGAGGAAGGGCTTAGAGCCACGATCCATGCTTTTGAGTTAGAGGGAATACAATCCAATTTCCTCATGGGCAAAGACAACAAGGGACAGAGGAGCTTTTAGGACTTGTCTGAAATGATGGCAAGATGAGAACTTGAATTTGGGTATATTTCGGTCCAGTGATATCTCTCTGAACAGGAATGACAGAAAACTGGAGGGTATAGAGTTGGGCATGAAATATGGCGATGTTCTCAGTAGTGTGAGTCTATATGGATGGGCTTTTCCTTCCCTATGTCCTGGCCTCCCCTCCCCAAGAAACCTATCTTGTCATCCTGTCCCAAGACTCTTTATAAAACTACATAGTCTTTTAAATCCCCAGTCTGAGTTACTTTCAAACAATGGCATCTCAGAGTGGAATGTTTAAGCATAAGTTTGCTGGATGTGCTAGTATTGTATTCATCTGCAGATGTTCCCTTTCTTTCCCTTTCAGCATTGATAACCACCATTGTTCAGTGTTTTTTATATTTTCCCCCAAAGAACCTGTGTTTGGCAGAATCAACATGTCAGCATCTTTGTAAAGAACATTTTCTCTTTGTGAGAGGCCTTGCATAGTGGGTCCTTGGTTTGCTTTCACTGGCTCTGAGGTGACTCCTCCTGGGACCATGCATGATTTCCTGTGGCTATGCCATGATGCACGTGATATTATGGAAAGGCTTGGATCCTGAGGTGAGATAGAACCTGGCTGAGTCCTGACTCAGGTGCTTTACAAATGGTGAGACCTTGGAAAAGATATTTAAGAGCTTGAAATCTTGACTCCCCACCTGTACACTTGGGTCAATATGAGACAAGTGTTAGGGGTCACATGAGACAAGGTGTGTGAAGAGGTCTTGCAGGCAATGTGATCTGGATGCTTCATGAGATGTGGGTCCTAATCATTGCCTGAGAAAGTAAAAGGGCTTTCACTTCTGGCAATTCACTCAACAATGGCAGGTACACACATGTTGTGAAATAATCTTTCTCTTACTGGGCTCCATGTTATTGGCTCCATGTTATGGACTCCAATGGCATTGTAGGGAGAGTGGCCACTTGTCCAGAGGAAAGTGGGGGAAATGTGGCCCAGAGGGTCTTTCCCAGTTGCCATTTCCCAACCACCCTGAGACTTTGGGTTGTTTTCTCATCTGTAAAATAATAGGGATACTGACCCTTCTGGAGAGTGACTAGAGGATTAAATGGGATGATGCTCATGGATCATGTGCTGTGTAGTGTCTAGAACATCATACATAAGTATTGTTTATTAAATTGGCATAATTTCTGAGAAACCTCATTTGTATGGTTTTTCTATATAATTAATGAAGAAATAGAAAGCCTCCCCAAAGATGCAATCATTTCTGTTTTCCCCTCAAAGTGTTTCCATTTGGCTGGGTTATTTTCTGATTTGGGGAATTTAGAATGTCCTTAGCAGGGAGACCTCTGGGCTGAAGGATCATGGCCTACATACTTGGGTGTTCCCTCTACTTTGGAGCTTAAGGCTTCATAATCTTGAGCTGTGATATGATCCTATAAAAGAGAGTGTGTTGTTCATCTTGGGCCCCACCTGGGACTGGAAGAAATAGGGTTCATCCTCAAAATGCCAAAGTGCCTCTGTATGCACTGTTTTCTCTCCCTGGAATGGTCTTCTTACTTTTGATAAATGCTTAGTTTGGTAAAAGTCTTCAAGAGGCTATCTATCTATCTACCCATCTTTCTTTCTTTTCTTATCTTCCTTCCTTCCTTCCTCCCTCCCTCCCTCCCTCCTTCCCTCCCTCCCTTCCTTTCTTCCTTCCTTCGTTCTTTCCTTCCTTCCTTCCCCTCCCTCCCTCTGTCGCTCTCTTTCTTTCATTCCGAAGCCTTCTTCAGTCACCCTCTGCAGGTTGATCCCTTCTCTGAGCACCACAGCAATCTGTTCATGCCTGAGTTCTTGCTGTGTGCTGCTTATAGTGGCCTTGTGCTGTCCAGCTTATCTGTCCCCCACCTGCCCCTGCATGCTGTACTCTAGTTTTCCCAAGTATGCTACACCTTCTCTTGTTTTCAAACTTTCACACATCCTACACCCTCTGCTGACAGCACTACAGGCCTCTCCTCTGTCCCCAGCTTCTTTGACCCCTAGTCCTCAGGTCAGCTGAACATCCTTCCTCAGGGAAGATGCTCCTGAGTCGGGTGGTCCTCCAATGGGCTTCGGTGGTACCTTCTCCTAGTCCTTATCAAACTTTGTGCTGTCCTATCTGACTCCCCTGCTAGACTGTAAGCAACTTGGGAACGGAGCTGGGTATCTTGCTCGTTATTGTATCTAGCCCTAGCATAGGCCTATAGTAGCTGTCCATCATATTAAAATATCAAATTGATTTTTTTGTTCATCTTCCACTAAAGAGGGCTAGCTCCTTAAGGAGGGAGTTGATCTTCATTAACATCATGTCTCTGGTGGTTAGCAAAGGGCCTGGTGCATCTCATCAAGCCTGACTTACAGCATGAACTCTTAGGCCCTGTCACAATGAACTCTGAAACTACTTTTTTTTTTTTTTTTGAGCAATGAAATTTCTTTTTTTAGCATTAGAGAAGCAAGAAGCTGGAAGGGATCCCAGAGACCCAGCTCCTTACTGAAGCATAGGCTCCCTCCGCCCTCCCTGGCAGGTGGTCCTGAATGCCTGCCCTCCCTCTCCTCTTTGCTTCCACTTACCCACCTCCCCCCAAATGAGCTGTTATTGGCAATTAATGTGCTGGGCTTTTCTTCAGGCTGAGATTCACTCTGGTTGCACTTAAGAACATGAATCCATTTTGTCCAGACTTGGACTTGTCAATGTTAGTAACTGTTCTCCCAAATCTGGTCATTGTAAACTCAACTATCCTCTTCATTTGATCAATATGTTGAGTGCCCAGGTCAGTGGGAGTTGCCCCATGGGTTCGTGGTTCATTTATTAAAAATGTGGAACAATTTAAGTTCTTGCTGCTCTGACTGGAAGTCATTGAGTGCATGTTGTTTCCAGCAGGCTGTGGGGCTGGGAGGTCAAGTTTCAGATGCGATTAATTCAGTGTACAGGTGAGCCTGCCAGGCCTGGAAGAAAGAGCAACTGACAATTGATTTACGATGTGGCTTTTAAACAAATCACCCCTAAAACTCAGCTCGTTTCATTATGGCAGGGGCTCAATTTGTATTAAAGTGTCATCCTTGGGCACTGAATGCTTCCCCTTAGTCAGCAGCTGGTACAAAGAAGTGGGACTTCATTGGTTCCAGAAACTGTCTCCAGAATGTTTGGCTAAGGAAATGCTGGTACTTTCGGGTCCCTCTCATATCCACTTAATGACAAAACATACCATCAGCGCCCAGGGGTGTGTGAGACTGTACAGAAATAGCTCTGAGTCCCTGTCCTTGGGGCTGAGGGTGATTGTGAATGCAGGAACACACATTCACAAACTGCCCTTTGCATCTGTCTCCTGGTGTGGTTTCTGTCCCCAGAAGTGAATAGGACCAGTAACAGTGACAGCTCTGGAGATGAAGCTGCTCTGTGCTTTTGGGAAACAATGCTTGCCTGGGAGTGTGGATGGGAGTCCTTTCCCTAATTCATGTGCTTCAGTTTACTGTGTGCTGTGCAGGAAATGGAAAGCCTGCATTAGTGCTGAGTAAATAGAAAGTGTGACTAAAGCCCTCTGGTAGGTCTGGGGTGGGGGCTGACTTCCAGGTATTCCAGTGCTTAATGACAGACTACCCCTGGTTCTCTTTGTTCTTTCTGTTCCAAATATGCAATGGAATATTTTGTCACCATCTGGGCACACTGGAGCCTCAGGGGGAGCCTCTGTGTGGCAGTGCAGGGAGTGGCCCTCAGGATGGAGACTTGGTGAGCTTTCATAGGTTTTGGTCTTCCCGTCTCTGGCCCAATAACAATGACTCAGCGACAGAGAAAGTGGAGTCATTTCTGAAACCCAGACATGCTGCTGCGGGGGCTCCTGGTTAGTGGTCAATCCAGGCAGGAGCTGGGCAGGAGCTGGGCAGGAGCCATCTGTGTGGCTAAGTGGGTGGGCAAGACCGAGAGCAAGGGGCTTTGAAAAGTGAGGGCCACAGTGGAAGAAGCCTTCAGTGTGAGGTGAGCGTGCACACACACACACACACACGTGCTGGTTTTCCGCTCGACTGGGCAGGGTAATGCGGATGCTGCCACCCTGGGTTTCCAGTCTGTGCTCTGCTGTCTGCTCACTTTGACGCGGGCATCTAATAGATTGCTCCTGGGGCAGGCAGCCCTCCTTCTGGGTGTTTGCAGACAAAATGTCTGCTAGCATCTGGAGCCACGAGCCAGAGATGCCAACATCTCTTGGCTGGGCAAGTGGCTTTGTGGACTGTGGAATTGCAGGCCATAAAAGGAGAACTTATGAACAAACAAGGAAACCTGTCTTTTTTCTGCAACATTAAAAAAACATATTTTCAAACATGAAACCCTCCCTGCTGCTGTTTTCTGGTAAACCAGCCAAATTTAACTAAATACTATCATTCCATATGTTTACACTGGGTCTGTACTGCGGTTGCCTGCCACCCCACCCCCTGAACTCCTCTAGCAAGTTCTTTTCGTAGTTCTCATCTTGCATACATTCTATTACACTCAGTGTTTGGGCATTTAGACATTAACCTATGTTCCCAGCCAGGCTGTAAGGAGAGTTTGAACTTTAGAGCCAGACAGAGCCAAATTTGAATCAAAATCCAACTTTTCAGTGGCTGTGTGAGCTGGTGTACTTGACTTTTCCTAGTCTGGTTCTCCTTTTCTGTAAGATAGAGCCCTTCCTATTTCCGGTCACAGCGACGATTAAGTGGGGCAATGCATATGATTCCAATGCGGAATGTGACTTGGCAGAGGGTAGGCCTTGGACTCTAAGTTAATGTCCATCTTTCTAGCTCCAACCAGACTCTCATTCCTTAAAGGCACTATTATATCTTGTTCATTTGTGAATCAGTCTGCTCTCTGAATACATTGCCTTGTGCATAGTAGGTAGTCAAATAGTGAGTGAATTCCGTTGAAGTGGAGTGAGAAATGGACCAGGGGTAGGAGAAAGGAACATTTAGTTGGGCCACAGCCTCCCTACTGCAAGTGTGGTTCAGGGGTCAGTAGCATCAGCATCACCAGAGGATTAATAATACAGAATCTCAGGTCCTACACTCGACCTCTGAACCACAATCCACATTTTGGTCCAATGCCACTTGCATGTTAAAGTTTGAGAAGTTCTGGTTAGAATATGATGTCAATAACTATCTATTAAATAAATAAACAAAGGAGTAAGATTAGGAAGCTAGCAGGAAATTTACAAGGACTTCACTGGTTTTATTTAAAAAGAAACATCTATTAAAAAGGACACATATTGCTAAGAATTCTGGATCCGATAGCAACTCGACTCCTATTCCACAGACCTTGCCCTGGCTGCGATTCCAAGGCACAGACACTGACTCCCTCACTTGTGTTCCCCTTTCTCCTTGGCTCCGCTTCCCTTGTGCTTGTGCCCTGCGGGTGGCTGTGTTGCTTCTGCTGGCCACCTCTTCCCCTGACCCTGTTTGAGACTCAGGGTCTTTGCTACGGGGTCACGTCCCAGGTATCCTCAGTCACCCATGTGGGATCATGCTCAACTCTCCACAGAACATGCATTGTTCTTGTTTGGCTCACTGCCTAAGTTCAGGTTCATGAAAAAACGCCTAAGAGAATCTGGCTCTCTCACTCTCCCTTCAGGTTCAGGTGCATGAACCTCTGCTTCTCAGGAAGACAGAGCATCTCTTTGTGTCTGTCTGTCCTTCCCACTGGTACAGGCTGTGTGGGAGTTCCTGGCCTTTCTTGCCTTCTTCCTTTGCCTGGCAAATGGATCAGTTACTTGAGGTCTAAACTCCACTGTTGTCTATGAAACTTGTTTTGCAGTGGTACTGGGGACAAAGTTATAAGCACTTGTCAATTCTGTCTCTACGAAAAACCCCAAATCCTTCTCCTGCTCCCACCTTGATAGCTACCACCTGTCTAAGAACCACCCTCTCTTATTTGTTGTTTTAGTCAACTTTTCCACTGCTGTGATGAAAAGATCTGACCAGAACAATTTTAAAGGAGGAAAGGTTTATTTAAGGGCTCATGGTTCTAGAGGTCTTAGTCCACAGAAGGCCAGCTCCAGTCCTTGGGGCTCGAGGCAGAATATTATGGTGGAAAAACATGGCAGAAGGAACCAGCTCATATCATCAGGAAGCAGAGAGTCTCTACTCAAAAGATACAAATACATACCCAAAGTCACACCCTAATTCCCACCTCCTCCAGCCACACTCTTCTGCTTCAGTTATACTCAATTAATCCCTATCAGGGGATTAAATCACTGACTGGGTTAAAACTCTTACAATCCAATCATTTGTCCTCTGAACCTTCTTGCATTGTCTCACACTTGAGCTTTTGGGGGACACCTCACCTCCAAACCATAACACGTGTTCAACAGCCACACCTCCAAACAGCACCCCTGCAAGCTTTGTATTTTCCTCACGTTTGGTCAGAGACTTTTTTTCATAAATCATTAATTGGGTTATGAATTTTCCCTGCTTAAAGCTCTTCAATGTCTCCCACTGCTCATAGAATAAAATCCAAACTCCCGGTGGCCTCCAGGGCCTCAGTGATGGGTCCCTGCTGGCTCTGGCCCTCCATTGCCTCTTCCCTATCTAGTGTGCTCTGGGTACACTGGTCTCCAGATCCTCACACCTATGCAGCCCTTTCCTGTCTCCTCTGGGGTATACCCCTCTGGGGTATTCCTCTTATTTTGGAATTAAGTCTTTTGGCATTTGTCTCACTTTAGCCTCACCTCTTTTGTTCTCTTCCATCATATTTTCTGGCCTCCTCAGACAGGCCTCTCTGTCACCCTGGCTTCACATTTTTACCTGAAATCACCTTTCTCCCAGTCTCTATCCATACAGATCTTCTCTCCTCTGGGGCTTCCTCCATTAGGCAGATGGACCTCCATGAAGACTTCCTAACCTGCTCCAGCCCGGAATCATCTTTCATCTTAGAATCTACTATTGTCATACCAAGAAATCTCTCACTCTATTGAAATGGATTACCACCTCCTCACCCCGCACCCACATGTACACACTCCTTGTTCTTTCCGCATTGGCCATCACAGCTTCTCCCAGGGGTGGTAAGGAATAGCGGCTAAGTGTGTCAGCTCTGGAGCCAGATACTTGGGTTGGAGTCTCAGTTCTGTCAATTACAGGTGATTTAACCTCTCTGTGCCTCAGTTTTCTTATCTGTAAATCCAGGGCAATAACAGAAGCTTCCTTACATGGTTACTGTGAGAATTAAATGAGTCAAAACTTAAAAAAATATATAGAACATTGCTGGACACATATTAAGCATTTGAAAGGACTGTATGAGATAGCACTGTCATGTAAGTGAGGAAAAAAACAGGTACCATAGAAATGATCTCGCACTGTGAGGTTGTTGTAGAAGTGGGTTTTCAACCCAGGTTTCCTCCAGACCCAAGGGCATTTCCACTTCACCTATGGCCACTGCCACTAAAAGCTTCTTTTGGGGCACATTCTTTTGAAGGTCACTAGGGCCTGATCATAGGTGACTCTGGTTGAGAGAGAAAAAGGAACTCAGGCATTGAGCAAAAATGCATGTTCATTTAACAACTTGGGACATTCTGCTCCCTCCCTGTCCCCCAGCTGAGGGCATCAGAGGCAGAAGCCAGTCCTGCCCCAGCAAGTGATGTCCCTGAAGTTAGGACCCCGCCTCACTGCTCACATGTGTGGCCCCCTCCATCTCAGGTAGGAGTGAGCAAGAGTTCTTTCTCCATCAGCCCTGCAGCCTACTGACTTCAGATGGCCCTGCTCTTATTTTGGAATTAAGACTTTTGACATTTGTCTCACTTTAGTTTCTCCTCTTCTGTTCTCTTCCATCTTTTCTGCCTCTCCTCTTGCTCTGGAACAGCTGAAGCATCTTAGCTTCTGGGTCTGTTTCCAGCCTTCCTTAGGAGAAGGATCACCTGGGACAGGGTTAGCAGGCCTTTCTCTTGGAAATTCTGATTCAGGAGGCCTGGACCAAAGTCCAGGAGTCAGTATTTTTAGCAGGTGATCCTGGTGACTTGTTTTCAGGGAAGTCTGGGAGTCATTGTTCAGGGTTTGCTCATATTCTTCCTTCTCACAAAATCTCCATGGACCCCTGTGCTCAGGATTTATCTCATGCCTTTGACAATGGTGACAGCTCTTGTTCTGTTACTCTATGTGCATCCAGGACCCTCTGAAATCTGTAGCTTTTCTGTTGCAGCAATAGAAAATTCTCCGGAGTAGGCAGCAAGTGTTTTTGCTTGCATTGGAGACCCTCAATAAATGTTTGGTTGAAATGTTACTTTTTTTTCTCTTATTATATTTATTTTGGGTAATAAATTTCACCTGAGCACCATCAAATAGCTGTGAGGAAGATGCTTACAAGTAGTTTAGGTTAAAAAAGGCCTGCTAATTTGCAATTAGACATGTGTTATATGTTCAGAGTTTGATGAAGTTAGGATAAATGTCTGGTCTTGGGAATAACTTGCTACTCTCCAAAAGAGGGGACACATGGACGGAGACAGGCTGTGTGTCTTGTCTGAAGAACTTCTCCAATTCCTGGATCCTTCATGAATTGTGTGTGTGACCTCAGATGAGATGTGTGAGCACGCTGAGCCTCTGCTTTTTTTTAAATTCTAACAAGAGGGTACAGTCTCAATCTCACCAGGCAATTGGGGTTAAGTGAGATATTGTATGTGGAATCTTTTTATAAACTGTGAACTGCTGTGTACATGGCAGGAGTGACTCTCTGTCAACCTTCTAGTGAGTTTTCTAGCTCACCTGCTTTTCAGTGATCCCTTCCAGCTTTTCTACATGAGTCATGTGAATAGAGTTTGAAAGCAATGCTAGGAAGCCCAGAAATCTACTTCCAAGCAAGAGTCATAAAAATGTACATCCTAAATCAGACAATGGGACCTGTGACTCAAAGCAGCCCCAGGGGAACAGCCAGCTCAGACAAAAGGCTTTGAAGAGCAACTCAGGTCAGAGAGTGTCTTCTTGGATGGGTGTGCCAGAATAGGAGAAGACCCATTCTAAGATTTGATCTATCTCAGAAAGAAATTCAAAAATTGGACCATATTGGGTGGGTGGTTAACATCAGTAAAAACAGACCAGATTTTCAGATGATGATGCTTAAAATCTCAACAACAACAAAATGATAGAGGCAAAAGACACTGTTGTCCTTCAAATAAACTCTTGCCAAAATCATATTTTCTGAATGATAAGAATACATTGCAGGCAGCAGTTTCCAGAGTCTATAACTTTGGCAGGGACGGGATAGTACATGTGAGAAGAAAACAACAGATTTTAGAAATCTGTACAAACACCAATAGAAATAACCTTGTAGCTTGTTGCAGCATACCCACATATTACAGATTTTGCCCTGAACATCTCTCTTTTAAATTTGACTCCAGGAAATAGATTTGGAACCTGATCAATCCCATCCTGGACTCTGCCATCCTCTCAGAATTATAAACATAAGATTATTACAGCACATTTCCTGCATGTGCCTTCCATGTGGCTCTGGTCTCTACCTCACAATGTAGCAAGTAAACACTCCCCAAGTGCAATTCTGCTGTGTCGCCCATATGGTGTGGTCCTCTTGGTGGGGGATGGGAGCACTGGCTCGGCATGTGCACACTACAGTCCAGCTCTGGGGAGCATGTGATGTGACACTTGAGGAATGGTGCCAGGAAAGTCTTCTGGTGACAGAGAAGTCACCCTTCATCATTGCATGCATGCTTGGTTGGCATGGAGGAGCTTACAAAGAAGGGTGGAAATATTTTTTCTTTCTTTTTTAAATACCCATTTCAATCTGTCCCATCCTGGAAAAACCACAATCCCCCCACCCCACCCCCCGCAGTGTCTAAGTCCTTCAGTTTTAAAAAACACACAGCTACCCCTTGCTTCTGTGGGTCTGTTTTAAGCAGCAATTAATTTCAGGGTAATTGAGTTCAGGGCTGAGGCTTTCATTAATGTATTAGGACTTCCGGCCTCTGTGGTTTGACACCATTTCAATGCACAAATTGTTAACTTTATGAATTTTCAACAATTTTCTTCTCTCTTTCAAATCTCATATGCAACTCATTTCCCAAGGAACTGACCAAGGACCTCTGACCTGTTGCCTCAATTGCTTAAAGGCTTCCAGTTCTTTCCTTGGTCTTCTATTCTAGATATTAGAAGGTAAACTGAACTTCAAAGGGCAGCTAGCCAGATGTCTTCTTTCCCCCACGAGGGACTGACTTCCTCTCCTTTGTCTGCATTGTGTATGAATTCAGGTATCTGTTTCCCTGGACCTCGGGCTGCTCTCAGTGCTGTGCCAGATGCCTGGGTGTGGGGCTCTAGCTTATGTGTTTTGCTGGTCCTGATGCTGCAGTTGCAGGAATTTGACAAAGTTCCTTGTTATTGTGCTATTCTGCTATGAATGTGGGTGGTACGCACACATGTGCACCTGTGCAGGTAAGTGTGTCCTCCATCAACACCAGCACACCCCAGACCTGCACTGTCCAATATGGTGACCACAATCCACAGATCAGGTAGTTATTGAGCACTTGGAATGTGGCTAGTCTGAATTGAGATGCTCTGTAAGTATAAAATACATCACCAGAGTTCAAAGACTTGATATGAAAAATATAATGTAAAGTATTTCAATAAGTTTTTACTACATGTTGGAATGATAATACTTTGGATGTGTTCGATTAAACAAAATATCAATATTAATTTCACCTCTTTCCCTTTGCTTTTAAAATGTGGCTACTGGAAAATGTGAAATTACATATGTGGCTTGTCTTGTATTCCTACTGGACCATGTGGATGTAGATTGGTGACAGAGGCCTTAAGTCACTGAGCAGTCACAGGCTCCCACACATTTGCCCTGGTGCCTTCCAACCTTCAGACTTACACAATGAATGAGTAGTTCGGCTTCTGTAAATCACATTGCATAACTTGGAGCTGCAAGGACCCTCTGTGTGTCTTCAGGATCCCACCTAGTTTCAGGTGGCATCTCTACCCTACCCAGAGCAGGCAAGTCTCCTGTGCATGTCCTCATGGACAGAATAGAGACTTGTGCCATGGATCTGCGGCCAAAAGTAGGCTGTTGGTGACAGATGCCTGGTTGGTGGTTCACGGTCCTGGATGGTGTCTAATCACTTTCTTCCAAGTCTGGTCTGGTTACTTTGACTTGGACATTTTTAGGAAGCAGTTTAATGGGAAGAGACTTTGAAGATTATCTTACCGTATCTTCATTTTACAAAAGAGGGCACTAAGACTGAGTGGTTTGGTGCAGGAGGGAGGTGATTATAAACTTAGACTTAGTTTCAAGTTCAAATCCTAGTTCTGCTACTTCTTGGCCAGCAGAGCTTGGATAGGTCTACTGAACTTTCCCATACTCAGTTTAGTTTTCTGTCTATTAAATGAAGACCATCACACCTCTGTCATCAGATTGTTGTAAGAATGCAAGAAGAAAATCAATGGAAATCACTCAGCCTTGAAAAATAGTCATTACTATGATCATTATTAGGTAACTCCTGGGAATTCCTGCAGGTGATTGGTGGCTGAGGTTGGGTTTTGAGTTCAGAGTTCCACTTCCTACTCTGATGTTCTTGTTTCATCAGAGGGACTGGCCTGGCACAGCATGTCACACATGAAGTTGAAGACTAGGACTCAGAGATCAATTGTGCACTGCTCCGTTCTGTACTCCTACAAGCTGCCTGATCGATTCACTTGTCCATTTCTCTCTGGCATTGTATGAACCTTGAAGGCAGGGTGTGTATCTTGTTCATTATCATGACCCTTTCATTCTTTCAATAGTGTGCGGAAGACCTGTCATGTGCCAGGTGCTCTTTTGAACTCTTGGGATGCACCAGGAAACCTCAACAGATCAGATACATCTGTTCTAGCTGGGGAAGATGGGCACAATATTGGAAGGTTGTGTGGGTTTCAATTTATGCTCAAACCATCCCTGCAGTCCTGGAGTCACTGGTGCCTCCTCCACCATCTCTGCCACTCCTGAAGTACCAGGGACCCACTGTGGGGACTGCTTTTGGTCCCTCCTATGGCTCACAGGCAGCCTCACTTTGGGCCTGCTGCCTATGTTTCATAGCTCTCCTCTCCATCTCCCTCCCTGGGGCTTCCCTATGCTACTTAGGTGAGGGAGCATGTACCAACTCATGTTCCCATCATCTGGAAGCGTGAGGGTACTAACAACTCTTAGGGTAAGTTTTGACCCATGGGAGACAGATGCTGGAGGATCCATTGCTTTCTCTTCCTCTTCTAGGCAGACTCATGATGCATTAGCTTCATGCAGTTTTTCTGAGGTTGTCCAGTGGGATAGAGCCATTGACTTGTTGCAAAGCTATGGCCATTTGGAAATGACTCCCTTAGGTTTGCTTTTCCCTCCATCCTTTCCTTATTCCTCTGTTCTCTCATTTCTGCACTTCTGGAATGGCATCCTTCCCAGCTATGTGTTCTTAGAAACTGGGCCAAGGCAGCAGGGGATGGTTGCCATGCAAAAGAAAAGGCAGAGCAGGCTGGGAAGGGTTGGGGTTGCTGCAGGAGGGTCACAGTCATTAACAGCACAGTCAGTGAGAGCTTTGCTGAGGAGTTGGTATTTAAATGAAGACTTAAAGAAGGTGAGGGAGTTAGCTATTCTGGGAAGAGTGCCTTCCTGGTAGGTTGGAGGGATACAAGCAGTGCAAAGGTACCGAGGCATGGCCACAAAGCAGCAAGGAGATCACGGTGGCTTTTAGGAGAGGAGGTTAGAGAGGTGGCAGGGAATGGGCAGCATTTTAGGTCTTGAACTATGCTGAATTTGGAGCAGTGTTGTGACAGGGCATCTAGAAAATGCGTGTTACCTGGCACATAGGAGGTCCTCGTTCAGTGTCGGTTGACTTAAAATAAGACAAGCAGTTGATGTTCCACAGATCTTGTGCAGCCCCCCACTGCTCCAGAGTGGCATCCTGCAGCAGAGCCCCTAGCCCTGTAGAGGGCCAGAGCTGGACTTTTACATTTCTAGCCAAGAGTTGGAAACAGATGGAAACAAAATGCCAGCATTAATCCGAAAGGCATGTGGAAGAAAGATCAAATGGGAAAGGGGGATGAATGTGTTTTCAGTGGGACTGTGTGTTTCTTTCAGGACCAGATTTGTGGGAAGTCAGCCGAACCAGCCTTGTGCCTCATGGCAGAAAATGGGTTTTGCCTAGAAACTGCAGGTGGGAAAAGTAGATTCATCTTCCCACAGCATGGCAGTGAGGGTCAGGCAAGCCTGGTGAGCTTTGACTCATTGGAAATGGACGTAACGATATCTGCCATTTTGGGTTCTGTGAAATGCCATTGCAAGATACTTTCAGGTTGGAGTTCTGCAGATCATGTTTCTTAGGTTCTTGGTGGTGAAGTGACTGCTGGTTCCTTCTGTCTTAAGGGCCAACTGAGGACAGGAGGAGTATCAGGAATAAAAGCCCACAACATGCACCTTTGTTTTTCCTAGGACTTCTCTTCTTGCCCTAGATACCCTGGGGTGGGGAATATATATATTC